>JAIUCV010000025.1:7972367-8378242 GCA_026724425.1 Erythrophleum ivorense | reverse complement strand
GTGGGTTGATGGTGGATCAAAGCTTCTAGCTTCACAAGGTAGTTCACTTTTCTTTTCTTGCATGCATTTAGATGTCTTGAGTTGAGATGCTTGTATGTATTGATTATTTGATGATTCCATAAGCTATGTTTTGAATTGGTTGAAATGCTTGTATGTATTGATTATTTGATGATTCCATAAGTTATGTTTTAAGTTGGCATCTTAGCATGAGATTTTATATAAATGTGAGTTAAACTTTAGCTCTTAATATGAGATGGTGGGGAATTAAGCATAGTAGTTATTAGCCAACCTAAAGATGAGCCTAGCTTGTATATTTATATGACATGGCCAGATGAGTACAAGAGTTTCATGTAAATTTCATGTTTAAGTTACTTTTGTACATTTACCATACATGCATGCATTTCCTCTTGATCATCCATTGTGTGCATTGATTTGGAATGAGTATGGCTACTAATATGCTCCCAAGAATCTCACCCCTTTTATCTCCCATTAACCATGATAGGTACTATTAGTAAAAAGAAAGAACTCGAGAAGAATTAGAGCTCTAGAAAGTGTAGTAGAATATGTTTGATGTATGTTATAAGATCAATTAGTAACCAACTATGATGTATATTATGACAAGATGTTACAACCCTTTACATATAAGTTTGAGACTATGAATATATGCTATTTTGATATAGATTCATGTAAATAGAACAAGTTATAATATATGAGAAATGCATGGTTCTAGGTGTCTTGTTGCAAGTGGGATAGTGATTTTTAGAAGCTAGCCATATTTCTTGTATTGCCCCTATGGAAATGAAGTATAAACGGATTGAATTTTGCTCAAAGGAAGAGATTACACTTTAGAGCTCGATTGGATCACTTTGGAACCAAAATTTGGTCCAAATAAGTCATAAAATGTAACATTGCCCTTGATAGCCCAAATGATCTAATTTGAGGCTAAAATTTGGGAGCAATTAGGGGACACCTAGAGATTTCTAATAAGCTAAAGTTTGCATTTTTCTGAATTCTATAGAATATTTAATAAAATTTTAAAGTTGCCCCAAAAATTTGTCAAATATCAATTATTGTTTATACTATCTAACTCTTAGTTTTCATGACTTTTAAGGGGTCAAATAGATTTATTTCAACTTGAAATTTTTATAGCATAAGTTCTAGATCATAAGCTTTCTATAGACACCTAATTTGTGTAAATTAGAGTTGTGTGGCTAAAGTTATGAATTTTTGAAATTAGAACCTTATTTTGTTAAAGGGGTCAAATTCAGCTATATGGCTCCATTATGCACATGGAACTTGTATTATGATCATGTAGGTTAAAATAAATATGTATATAGAAGTTATGAATTAATATGGGAAGGAATTTTATTTTTGATCCTCACAGGTTCATTTGAGATATAGATGGCTAAAAATTGCTGCTAAAAGTCTTGTTGCAGTCGCTATTATTGCATTTGACATTATTAGATGGTATGAAAATGACTAAGTAATGTAACTTGTAACATGATAAATGTAACACCATAATTTTTAGTTCATTTATATTATATTTGCATGCTCATAAGATACATTCCATGAGGGAAGTAAGAAAAATCCATTAAAATAATACATTTCTTCACGTTGCGTTGTGTATAAAAATTTTGTTCGGTGTCATGTGGATCATGTGAGCTCATACAACACATTCCCATATTTAATTATATAGATACAACTCATTTACATCATCAAAAGTGGCCCACATCTCAAGGAACTCGAAGGAATTCATGAAATATACATATATAATTTTGGCCAACTTTGTCTCCATTTCTGTCACAATTTTGAAAAATCATAACTAATTCTAGAAAAATTGAAATCATGTATTATTGCCTATTATGGAAAGCTACACATGTCTAATTCATGTTAAAAATATGTCCAAACCATAACATCTGACACAAAGGACTTTTGACATGCAAAAAAGTTCAAAAGTCAAACTGCCCATTGGTGCTGACACAAATTTCTGCAGCAAACTTAAAAAATATCCAATTAATTTCACCAAAATTCAATCCATGTAAATGATACCAATATGGAAATATGTGGATGTTATCTAGAGGGAAAAAATAACTCCATACTAGCTTAGGTACACCCAGACCCTGAAATTCAATCAAACAGTAACTGAGGTCCGGTGGAGTTCTTAATACTAGATAGATTTTTTGAAAATTCATATCTCCCTCTCTAGACATCCAAATGAGGTTCTTCTAGTTGGCACAAGTCACTGGGAATGTCTAGTCTCTTTGTATCAAATTTCATGGCAATTGGACATCATTTAGGCCCTGTGTAATAGATTTCATTTTCAGATCTGAGTGAACAGTCACATGACCAAAACTAGAAAATTTGCCAATTTTGAAAAATCATAAAATATTATGTAGACCTCCAAAAATTATGTTCTTTAACTTCTCAAAAAGCTCTCAACAAGATCTAATTTCATGCCAAATCTCAGATTAAGAAGAGCTCATTTGGATAAAAAGTGACGTGAGATTTTAAATTAGTTAATTTTGGCTCCATATGGGATACCAAAATATCCAAATGGCTTTCCTTGGGGTTTGACACCTCTTGGGCAAGTCTAAAAGCATATTTAGGACTTGTGTGAGCTACCCAAATAGTCCCAACCCTTATGCATCTTATTTTGGCCATCTCATCCACACAAATGCATAAATCCATAAACTAATTCAAGAAGCTACATTGCCCATACATGCTCAAATGGCATTCTAGTGGTCACATAATACATTCTTCCATTTATACATCATAATACATTTATATTCATTGGTTACATCATTTGACATAAGCATGGTCTTAAAGTAGCAAAATTCTAGCACTTTGTTGTCAAACTCTTTTCTTCAAGGTGGTTGGCTTCTATTACCTTGTCCACTTGATCCACCTAGCATGTTAGAACATTGGAGAGGAGGGAATGAGATTCAAAAAATCACAATAGCTCATCTCCTATTTAATCATATATAATGGATGTAAACAAGTCTCATAAATGCATGTATGGTCATGTTGACATGTGCAAACATTCAAGAAACATTTTCATCATTTAAGAAAGTCATACATAGTATACAAAGGCTTGGCAAGTGGATTGGCCTCACCCAATTTCTTATGGATATTGGACTTACCTCACCCATTCTTTAAGAGATTCTTGGACTTAACCATGCTCTTGGGAGTCTATCTTGCTTTTGGGAGATTATTTGCTTTGTCTCAACCAATTTAAGGGTTCTTGACTCATCTTCACCATGGCTAAGGGTTTTTGGCCTCATCACACTCAAGCAAACTCAAGCACACATCATAAACATCACATGAAGGCATATTTTAACATCATGGCACCATGGAATCAAAGTCATGCTAGAACACTTTTCATGGCTTAAAAATACACATACACACATTCAAAGACAAGCTAAGCACACATCCATACATGAGAGAAGGTGGAGAGAGCTACTTTGGAAGCAATTACACACTTTTTCCTTTGAATCTCCCCTCCTTACTTCGGCCACACATACACAATAGTGTGGGGAAGATTTCTTTTGGCCTAGACACAATTTATGGAAGCCAATTAGGTTCATGGACTCAAGTCTAAGGCCATACAATTTGCTTAAATAGTAGTTTGGTCTATAACCTTATTATGGTTCCATAATTACACCTAATGAAGCAATACTCCTCAAATAAATTATAGGTTCCATTCTTTCCTTTCAAATATGATTCTTGATTCCTTTTAAGCCTTTTGGAGTCATCACACAATTAAAACTAAGAGTCCAACTACATGTTGTTTCTTTAGGTTATAATATGCAACATAAAGCACCAACTCACTTTCTATAAGTTATAAATTTTTCCCAAGGCCTCCCCTCATTTTCATTCATCATATATGACTCAAGAATAAACTTAAAAAAATTTAAAACTCTCCCTAGCTACACAAACCCTTTTAGGGCGAGGCTGTGGAAGAAATGGGGTTTCTTGGAGTTTGCTTTGTTTTCTCAAGGGAGGATGCATGCAGGGAACCTTTTAGGGATCTTGGAAGCTCATTTAAACTTTTATTTAGGCCTAGGAATCATCATACAAAATCAGATTTTACAAGGTGCAATTGAAACCCTAGAAATTGCATCTTGAAATCTAATAGTTTTTTGTTAATTCCCTTTACATATTCTTAATCTTCACACCCTTTTTCCTTAGATCTATCCTTGGTTCTATGGATTCCCTTTTTTGGTTCTATGGATTCCCTACACCACTATATTAGACACCACAAGGAGTACACAATCACATAATTGAAGCATGCCAAGACATTAAACTAAAGCTTAAACACATACTTGGTCTCATACTTGGCATTATGGTTCCATAATTGACCTAATGAAGCAACTCTTTCATTTCAAGTTCTAAGTGTAACACCATACCTCTAGGACTCAATTCATACAATTCCCATGCCTCATATTTTTTTTGTTCTATGGAAACAATATAGTGGTGTAGGGAGTTATGAATAAAAATATATTTCTCTACAGGTAAATTTTTTCCTTCGGAGTCCCGTAGGCCATATGAAAGCATCTATCACTTTCTCATACTTAAACACATGAATATAACTCATTTATATCATCAAATTTGGCCTACAACTCATGGAAAGCAAAGGAGCATATGAAATCCGTGTTTGCATTTTCGGCCAGGATTTTCCTCTTTTCTATCACAAACGTTGGAAAATCATAACTAAATCTAGAAAAATAAAAAATATGCAATCTTTGTCATTCTGGAAACCTTAGGATGTCTAATTCACATAAAAATACTCCCAGGTCACAAAATTCATCACACAGGAAGTTTGACATCCAAAAAGCTACAGAGTCGCTAGCTGCCTGGGCTGTTGTTTAGTTTACTGATACAAATTTCTGAAATTCATAACTAATTCTATAAAAATCAAAATCACACACATTTGGTTATTATGGAAAGCTACAAATGTTAAATGGATAGTAAAAATAATTTGAGAATGAAATAGATACGTTTAGTTAGCTGGACCCTATGGAACAGTAACCAGACTCATGGGGCGCTACTGATATTGACAGTTAACTTCAAATATGCATAACTCACTACTCAGACCTCCAAATGAGGTGATCTCAGTGGCCACATAAATATTATGACCTCTAGTCTATGCATGTAAAATTTTATAAGCATTAAACACCATTTGGCCATCAGGTGACACAGAATTCAAAACTGCCAGTATGAACAGTACCCATACCAAAATCCATGAAAAATCCCAAGTTTGAAAATTTATCAAATATTCTCTAGGTCTCTGAAAATTATAGTCTTTAGCTTCCCAAATAGCTCTTAATGAGACCTAATTGCATGCCCAATCTTAGATTAAGACTAACTCATTTGGCCAAAAAGTGACATAGGGTTCCATTATGGTCAAATTTGGCTCCATATGAGGTACCAAATTTACCAAGTGGCCTTCCCTTAGTTGTGGCACCTTTTAGGCAAGTTTAAAAGCACATTTGAGACTTGTGTAAGTGGCCCAAATGGTCCCAAACCTCATCCATCTCATTTTGGCCATTCAACCCACACTTATGCATACATTCATCAAAATCTCATATTGCACATATTGGCTTTCCATACTCAAAAATAAGTATTATAGGTCATATATCATTTTCATACATCTAAACATCACATAATAGTATATTTACACATGTCTCAAGGTTTATGATACATATACAACATCATATACACTATGAACCATCATTATGGTTCCAAAATAGGCAAAAAAATACATAAGCTTATCAATCCTTGCTCTTTATGGTTGTTAGCTCCCTTCACTATAAATACTCGGTCCACCTAGCATGTTAGATCATTGGAGAGGAGGGGATGAGATTCAAAGAATCCCAATAGCTCATCTCCCATTCAATCACACATAATATGTGCAAAGCAAGCTTTACAAATGCATGCATGGAGAAAATAAAAGTCGTGGACATTTTATAAGCAAACTTGGCATGTGAACAACTCATACAAATCATTCAAGAGCTCACCAAGCGTTTGGATTGGCCTTACACTTTTCCTCATAAATTTTGGACTTGCCTCACCCATTCTTGAGCAGTTTGAACTCAACCATACTCTTGGGAGCCCACTTTGCTTTTAGGAAACTCTTTGCTTTGTCTCAACCAAGCTCGAGGGTTCTTGGCTCATCCTCACCCAAGGGAAGAGTTCTTGGCCTCTCCACACTCAAGCAAACTCATACAAACATCATGGCTTCATTTAAAACATAACATGGCATCAAGGATCATAGCATATAAAGGAATGCTAGCATACTTTTCATAGCTTGAAATTATACATACACACATTTTAAAACAAGCTAAACACACATCCATGCATGAGAGAAGAGGGAGAAAGCTACCTTGTATACAAGCACACACTTTTTCCTTAGCTTTCAAGCCTCTTTCGACCACACACCCATAATTTGGTGAAGATGGTTTCTCTTGGCCTAGATATAATTTATAAGAGCCAATTAGATTCATGAAACAAACTCTAAGGTCATACAATTGGCTTAGATACTAAATTGCTCTATAGGCTCCATTATGGTCCATAAATGCACCTAATGAAGCAACACCCCTCAAACAATTTTTAGGCTCCATTCTTTCCTCTCAAATATGATTCTTGACTCCTTTTAAGCCTCTTGGAGTCATCACACAATTAAAACAAAGAGCCTAACATCATGTTACTTCTTTAGGTCATAATATAGAACCTAAGGCACCAAATCATTTTCTATGAGTTCTAAATTTTTTCCAAGGCATTCCTTCATTTTCATTCATCAAATATGACTCAAGAATGGCCTTAGAAAAATTTAAAACTCTCCCTAGCTAGGAGAACCCATCTAGGCTAAGGCTATGAAGCATATTGGGTTCCATGGAGCTTTCTTTGTTTTCTTAAGGGAAGAAGCATATGGGGAGCCTCTTAGGGATCTTGGGAGCTCATTTAAACTCTTATTTAGGCCTAGGAATCATCATACAAAATCAGAAATTGGAAGGTGCACTTAAAACCCTAGATTTTGCATCTTGATTTTTAATGCCTATTTCTTGGTTTTCTTTGCATATTCTTATTCCTCTCCATCAAATACCTAAGAATCATGCTTGGTTGGGCTTGAAATTTAACTCCTTAGGGCAGAACACATGTGGGGCGAAGTGGAGAAGAAAGGCCATGGAGGGTATCAACCATATGATGCATTTGTACCTTGTTTCCTTGCTTAGTTTGGCTTGAATCTTGATTTCTCCAAGCTCCTCTCTTCAAATCCGAACTTTCCCTTGAATATCTCCCTTGAATCAGATTTCTAGATATCATTGTAATCCAAGGAAAGAAAGGAGAATGAAGGAGAGGTGGTGGAGATGAAGAAAAACATGGAAAAACATCATGAAAGCATACCTTAAGCTTGGAGTTCTTCATCCTTCTTCTTCCTCTCTTGGGCGCCTCTCCCTTAGGGTTTTGCTTCTGGTTTGGGGCTAAATTTTCTAAAGTTAAATGAGGGCAAACATGAGGCACCACATATATATAGGTAGGGAAAAGTGACTTTTCAAAAATTTCACTTGTGCCCTTCATACTTTGCATTTTCGTTTCTCCCTTATTTTAGCTCCTTTTTGAGAACTGTCTTTTTCATTATAAAATTTAGGTTCCCAATTAAGAAAAATGGCTTTGGAATCACTCAAATCAGAGCTAAAATCTTTTCGAATGGACCCGTCAAAGTTCGGGCACACCCACATTAGAAAACGTCCACTGGAGGGGATTTAACTGTCCGGGGGCTTCCCATGGTTTTCAGGGCCTCTGAGAACCCCGGAGCTCAAAATTTTGGTTTAAAAAGCCCTCCATACTCAATTCTAGACCACATAAGTTTTAACACATTATACAAGAAGACCTTGTACTTGCTGGCGAAAACCTTGTCGACAAGGTCTTGGAATCGCACTACGGACTACAGGATCTTGTCAACAAAATCTTTGACCCAGGTGATGAGACCTTATTTCAGCCCATAAATTAACTTGGTCCGCTGCCATACTTCATGCTCAACACACATTCTAATGGTTACATAACATAATCTCTCATTTTCAAAGAATCGGATATTACACTAAGCTCAATTCTCTTGTTATTTCTAGGCTTCTTGGACTCATTTAAGGTCCTTGGAGTCATCACACATTCAATTACATAATTGGAAAACTAAGTTGCTTCACAAAGCACCATTATGGACGTTGTTGTCCCATCTCCCAATCTATAGCTCCTAAATTTTTTCCAATAGTTTATTCTATCTTCTAACATCATATAAAGTCCCAAACTAAGGCTAGAATAAATTAAAACATCCCCTAGCCTAATGAACTTAGCTTGGCTGAAATATGCACCATAATGGAGGTTCAAAGACTTTATGATATTTTCTTGATGGGAGAGCCACTTGGAAGGCTTTTTCGAGGTTTTAGGAGCTCAAGGGAACATTCAAATAGCCAAGGAAACATTCACACAAATTCAAATTTTGTAAAACCCTATAAAACACTATACTTTTCTAACTTATTTTTTATTGGTTTTTCTTGAAATTTCTTGCCATATTCCATCTCCTCGTGGCCTAAAACCCTTGTTCCTTCCTTTTATTTAGGCAGAACATCCTCCCCTCCTTTGGTTCTATTCTTGGCCTAAATACACACAAAGGGAGGGGGAAGAGAAGATGCAACAAAAAACAAGGATTACCTAGAATTCAAGTGAGCTTTTAAGTGTCTTTCTCCTTAATTCTCTTCTCCTTGGCAAATTCAAAATTCTTCCCTTGGTTCTGGACCTAAAATAGTGGGTAACATTAGTTCCAAGGTAACTCTTTCTCCTTTCTCTCATACTTCTTTGGGTGTTTTCTTGTCTTTGAATGTATGTTTATGTTATGAAAAAATGTTTCTAGTAAATGATTACATGCCATGGTATCATGATGCCTTCGCTATACTATTGAAAGATGTTCTATAAATGTGTTTTGTCTTGCATGAGCTTGGTAAAACCAAAAGTCTCTTAGCAAAGGTGAGGATGAGCCAAAAGTCCCTAAGAATGGATGAGGCAAAGCCAAAAATCTCTATAAAAGTGAGGCTTAATTAAAAATTCCTTGAAAGTAGGTGAGGTAAGTCTAAAAGTCCCAAAGAGAATGGGTAAGGCTAAACCATTGTCTTGGCAAGCCTATATGCGATAAGTATGACTTCTTGAATGTGAGAAATGTTTTATATATGTTTATGAAGTGCTAGATTGCCATGCATTCATTTTTAGACTTGAAATTACATTCATTATATATGTTTAAAAGGGTGATGAGCTATTGAGATTTCTAGAATCTCACTCTTCCTTATCCATTGCCCAAACATGCTTAGGTGAGCCAAGTGAGTCAAAAGATAGAAGTCACTTGAAGACAAAAAGATTGACAAAGGAATTGCCAAATGCTTGTATTGAAACTATATGATTGTCAAATGATGTAATTTCATGTTGTATATGATGTATAGCCTCTTGAACATATGTAAATACATGGATATGTGATGTATATATGAGAATTAGAAACATATGAATGAAATTGCATGCTTTTGACGTTGAAAGGTAAAGATGTGTTTGTAAAACTCATGTGTATATCAAGGAATGGGAGAGTGATTTTGTAATGTATGGATATATAGACCACTTAGACATGTTTGGAGGACTGTTTTCAAGCTTTCCCACGTGCTCAAGTGGCCTTAGTTAGAGTAGAAGAGCATTTGGTCCATTTTTTATGTCATAAATTGACCAAATCAACAAATTTCCCCCTGAGATTTGGTTACATATAAGTCTTATCTAGAACTTTTAGGGAAGTCAAAAATTAGATTATTTGGAGCTCTAGGGAATTAATTATCACTTTTTAAAATTGGTAAAAAGCTATTAAATAGGTACAAACATTGTTCATATAGTTCATTTTTTCTCCTATATCATCTGAGAGTCAAATGGCATCCAATGCTTATGAAATTTTATAGGAATAAACTAGACATATGAGCTTTCTATAGCATTGGAGATCACCCAATTTGGAGGTATGTGAAGAGAGTTATAAATGTTTAAAGTTATGGGATAGTATCAGTAATGCAGCAGGATCTCTATTACTATTCCATCAGTTTTCATAGCTAAACGTTCCTATTTTAGTTTGGACTTATTCTTAGCCTCTATTTAACATCCATAACTTTCTAGAATAGTATGGTTTGCTGGGTTTTGATTTTTTTAGAATTAGTTATGAATTTTTGAAATCTACATGACTAACTTGTAATAGCAAATATAGGCAGTCAGACCTTTTGTGCTATTCTATTATCAATAGTGGTCCAGCTGGCGTTTTCATGGCCTATAATGATTTTTAAGCTATATTTGATATTCAGGGCTTTCCAAAAAGCTATAATTTTTTTGATTTCAACTTTTCTAAAATTAATTATAATTTTTCAAAGTTGGCAATAAAAATATATAATTTGAACCCGAGGCAAAACTCCCTTTTTTCTGGTGTGTGGCTTCTTATCCAAAATTGGTATGATCTTTTATGATGTTATAAGTAGAGGATGATATAGATGGATTCATATGACCCACGTGGCATGAAATGAAACTTTTGGACTCTACATAACACAAAAATATTACATTAAATTTATTATTTTTCTTGCCACAATATATGAAGTCACATCCTTAAGACCTTGGGAGAGTAATGTGTAGGCTAATGAGTTATGGTGTTACAACAAGAGTATTTCTTTGACCCACCACAATGGGTCCTTTACTAACCTTGTTAGAGCCATATGTCACTTCCTGAGAAGCCTGAATATTTGCATGGGGGAAGTCCACATGTAAGCGCTTATTCTTACCATAAGAAAGATGCACGATATTTTGCTTCTCTGTTGAGGATTTTTGGCCATCAACTCATCATTATAATGATCGTTGGGATTTTCTTACAAAGCTGAAATGGAATTCTTACTCATTCCTTGATTCCCTCCTTCCTTAACTCAAGAAACTTTCCTATTTTGCTTCTTCTTTTTGCAGACAATCATCCATTTTCCATAACTTGCATCAACTTCCTTAGCAACACATCCATGAATCACATTATTTTCCTTATCATATTCACTGCTACGAACTAGTCAGCACCACCATTCGCCGCAGTTGGGCTGACCTCTACTGCCTCGCCACCATCCCTCTCAACACTGTCATCATAAATCGGCTTATAATGTTTAGACGCATGCCCGCAGGAACCATACTCAACCCACAAGTGATGTAAGCTTTCGTGCTTCAATTTAATTCAGCGTCCTCCAATCCGCAACTGTACCAACAAAAAACGCCCCCTAGCTACTTCAACAATGTTCTTATCTACCCTTATAGGCGTGCCTATGGCTGCCGCTATAGCCATCATGAGCACATTTTCCTCATAAAACACCATGTTCAATTCTGAGAATCTAGTGCTGGCAAATATCCTTGAGGTAAAAAACTTCATCAAAATACCAAATCATTTATAGCGGATTACCAAAAATTTATGAATCAAAGCAAAACCATACCTGAATCACTCATAATGGAAGCAAAACACAGTTTTTTTAAAATTACAATTTTTTTGGATTTATTTTCCAAATTTGCACATAATTTTTTGAGTTTTTTCTTTTGGCTTTAGAATTTACGTTGTTTCTCTCTAATAATGAGATATCAAAAAGAAAAGAAGGCGTGCCATTTCAAAACTATAATTTATATAAATTAACTACTTATTAACATTTATTATTTTTAATTTGATTTATCGTAAAATTAAAAATAATAATTTATTCTCTACACACAAAAGCTTACACTTTAATTATATGCGTTAAAGCTTAAAATGATCTAAAATCTAATTAGATCACTTTAATTAGAATATAATATAATATAATAGCTTTTAATACATGATAATCAATATATAAGCTCACATAATTAATTAAAAGAGAGAATTACATTTAAGGACTTAAAGTTTATAATATTTATGTTGAAGGATATGTTACTAATAGTTACTACTGATTTTAGTTAAAATCAATGGTAATTCTGTCTAAAATAGTAGTAATAGGTCTTTTAGGATAAATATTATAGATTTTCATGTCTTTGGATATAATTTTTTTAATTAAAACCCGACATCTGAATTCTATTTGTCGTTGCTTTAGAAGAGATGAAACGAGAGTCCACTTCCTTACAGTCAGGTCATGATTAAGAATAACCCAAGGGCCATATGTAACAACAATAAACATATTGTCAATTGAAGCAAATTTAATCGGAAAAAACCCACACCATAAGTCCACCATCTCCATTTCTCCACTTGGTTGCCATAGGGTTTTGAGTTTACCCAAGAGGTATTTGTATCCAACTCACTTGCCCAAAAGCTTCACTGTCACTATATTTTGCCATGATTTACAGAGTTCCTGCATAATGCTATCAGCTACAAAAACCTTGCTACGAGCCCTGTTACCCTCTTCAAATTCAATACAAACCAAATTTTTTAGCATTCAGATCCATTGGAATATTTGAAGGTTGGGACTTTCTTCCTAGAAGAGTATCCGTGAAGGAATTCTTAGGAGGATTTGCCTCTTGCATACCCACATTCCTTCGGTGTTGCCATCCGGTGGCCATCCATTAGGTTTGTGCAACGTTGGAACTTGGGAGAGAACTGTGAGAAATTTTCAATAAGACTTAACTTTTAACTAAGATAGTATCAAACTTATTAAGAGGATTGACTTAAGTGAATTTTCCCATACATAAAACTCAGGGAGACATGAGTCATTGTTTGATTTCTATTTCACTTTCTTTTATGCTTTTAACTCTCAAAGTCTAATGCCTATAATGTAAAGGGGGAAAAAAGGTTAAAATGCAGAGAATTCTTTCATTTTAAAAACTTGACAATATATTTCTCTAACTTCTAATTTTCTACAAATAACTCTATTATTTGTGGATCTATTAATTTATTAATAGAATGGCAATATATCTATTAATTTTTTAACCAAATAAACCCCTAAGCTTTTAGTCATTGGCTAATGATCCCCTTAATACGTTACACTTCCATTAGTAATATAATGGACTAATGAATAGCAAGGGGTAAGGCCTGCCAGAGGATGAAGCAAGTAAAGCTCTCGCTTGAGGCCTCTGAAAATTTTAGGTTCCATAATTTTATAATAGTATATTTATAATTTATATAATTATAAAAATTTAATTTATATTATGTTTAACTTAACTGAAATTTTGAGTTTGAATCACCAAAAATAGAGCACAGATTTTGTGGAGAAAGAAATCAGAAAACAAGATAAAGAGAACCTAATGGAGTTTAATCACTTGATAAAAAGAAATAGTATATATATCTATTGAGTAAATTACAGACTTTTTCTAAATTTGATTAAAATTATATAGAGTTATTTTTTAATTTAAAAAAATATATTTTAATTCAATTTTACATTTTTTAACTAAAACAATCTTCATAAAAATTATATTAAAATATAACATAATTTTTTTATTTTAAAAAATTGTATAATTTATTTATTTATTTATCATTTTGCAATTGATTCTTTTGAGAAGTACTCGTTAGCAATGCGAGAGTGTGCTCTTAATATCACATAAAATAGGAGATTTAACTCCAAAGTAAAAGCTTTAGTATAAGATGGTGCTTCGTAGAGAGATTTTTAAATTGTCATTCGTATTCAATTATCCAGGCTGAACTCAGGAATTCCGTTCCCACGCAACACACTTTATTCGTTTAATTGAGTCTTGACTTTATCCAACAGGCCCTCCTCTCTTCATTTCTTTACTTTCTAATTAGCTTTTTCTATACATTCCTTCCTCTCTTCGTAAACTCATACTTGCTTCACTTTAAGAAAATAAAAATAAAAATAAAAATTCAATTTGAGTTTTAAATTCAACCTCATCACACAATCATTATAACAGAGCACCATTACTCAAAGTCAGCAGCATTATGGTATTGATGTACTAATATGGTATTGATGTGCTAATAGTAAAAGCAAGTGCAAACCATAGGCATGATTTTGTCCCTAAATAACCAATCGGAGCATAAGATGAACTTACATAGTTTTTTCAAATTGAGAAACCTTGCTTCCCTAGAATCACAAACAATAAATAACCTAATTCGATTAGTACAATCTACACGGAAAGTAAACTTTTTTATTTTCACGAAGCTAATTTATTAATTGTTATTATTCCTAATCATCAATTTTCTAAGACAAGATGAGTGCTCAGTTGAGGCATGATTTCGCCAATGCTTTCTCCTCAATCAGCTCTTGGGCTGTTTTATCCATCTTTTCCCTTGAGAACTCATTAATCTTGAGGCCTGCCAATGCATTGCATCAAATAGGTTTTTCAGGGGCCAAAATTAGTTATAAATCTACACCGCTTGGAATTGAACTACTGGAGAACAAAAGATGGGGAATGGGTATATTTTATGTAATATAAAAGAGATCCTTAGGTATATTTAATCTACTAAAATAAGTAAACTAAGTCAATAATAAATAAATTTCTAATCACATCAGATAAATAAACCCTGTCTATCACAGACAGGTATAGACCAAGTCGATAATTGTTAGACATGCAAAGTGAGTTACATTTGACATTAGTTTGCTTATTCTACCTATCTTTGATAAATTAATTTACTATAAATTTTTTCATGCTGATAGAAAATTCCTGTTGCATCGCTGTATTGTAAGTTTTTGATTATTTTCACCCCATCGAACAAACCGTGTGATAACTAAATTTTGTAATTTTTGGAGTCAAAATCATTTTGGATATCAAAAAACAAATGAAAGGGACACAAATTCCTGAAGGCATGCCATTGCTGTATGTAAATAGATAAATCTAGAAGTCAGAAGAAATCAAGAGGCTAGAAATCACATCAAAGCTACAGAGTCTTGAGAAACAAAATGCACCTTGAACTATCTTCCATTCTCCTTTCTCACATGTGACGGGGAATGAGTAAATGAGGCCAGATTGGATACCATAAGACCCATCAGAATACACTCCCATTGACACCCATGTTCCCTGAAGTAAAAAAAAAAGCAAAATTAACATATAAAGAAGCAACAACTTCCAGAGGATGAAATGGTGAAGAGAACCAACCTTGGGAGTCCCAAGAACCCAATCACGTATGTGATCACAAGCAGCACTTGCTGCGGATAATGCACTAGACAGCTTCCTGGCTTTGATAATGGCTGCACCACGCTGCTGAACGATGGTGATGAACTCATCGTTCAGCCTACGACAAATGAAACAGAAAGTTATCATCCCAGCGGTGGAGACATTGCATAGGGATGCTTGGAATACAGAGATAATAGTTTACCATGCTGCAAAATGAATGCTTAATTATGCATTACTCCCATTCACAATTGATTGAGTCCTGACAGATTTAGGTTTCTTCCTCCCCATCTGTGGGAAAAATACTACCTTTATGGCCCCCTTGTGGGTTTCAATAATAGATTTTCTAGGGGTGTATCCCTTACGGATTTACAACGGGATCTGAAAGTTCTTTTTGAGTTTATGTGTCTTGGTTTTTTCCTTTAGTATTTTTTTTTTAGTTGAAGAGGATCTCTTGTCCTCTGTTTTGTATTATTCTCTCCTCTTCAATAAAACTTTTTGGTGATAGGGATAAAAAGGGAAAAGTGAAAAGGTGCTTTCTTTCTTATTTTGGGATAGAGATCACTCTAGGTGAACCCAAACCTGCCAACGAACTAACTATCTCCAATTATATTATCTATTTTATCAACAAGATACGCTAACAAAAGTAATCCAAAACATACAAATGCACAAAATGGTAAAGGGAAGCAAATTGAGCAGGTTTGAAACTTGCATACCAGTTATCATCAGCTACAGCTTCCCTGACAGGCTTCTCCCCACTGCTGGTGGCGACAGTAGCATGGTTGACATCTGGATATTGGGTTGAAGAGTGATTGCCCCAGATGATGATATTCTTTACATCACCAACATGAACATTTAGTCTCTCAGAGATTTGCCCTAATGCTCTGTTATGATCAAGTCGAGTAAGACAGGTGATATTTTTTTCTGGTATTGAAGGAGCATATTCCTTCAAGATGAGAGCATTAGTGTTTGCTGGATTGGCAACCACTAGGACCTGCAGTTAACAAGAATTGAAAAGGCATCAACCTAAAGGAGCAACATGATCATTTTGTCTTTTATGAAATGTTCCAGCAGCATATTCTAAATGGAGGGATGGACCTAGGTTTGAGGAAATAGGGGCAGCTGGTCCCCAGAAAATTTAAATCTTGTATGATGAAGCAGTCTTTTGTATGATTTAGTGATTGGCAATTTTTCATAATTATATACAAGATTCAATTCCCCCCGCCCCTTTCTCTTTTTCAAAAGATGGTAAGCACATTCTGCATCTCATACTATTTTTCTTTTGTTCCGTCCCTGCTTGATTGTAACATCAATATCCTATAGGAATATTTTTACATCGAAATGCTCATTTTCTATCATTGAAGCGCATTGCATAAAAAATTTCCGGCAACTGTAATTGCCACAATTCCCAATGATGTACTACAGCTTACTTTTATTATATATTTATGCGGCTATCCATTGGTGTATCTAGATCTATAAAAGCAAGAAAGAAAGGCTACAGGTCAGATAAAGAAGGGAAAATTGGGCCTTTTCTAGTTCCTTTCTTTATTGTATTCTTCACCAATTTAAGTGTTTTAGACATGGACAGTTTCAGATCATTACTATTTAGTGCCATTGACAGTAATATGATGTCAAATATTCTCAAACTCAAAAGTAGGCTATGAACACAAGATATACATACTTCTACTGAAGCTGTCAAAGTAACTGCTCACCTTACAGTCTGCAGCAGCATGCTGCTCCAAAGCTGAAGCTTGAGCCTTGTAAATTGATACATTTTTAGACATCACATCTTTCCTTTCCATTCCTTCTTTCCTAGGAAATCCACCCACCATAACGGCAATGTTTACACCCTTGCAAGCTTCAGTGGCATCCGTTGTAGCAACAATGCCTGTTGGATTTATATACATGCACAAACAAAATTTTGAGATCTCCACAATAAGAACTACAATGTGATAGTTTTATTTTAGTCAGGATTGAAGTTAATAAGCATGCCTTTAAGAAGTGGAAAGGCAGCATCAACTAGCTCCATCTTCACCCCTTTCAAGGCCTCTGCTGCGGGTTCAATATCAAGCAGGTGCAGAATTACAGGCTGATCTGGACCCAGCATCACCCCTCTTGCAATCATTGGAACAAGGGCATAGCCAATTTGCCCTGTTGTTGAATCAAATCAGAATTAAAAAGTAAATGCTGAGATAGAGAAACCACTGACTTCAGTAATAGTCAAAATACAATATATTTTCTCCTTCACTAGGTAACTCAGTCAAGCATTTTTAGATTAAAATTTCATTCTCCCAAATTTCCAACTATACATATGACTACACATGCCCATATGGTTGGAAAGTACCCCAGATATGATGATTATATAAACTGTAACAGCACAGACAAGTTTAGGACATAAACTATGCTAAAACCCACGAACAAATAAAAGATTAAGTATTTGCAGTTGGTTGATAGCTCTCATGACATATCAAACTGTAAAACTGAAACATAGAATTCAAAGAACAGAACATAAGCTGATGACTTTAAAGAAAAATAATTCAATCTTATCCATATTTTGATATGGATTGTGGTCAATCACTAATGTTGAGATTAATCTGATGCTTGAATTTAATTTTACCCTTTCAAACTAAAATTTTTGTATGGATTTTAATGGGATAAAGATTAGCAAAACCAAGGAGTGTAACATTTCCATTTTATGAGCGATAAAAATGAGCCATGGGTTCCAAAAGCTCAAGAATTTGAAGAATAAATATTAAGGAGAACAATTGCTGCATTGAATTAAAACTGAGGTAAAGCTACATAAAAATTTCTGGGTCTGATGCCGAAATTTTTAATATGACAACATAACAATCCATGTTAAATTAAGCCAAAATGTTAATGTCCACTGGATAAAAACAAGAACAATATTAAAGCATCCATTAATCTAGTAAAGGAGAAACAGAAGTAATCAAAGAAACTAAATTGAGCATGCCTGCAGCACCCGTGACCAACACTGTGACGGGTTCCTTCTCTACTTTCAGAAGGCTACACATATATCTAATGATCTTCCAAAACAAAGAGAGACAAATTAAAACAACAAGACATTTTTGAAGAAGCTCCCAAGCAACCATTTCCATAATCAATTTTCCTTTCGGGATCCACAGCAAACAATCTACTCCAGTATGTGGTTATATATTATTTCCATGCGAATGAATCTAGAAGTATTCCTCAAGGCAAGGAAATCATATACCAAAACAAAGTCCATAAGAAATGCACGTGCAGGAGGATTTCCTTAACAGCAGAGAAAAGAATCTTCCAGGTATACTAAGAGAGGAAACTGAAATATAAGATCAATTTTAGAAACTTGACTCTCATAGATTGATACCCACTTCAATTAATTTAGTCCCTCCTTTGCATAGGTGTCATAATTGGTAACTTTATATAGAGAGCTCTATTTTTCAGGAGTTTGAGCTTTTTTATCATTAACTATTTTTACTTTACTGATTAAATTCTAATTATAAAAATGTTCAACCTCTCAGGGAGAGATAGAGGATAGAATTACCGATCCTGTTTTCTATTTCAAAATAAACAACTCAGACGGTAAAATGCCTTAGCTTTGATCTTCCTCACATTTTCTCATACGCTAAACACATAATGAACTCAAGTAATAACACAGGATTTGGCATAGAAATTCATATTACCGGCAGCGCCCGTGACAAGAACTCTAACTGGATCTCTCGCCACCATTGTTGCAAAAAGTAGTTCTAGCGAGAGATACAAACAGAGTCAGAGAAGTAGCACAAGTGATGGAGAACGACGAAGGCAAGAAAGAGCAGGGAAACGTTGGCTATATATACAGATGACATGAGACGAAGAGTGAGAAGAAAGAGGAAAACAATGCGGCGAAGGCGAAAAAGCAGGATTGAAGAATGACGGTAATCGAGGATAGAGATAACGGCTTTGAGGAGCTTAGCACTGAAATTGTTAGACGAAAGTGAGAGTGTCAGCAAGAAAGCAAAAGAAAAGTTCCTCTCCTTCCCACGTGATGTTCATGCTTTCGCTTCGTTTTTGGAGCATTTGGACCTTGGAAGCGTACTATTTTTTTAAATTTGATTAAATTATATTTAATATTGTTATGATTTTCAAAATTATACTTGTTTTTATACATTGAAAATAAACTAGCTACAACAGATGTTATGGATGTTTGGTACTAAAGAAAGCATTGGAAAGGAGAGGGAAAAGAAGGGAAAAAAAACTTGTTTGTTTGGTAGGCTTGAGAAGCGATGGGTCGCCTTATCTTCGTTTTCATCACAATGTCTATAGAATGTTATTTTTGCAAATAGAAAGCGGAGGCAATTGATCATTTTGTCCCAAAAAACTGAAGTGATATTTTAGTTTTTTTTTGTTTTATGTTAATTAATATAAATTAGCTTTATATATATAATTTTAACTCTGGTGTTTTTGTCATTTATACACTTTTTATATTTTTGTTCTATTTTTATTTGACAAAATATTCAAATTAAAAAGAATTAATTCTCATTCTTTAATATATCGTATCAAATATGATTTTAGATTATAGGATTTTATTCTATTCTTATTTCTATTTTCTTTTTCATTCTTCAAAAAAAATTTTTACTTTATCAAACGTCACCTAAAATCCTATATACTACATGAATTAATTTCTTCTCCACATGGTTTGTTTGTGAAGAGACAACTTGATGTGATTTGGCAATGTCAAAACGTGAATAGAAGAAAATTTCCTGCTCAATCACCAAGTATCCTCGTGAAGCATTGCAAATATGCTAATGATTGAAGTTTAGTTTGCAACAAGTTGCAATGAGAAGCAGTAAACACATAAATAATGAAAGGATATGCCTGAGGACTCCGAACAAGCTCCTGCTGAAGAAGAAACAAAAGCATGTGTCAAATGGCATCAAGGAACACCTTGATTCTTGATTGATGCATTATCAGACGAACACCATTTCAAAAGATATTATTCCCAAACCAAGTTGAAATAAGGACACGGTTCTTCTTCTGTCAAATATCATGACACAAACCAAAAACCACCCGCCAACACTCATATTCTTATCCAAAGACCAATAGCTGGGGATTGAGAGAAATGAGACCTTCGTGAACTCTTTGTCTTTGGTTCATCCATCAGTCAGAATTGCCATAAAAGATGAGATAACATACAAATAGCAAAAGTAGGAGAAAGCCCAGGATCCTCAAAACCTTCAAATTTACAACAAAACCATATAACATAAAATTCAAAAAAAGAAAAAAACACTGCTGTATAATCCTCAGCTTGAGAAGAAACTAAATTAGTTTGAGAAAACCACATTTACAACCATTGAGAAATATCGACTGGATATATATGACAATACATAAAGATAGAGGAGACCCAAACTATACTGCTTTGGCAAAATAACATTACAAAAATAAATGGGTACTGTTTTTGAAGATGAGTGGCCGAAAGGGCAATAGTCCTCAGTAGGCATGTAATGAGCCCGAAGAATGGAGGTAAGTGAAAGTGCATTTTAGAAAAGCTTCCAATAAAAAATAACAACCCAAAATGGAAAACACAATTTTCATATATAGTCTCGTGCCCAAAATGCAAATGAAAGATAAGCCAAGGCTTCTAATAGTAACTGATAACCATATGCTACAATATATTTATTGTCACTATTACCAAACCATATCAATTTATCATCTTGCCCTCTTATCAAAAAATGCAGTTTGGATATGTGTTGCACCAGAGTTGGAGAATATCAAGTCGCTAAAGCTTGAGTACTCCAAGTTCCATAAGCATACAGAATAAGGTTACCAACAGTTTCATAATATGTAAGTGTACCTGGTTGCATCATCCATAAATGATAGTTATGATAGTTAGATAATGAAATATGATTACTATCTCCTACTTGCCATTTAGAATAATTGCATATAAGAAGACTAGACTTTCGAATCCCCTTCTACGACCAAGCCATAGCAGAATGAGTATTTAATAAGCTAAAATAGCAATCTTTATGATATTTATGCCATAAAACACAAACAAAATAAAGAATGATGAGAAGCAACCATAAGTAACCTCCACACATGTTTTGCTAGGAAAGCCTTATTAAAAAGATGACTGTGTTTGAAACCTAGCCCTTCCATATGCAAAGGAAGCCAGACCCCTCAGACCACTTAAATAGATGAGGTTTAGACTAGGAATTTGAATAGCTCCAAAAGAAATTTGATATTTTCATATCAATAGCATTACAATATTTATACATGAGCTCAAGATAAGATAAAAAGTATGTCAAAAAATGAACTTAAAACAGACTTAAGGTTAAATGACCTGCTTAAGATAACAACTAAGATTTTCCCACTTAAAGCTTTTTATTAATTTGATCAACGATTTTTTGATATAACCAAGTCTTTAGCCGACCAACATCTACCTGCGCTTAAATATTTCCCCAACTTAACCTTGTATTTAACACCAAAGATTCCAAATAAAAAATTTTTAAAAGTTATGGGACACAGACAAAGAGAAAATGGGAATGTGACTGAAGAAGAAAAACCCACATAGGCCTTCCAATCTAGTAAAGCCCACTGGAATGGGGAAGAAGCCAGGTCCCATGCTTGACTCGAGACCCACATGATAGACATCTATACAATACGTGGCTCCATATGCATAGCGTTCCGCATCGTGGCACCAAGTTAGGCTTCAAACGTAGTCTGTAAGCCAACACAACATTGAATCAAATCCGGATTAAAAGGTCCCTCGTCTGGATCCAGTGCATTGAGATTAGGTTTCACTGCCACGGATCGAAATATAGCGCCAGCCAACAAACCATCACATGCAGCTTCCCCCACGTTCCTCATCGTCCCCGGAGGAGAAGGAAACAACGGCATGTCCTCTGTTAGCTCTTTAGGTATTGACTTTATATTCGAAAATGAAAGGATATTCCGATGTCGTATGCAAGAGGAGCTTATATCAACAAAAGACGAAGGATCATAGATATACTCAGCTAATGATATATGACCTTTTTCTTGTATAGCGTCCTCTTGATTATACGAGTCGTCACAAACCTTCCCTGTATTGACAATAGCAGCATATTCCAGTATGTCTACCAACAAGGCGAAACTATGCCAATGTAACACAGGGTCACTAGAGGAGGCCAATTCCTTTTGTTTTGCTCTTATTAACAGATTTGAAAATCTAAGCTTCGGTTTAAAACTGCAGACTGAGACATGGCATGTTCATATCCTTCCTGCCGAACCGATAAAGCTTCATGTGATCTACCCGAAGTAGAAAGAACATGTTAAGTATGTAAGTATAAAGTGTTATGATTCTATGGATTTTGTATGAAGATTAGAAAATTAACTTTGTGAGATTTGAACAAGATGCATACCTATGGCTGTTATGTCAATAACTTAGAGTGCTGGGTTTTTCTTTCCATTATTCTAGGTTAATTGAGCAGTTTTAATGGATCTAGCCACTTTATTAGGGTTAAACTGGAGATTTAACTCTATTTAATATTCTTTATTGGGCTCTTCCATTATAAGTTTTAGTAAAATTATTAATATATATGCTTTTAACTACTCGCCAAATTTATAATTAATATATGCTAAGACTCACTAATTGTATAATTATTTAAATAACAATTATACTTGTGATAAACTTCAATGGATCATAGTCAATACAAATTTTAAAAAATAATAAAAATAATTAATGTGAACTCATATATAATTTTAAAATAAAATTTTTTCTAACATTCTTCCACAGGGTCACATTAATTTATTTTAAGAAAGTTTATTTTATTTTATAAAATAACTCTTGGGTTGACAAAACTACGAAAAAATGTATATGCACACTTTCTTTTAAAGATAATGGTCTTGAGATAACATGACATATACAATTGGTCCAACATAACTATCAATAAGAGATAGTGGCAATTAGTATGCTTTTCAATGACACAAGACCAATTCACACTCACACATACTAACAATTATATTGATATAGATTTTAAGTTTAGAAGTGTGATAAGAAATAACTCTCAAAGTAATTATTAATACACTATTTCTTGTTAGTCCTCTGTATAATTTCTTAATATTCATATGCTAAACCGTGGCCATAAATCATATGACTTAAAATAAGTTTATATATCTCAAATGCTTTATCTTGAAAGTATAATAAAATATTACAAGAGACATATCATGACAAATACAATAGTCATCCTTAAGACCGATACCATATCTTATGATACATGTTGTATTTAATCTATGCACAAGTAAAATATTAAAAATAATGATCATCAATAAAAATATAACACATCAAATATGTGAAAGTCCATATTATATGAAATTCATTGACGTAAGCAAAAGACATATGTGGAGTCATCGCATGAAACAAAACAAATAAAGAAAATACATAAGCTCCCACTAACCTAAAAGATCAAAAGATCCCAAGATACTAATGATCTCAACATATTTATTAAGCTATATGAGCCTTAATCCTTTAGTTAGAGAATCAACTAACATTGACTCTATGATTATGAATTCTATTGCAATGTTTCTTTTTTTGACTAGGTCCTTGATTATAAGGTACTTTATTTCCATATGCTTAAATCCATGGCTAATCTTATTGTTTTTGGAATAGAACATAGTTGTATTGTTATTACAATAAATAACTAGTGGTCTAGTGATTGAGTCAACTACATGAAATTCTGATATGAAATTCTTAAGCCAAATGACTTGTAAAGCTATTCCATAACACAAAACACACTTAGCATACATCATTGAAGATGCAATTAATCTATGTTTCACACTCTTCCAGGAGATTTCTCTACCAGCAAATATAAAAATATAACCAAAAGTAGATTTTAAATCATCTAGACAACCAGCAAATTTAGAATTTGAGTACCATATTACCTGAAGGTTGTCAACCTTTTTATAAATAAGCATGATATTTTTCATTTTTTGTAGATGTCTTATGACTTTCTTACTACAACCCAATATTAAGATTTAGAGATTGAAAGATATCAACCAAGAACATTTACAACAAATGCAATGTCAAGTTAAGTACATACTTAAGCATACATCATACTACTAACTACACTTGTATAAAAGGTATTCTTCATAGTTTCCTTTCCAAGTTTATTTCTTGGGCATTGACTTTTGCTAAGCTTGCACATTTAACAATAGGTACATCCCTAAGCCTATAATCCTGCATGTTAAATAGTTTCAACACACAATCTATATATGCTTTCTAAGACAGTCTTAAAACATGGCATGATCTGTTATGACATATCTTAATACCCAGAATGTATAAAGCCTTCCCAAGTTCTTTCATGTCAAAAGAACTAGATAAGAATACTTTAGTTTCATGAAGCAGATTTAAATCATTACTTGCAAGAAGAATGTTATCAACATAAGGTACAAGGAAAATAAATCTACTTCCACTAGTCTTCATATAAATACACTAAACAAATTTGTTTTCAATGAACCCAAATGAAGTTAACACCTCATCAAACTTCAAATACCATTAGTGAGAAACTTGTTTAAAACCATAGATTGACTTTGTTAATTTACACACCATAAGCTCACTTTCTTTAAAACCTTCTAGCTATACCATATAGACTTCTTTATTAAGGTCTCCATTTAGAAAAGTTGTTTGCACATCTATCTAGTGAAGCTCCAGATCATAATGAGCCACCAATGCCATAATGATCCTAAATGAATCTTTACAAAAGATTGGTGAGAACGTCTCTATGAAATTAGTGCCTTCTCTCTGTGAAAAACTTTTGGCTACTAACCTACCCTTGAACCTTTCAACTTGGCCTTTAGAATTTTTCTTAGTCTTGTATACCCATTTACAACCAATTGGCTTGCAACCACTAGGCAATTTTACAAGCTCCCAAACTCCATTTTTCGACATAGAAGTCATCTCATCACTTATTGCATTTTTCCACATGTCTAATTAAGGACCATTAATGGTTTCAGTGTAAGTCAAAAGACCCACAGTTTGACCAATGTCAAAATCTGCTTCACCAAGATAGACAGAATAATCACTTGAGATTGCTAATCTTCTTTCCCTTTAAGACCTCCTTAGGGGAATTTTTGGAATTAGTTCATGTGTATCTATTGTTAGTTAAATTGTTTCAGGAACTGTATCAAGTATCTAAGGGACCTCACCCACAATGGATACTTCTTTCTAAACAGGTAAATCCACAGTCTCTTCCCTTACATTCGTAAGTATGACTATTTCATTTGTAAGTGGCAAAGGAATTGAAATTATATTATGCTATTCATTTACTTTAGAAACCTGAGAACAACTTCCTTCAGCAACATCAAACTCTAAGAATTTTGTAATAAGTGATTTAACAATTCTAGTATCCCTTGTGGAGCAATAAAATCTATACCCCCTTAAGTGATTTATATATCTAATGAAAAAGTAATGGAAAGTTCTAGAATCTATTTTTGTCAAAGAAGAATTATAAATTTTCACCTCAATAGGACACCCCTAGATACGAAAGTGATAAATATTAGGCTTTTTACTAGTCTATAACTGAAAAAGGTATTTTAGGAATAGATTTACTAGAACTTGATTCAAAATATAATTAGTAGTTTTTATTGCTTTTCCTAGTAGAAAATTAGGTAAACTAGACCTACTTATCATGCTCCTTATCATATCCATAAGTGTGTAGTTTTCTCTTTCTACCATACGTTTTTGTTTAGGACTACTAGGTATGGTACATTGGAAAACAATCCTAGAATCTTGCAAATATTTAGCAAAAAGCCCCTTCTGTTGTCCCCTTTCATTATGTTTTTCATAATATTCACCACAACAATAGGATCTAACTATTTTGATGACACTCCCTAATTGTTTCTCAACCTCAGTTCGATAAATTTCAAACATATCAAAGGTTTCAAATTTTTTTTTAAATAAGAAAGACATGGCCATAACAGGAAAAATCATCAATAATGGTTATAAAATAATTTTTGCCACATATAGTTAAAGAATAGGGTCCACTTATATCTGTGTGTATTATTTTTAGGAGGCTCCCATCACAAGTTGCGCCCATCTTCTTAGTTTTAGTTAATTTTCCCCTAATACAATCAACACATGTCTTTATCTCTTCTAAGTTAAGCAAGGGAAAGATGTCATCTTTGATTAATTTGTTAATTCTTTCTTTTGAAAGGTGACATAGTCATTTATGCCACAACAATAGAGATTTTTTCTTAATTAAGGGTTGTTTAGCCATAGAGTTCTCAATATTTAAAGATAAATAATCAATTTTAGGATTCAAACACAATCTATATAATCCATCAAATGAAATGCAATTGCCAATCACATTAAAATCATAAAAAATTTCAACTCTTTTATTTCTAAAATTTTTAAAAAAATATCCAGCTTTTTCAAGCAAGGAAAGAGAAACTAAATTTCTCCTAAATGATAGAATATAAAAAATGTTTTCTAAACAAAGTCGATAACTAGATTCTAATGATAAAATAATAGTTCCTATGTATTCAACATCAACATCAGCACTATTCCCAACTTTTAACTTAGACTTATTTTCACTTGGCTTCTTGTTCTCTCTAAATCCCTGTAAGGTAGATGTAACAGAAATAAAAGCACCATTTTCAAGTCACTAAGAATTTAAAGGGATATTAATAATGTTTGATTCAATGCAAACATAAGTCAACAACTCACCTTGGTCTTTGCCCATCTTTACTAGCCAATCTTTATATTTGAGGCAATCAACCTTCTTATGACCCTTCTTCTTATAGAGATAGCAACTCATATCTTTTATTTTATCTCCATCACCAGCAACCTAATGCTTACCATACCTTTTGAAGTCCTGATCTTTCTTAGGAGAATATGCCTTCTTATTCTTAAATTTTCCTTTTCTTTTATGGAAATTTGACTTGCTATGGGAAACCAAGTATGTAGTCTCATTCTTTTCTCTCTTCATCTTTTCTTCCTTGACCACACATATAGAAATCAAGTCATTGATGCCATAAGTCTAATCTTGTGTGTTGTAAGCATTTTTAGTTTGATTGAATTCTTGTGGAAGTGAATTAAGTGCATGGTGAATGACAAAGCTATCTAGAATTAGAATATCATGAGCCTTAAGCTTAGTTTGAACATGCACCATCCTTATGATATATTACCTAACTCCTTTAGTACTATCATATCTCATGCTTGTCAATTTACTTATGTGTTGTCCAACTTTAGCCTTGTCAGATATGTGGTACCTTTTTCTTACAACATCAAAGAACTCCTTAGCATTTGTGGTCTCTAGTAAACCACTCATAAGATGTTCAGTAATTGATCTCTTCGTAGCTATAAGACTGAGGTGATTGGATCTTTTCCATTTAGCATAGTACTCCTTTTGCTCAATAATGTTATTCTCAATAAATTTCAGTGATTCACTTTCATGTAGTGCCAAATTTATATATACTATTTACAGGCAAATTCAACATCTTGTTTCTATCTTTTATAGTTGGAACCAATCAGGATCTTAATGGTGGCATAGTTATTTTTTACAACAAAGGAGATTGATTCATAAAAATGCAACATGGTTAGTAAAACAAGCAATTTCAAAATAGCTTAAAACTAAACAAGCTATCTTTGAATAGCACGAGGTGTATCATCATGAACTCCCTTTGAGGCAAAGAATATAGGGAGAATTATAAGAAATGACCAACAACTGAAGAAATTTATTCTTAAGGACCTGTTACCATTTGTTTTAGGATGATTACCACTGAGTTTAGCAACAAACAGTTAAACTTAGTGGTAACAGATTCTTAAAAATAGTTTTTTTTTCTTCTTGGTCCTTAAATGTAATTTTCCCAAGAATATAACCTACATTTGGCCTCTTTAGCGAAAAGCTAAATGATATGGAAGAGATTACACAATGCTAAAAGTCTTATCCTTTTTAGGCAGATAAGCCTTTCAAATTATGTATCTCAATCCAACAAAGAAATATACAGTCTTGAAAAATCTATCCCCTTTGGTTAGATAAACTCTTTTGACCATATACTTCCCCCATCACACTTCATGCCATACCGGAGTTAATATATATAACAACTCCTTTTAGGCAAGTAATTATATAGAGTAATTCAAAATTTCTATCAAGGGAACCAAATGATTTTGTATATTTTGATGGGTAAATATCTTTGGTGACATATACCCGCAATAATACACAAAATAATATTCTTAGACTATAATAAAGAAATCGTCTTACCTCTTATCAACAAAAAAGAATTAAGCGATTTTAATAACTTTGACGAATAAACCACTTTCATGATTATCATTCCTAATACTTTATCAAAACAAAATTCCTAGACTATGAGAAAATTTATATTTTATTAAGATACTTGCATCATATTTATCCTAAAAGATCAATTATAATCCATATTTATAGTAAAAAATGTGAACAACAACTATTTATCATTAAATGAGACTTAAATATTAATTCTTTAGGCCTAAACTTGAGGGTATATAAACTATATATATGCACCTAGGGAGAGTACACCTAGATTTTATGCTTTATATATGTCAAAATATGTTCCCAATTTTTTTTGTAATTTTCTAAAGTCATTTATTAGCTTAGAATAATAAGAAACAACTATTTTAGTTGAAAAAATACAAATAATTAACAAATAATTTTTCAAAGTTTCAAGAAATAAAATAAAAATTAGAAAATTTTATAAATTAAAAAATGGCACGAAAAATATGCCAATCAGAGTTGGGGGTGGCTCTCATGCACCATCCCCTGAAGAGCCCGTGTGTGGGCCTTGTGTTGGCTCGGTTGGAGGTTGTCTTTAACCTTTAACTGGGCCAACCTAGGGCCTTGGGTGGTGTTTTCGGACTCATAACTAACTAATGGCTAATTTACTCATATTTTGGCCATTTTTGATACCACAAAGCTTGGATCTTGGATAGCAACATGTTTCTAACTAATTTATGGCATTGATCATGCAATAAAACAAATCATAATGAAGAATTCATGAATAGTTTTTCATGGGTTTCGCAAAAAAGAACCCTAGCCCTTTTGTTTCAAGTTTTTAGCGAATTCAATGGATTTTAATGTAATCAAATGTTATATAGAGATTCATAAACAAAAAAAGAGGCATTCCCACACAACAATTTGAATTAAAACTTGATCTTTAAACAAATCAAAATTGAACATAATATGTGAAAACTAGAAAACTAAGCAGCTAGATCTCTCTTTATAGATTAAATTGGCATGCAAAGCATATATTGAATGAAAGCTTGTGAAGAGAGGAATAAAAGCCTTAAACCAATTTGGCCAATTAACAAATAACAATGAAAATATCAAACGTCAAAATAGTGTGAATGAATACAAAATTTCTACCAAAATTATGAATTTTAGGTTCTAAATTTCATACAAAACTCTGCTTTGTGTAATGACTAGTATTTTAGAAACTAAACATAACTTTATAAATTAATGCTGGAACACCCTAAAGGAAGGCAAATTAAGTTTAAATGAGATTAAGATGTTAAGTAGAACAACTTAAAATGTGGAATAGAGCCTAAGGTTAGTCCATAATTGGAGCTAAAATGGCCAAACGGAAAGCTATAGAAGCTAATGGCATTTCCATAATTTTAAAAAACTTTTAAAAAACTCAAAGAATGGATTATTAAATGGAAAAATTAGATTTTTGAGATTCTCAAAAGCCCTAAAAATTATAGGAACCCTAGAAGGGTCAAAACCTCTCTTCGCATTTTAGAGCATCAGTTGACCAAAATTTTGACCAAATCATTCTTAAGGTTTTAAATCAAATTTGAGTGAAACCAAAGATATTTTATCAATTAGAGGATCTAAATTTTATGATGAAAAAGACAGTTCTCAAGAAGGAGTTGAAATGAGTCCAAATGGAAAGAACCAAGTTGAAGGACTAAATTAGAATTTTAGAAAATGGCATAAATGGGTCCCATAACCTCTTATATCATGTCCCACACTTCTCCATTCTCTTAATTGACATTTCTCTAGTCTAAAACAGATTCAAGGGTAGGTCAAGGTGGCACACCAAGTGAGGGAGCAAGGAGAAGAAAATCCAAGCAAAAAAGTGTAAGAATTCCTTACTTTTTCATGCCTTCTCATTCACCAAACTTCTTATCCTCTTTCTCCTCTCTTTTCTCAAGGTTTTGGTGATTTAATTGGACATGTTTTATGGCTGCCTCAGTAAAGGGAAGAGAGAATTTGGGAGATCTCTTGAAAGCTTATAAAAGTGCTCTTGAAAAGCTTGCAAACAAGGTAAGAAAACTATGGCTTAAGTTGTTCTTCTTGGCTTTCCTCCCCCTTATAGTTTTAGCCAGCATAAGGGTTATATATAAGAAATTTTATTTTGATCCAAACTTGATAGGAGATGGGATTTTGAAGCTTGAGGAATCATATGAAGCAATTAAGATTGAAAAAGAACCTATAGATAACAAGTTATGTCATTTAGGTTTTGGTAGCACTCAGGGATTTATAGAGCTTTTTAGTGATGATTTAGATTGTGTAAGACCATGTTTGAGTTCTCAAGACATTTAAGAAGCTTCTTGGATGGCCATTTCCTTTGGAAATGGAAGAAAACTCCATAGACTCCTTAGGCAAGTGTGAATCTTGACCAAGAAGGAGAACTAGTACCTAGGGAGAGCTTTCTTTGATTTCAAAGATAGAAATGATCTAGATATGAATTATAGACACCAAAGAAACCATTGGGTTGAATTTAGAAACCATATTTTAGAAGTTGGAAGTTTAGGTTCCTTTTAGGCATAAAGAAGCAACTTGATGTTTGGCTCCTTAGACTGAGTTTGTGATGGCTCTAATGACTTTAAATGAAGTCATGTGACTTAGATTGAGTGAGAAATTAGAGCCAAGATCATAGATTATATGAGTTGCTTCATTATGCCTTTGTATGGAACCATAAGCATGGCATAAGCTAGAAATATCTTGTGTATACTTTATGTGAGGCTAGAGATAGTTACATTGATATGTTTGTGTCTTATTTGATGTGTCTAGGCCAAGCTAACCAAGCCTTCTCCAAGTGTGTGTGTGAGGCCGAACTAAGGAGATAAGGAATCAAGGGAGAGATTGTGTTTATTGAACCAAGGTAACTCTTCATCCATTCTTGTATGCATTTCTTGGTTGTTTGATTGTCATTGAATGCTTGTATATGTGTTTGAATCAAGAGACATACCTATAGCTATTGGTTTGATACTTTGGTACCATTATGTTTCTTGAATTGTGTTTTGAATGTGAGATTGTTCTTTATAGGTGAGGTTATATCAAAAGTTCCTTAAATTGGGTGAGGTGAAGCCAAAAGTCCCTAAAAATGAGTGAGACAAGGCTAGAAGACTCAAGAATGAGCGAGGCTAAGTAAAAAATCCCTAGAAAAAAGGTGAGACTAATCCAAAAGCCTCAAATAATAGAGTAAGGATAGACCAAAAGTCCCTAGAGTTTGACCTTGCTCTTGACATGTTTATATAATATTAAAAACATGATTTGTTTGGTTCTTGAAAGTGTTTGATGCATACTTATGTTCTTTGATATGATTATATGCCATAAATTCTTACTTGAAAGGGTGAAAGAACTATTAGGATTCTTTTAATCTCACTCTCCCCTACTTTCTATCTACTCTTATTTAGGTGAAGCCCAAGGAAGCAAGATTAGAGGCCAAGGAGTGTAATTTGTATTACTTTGACAATAGATTAGCTTTTGATATAATTTGATGTCAAATTATGTATGTGTAAGTTATTTATAAGAAGTAAACCTTTGAGTATATGTAAAAGTATATGAATATATTGTATGTAATGAATTTGGAGTTAAATGTATGCAATCTGAAGAATTTAACACTCTTAAACCATGGTGTCCATGTGTATATGAACAAGTAGAATGGTGAATTTGAGTTCTATGATGATTTGTACCTATTGTGATGCTTTTATTTACTATGTTTAAACTTTTAAACGTACTCAAATTGTAACACCCCAAAATTAATTAAGGTGTTACTCATAGATTTAGGTTAATTAAGAATAATTAATATGGGATAATTTGGCAAGTTAAGTGAATGAAAATTTTAGAGAGATAAATTAATAATATGAGTTTGAGATTTAATTGAGTTAGAAACCCCATCTAGGCCCAAATTAAATTAAGTAGGCCAAGGTTAGGGACTAATGGAGGCCTAATAATTTTAGGTGTAGACCCAACCTTTTAATGTGAGACTTGGCTCAAGAGAGAACACCTAGGGAAGGCCCAATCTAATTTAATATGATAGAGGCCTAAGATCCACCTTATATAAGCTCTTATAATTAGCCCAACAACCTTTATGCTGACCCAAATTAATTGAGCTCTTAAAACTTGGCCTAACCCAATTAAAATCCTGCAACCCAACACATGAAAGCTGGCCCAACAAAGCTTAAATCTGAAACTCACTTTGAGTTAGACCTTTAGGTCAGCTCATGACCCATATTAGACCCAACTTAAACCCAACTAAAACTTTAAAAACCAGTTTGGCCACCCCCATTCTGCAAAAACACAAGAAAACAAGAGGGAAATTTGGAGGTCGAAAGAGGAGGCTAGGGTTCTTGATATATTTCTACCATTTCCCACTTCTAGAGCAAGATTCACCAAGGTAATAGTTGTATAACTTAATCCTATTTTCTTTTTCTTCATTTTGGCCTAATTAGTTTTTCATTTGGAGTATTTTCACCATACCCAAAATTTGAAATGTGGTTGTTGGGGTTTTCTTGGTGAAATTTCGTAGGTTGGGGCTGAGGGTGTTATTAGGTAAGTATAAACTCTCTATTTTAATGTATTTTCTACTGGTTTAAGACCCCCATGGTTGTTTTGTAGTATGGGTATTAATTTTGTACGAATTTGCTTAAGATTTTGGGTGATATATTGAAGTTTCTGGTAGAGGACATATTCAATCTAAATTTAGGGATTTGTAGTGGCTGGGTAAGTGTTCTCTAGGTAGCCATTAGCATTTTAAATTCTTTGAGTACTTGTTGCTACTATAAACGATTATTTAAAATAGTAATTCTCTGATGCTATGGTTATAGGGAGATTTTGGTACCGTTGGTGGCTTTTCAATTGTCTGTAGAGAGAGGTAACTGGGACTATATTAATTCCATGCATATATCTGCTTTAATTTCATATTTGTTGTACATGAATGATTTGAAATGCTAAATGAATTGGTTAGCAATCTATTGTATTGTGTTTAGACCTTGTGAGTCCATGGTAGAGCTGTGCTACGGCTGCCACCCGTGCATATGCTTCGATCAGGCATTAGGTTATGATCAGACCCCAGATGCATTGAGCCTTGGTTGTGCTCATTAGGGAGTGGGTGTCGTAGACAGGACTCTACCAGTGTTATTGGCCTTTAACATGTGAAAATATGATTGCTAGTATGAGATGGTAATCATAGTAGCCTAACCATTTCCTTTGCTGATGTGACTGATATGATTCTGATGTTGATTTTGATTCATACATAAATGTTAATTAAATTGGATTATATGAATGAAAACTTCCTTGGTTGTTGAGATTTGCATCTCACCCCATTTCATGGGATCATACTTTTAAGTGAAGGCTCTTTGGGTAAGGATAATGGGAAGCAAGTGGATGAAAATCCATGAGCTCCATCCATGTGGGGAGAAGGCTACGCTTAGACTGGTTTAACTAGAATAGATGCTAAATTTGTATTCTTTTTGTATAGCATTATCATGTAATCATGTTGCTAAGTGTAGAAGTCTGTATTTTAATAATATAGCATATATCTATTGAGGAGTAGGACTTACTTTAGTTTAGTATTAGATGTATGAATTTATGATATCTGCTGTGAACTTTGTTAAGCTTATGACATGATTTACCATTTGGGCACTGTAATTATGTGACACATTAGATGTATACTTGAGCTAGTGGTGTAGGAAATCTCTTATGGAATATATATATATATATATTTAAATAATAATTGTTGGTAGCTTATGAAATTCTTGCTGTCATTAATCCATGAATTTGCTGACATATAGTACTTGGACGAGTAAGAATTAGTACTTAAGTTTTGAATTGGTAATGGTAGAATAGTTGGGTAAATAAGGTAGATAAATACCATTAGAATTGTATAAAATGAGGGGAAGTGGTCCTAGGGTGTTCCTAGGAAGAGAATTAGAGTGTATGGGATAAAATTTAGGAGATATAGTTATAGGAGGGAGTCACGCCACGACTAGGAAGGCCTCACCGCGGTCTAGAGAGTGACAGTGGCGAGGAATGCCGCAGCTTGAGAAATCTCGCTGCGGCTCAAAGCAAAAAAAAAATTGCCCAGGAGGGTGGCAGAGAGAAACCTCGCTGCAGTGCAACATGTCCCGTCATGGCGCAAGTCGAGGGAACTAGGTAAGGAGTGTCTTGTAGCAAGCCCTGCTGCAATGTAAGTGTATTCTGCCGAGGCGAGAATCGTGGGACTTTGAACAGTAGCTCCAGAAGGCATTTTCGTTGTGGCGCTAGGTAGGTTTGCCACGATGATGGTCCAACTCGCCGCGACGATAGCATGAGTTGCCCAATGATTCCTGAGAGTAACTTAGTCGTGGTGAGAGGGTTTCAAGTTGCAGCATAGGTCCCTAAACTCCTAGCTTTAGCTTAGAAACCCCAGTTTTTTCAATGGTAATGCTAAGAAATGATATAGGAACACTTATAGGAGGTTTTTGGTGTGTTGAAACTGATGGATGGATGAATCACAAACCCCTCATGATAGTACAATTTCTTTTATGCATTCTCACGTTTGTGGTTGTTTAATGATGACCCTAATAATATCAAGGTTCAAATTTTCCTATATTTTCATAATGTAATAAATTGTAACAACTCCAAACCTTGATCATTAATTATTAATCATGTATTTAACCATAATTATAATGTTTAAAAGATAGGGTTGTCACACAAATGGTCATGGTTCATGTAGAAAGTCATTTGGTACCATTTGATGCCATATTGACTCCATTTTGACCATATTTTTGCCCTAAACCAAAATTAAATGAAATGGGAAAATTTTGGCATAAAATTTGGTAAGCATTAGATTATATTTAGAGCTTTTCATGGAGTTAAAGAAAACTATTTTTGGAGCTCTAGAGAATTTATTATGATTTTTCAAAGTTAGCCAAATTACACAGAAACCATCATTGTTACTGGACATATGGTTAGTCTGGTTTTTGGTATCTTTGGGGGGACAAATGAAGTTTAATGCTCATGAAATTGTACAAAAAACTATTTGGCATCATAAGCTTTCCTTAGTCACTGAGAGCACTCAATTTGGAGCTCTGTAGAGTGAGATATGAATTTTTGAAGTTTCTACTTTGCTATAGAATATGTCCCAAACTTGGTTACAATTCCATTAGAATTTTGTAGGACAAATGATATTTTTTTAGTCTAAAACTTTTATGGTAGTTAGAGGATATTACGAGCTTTTCAGAAAGTCCTAATTTACATGACTTGAAATTTTCTAGAATTAGTTATGAACTTTTAAAATTTATATCAGAATATGGGACATTTGGAAAATGCAAGTGTGGTGTTCACTTTGAGATGTATGCCTTTAACCCAAAATTTAAGCTTCAAGGTGTGATGTTTCTAGTTGAATAAGTATATTATGGATGAAAGATGACTTTGGTAAACCTGCATGGTCCATAAAACCAAAAATGAATTAATTTGGCTTTTGATAATGGTGATTTCAGCTGCTAAAAGTGTTAATTTCAAGAAAATAGATGTTTTATGCCAATTGTGATATATATTAAGCGTTGTCTTAATATGGTATTACACTCTGATACCACTTTTATGATTCTATGGATCTTATATGAAGATTAGAATACTAACTTTGTGAGATTTGAACAAGATGCATACCAATGGTCACCATGAAAGCAACTTAAAATGTTGGGTTTTCCTCTTTATTACCTAGGCTGATTAAGTGGCTTTTAATGGGTCTAGGCACTCTATTAGGATTAGAGAGGGGGCTTAATTCTATTTAATATTGTCTTACTAGGCCTTTCCATCATAGATTTCAGTAAAACCATTAGCCCACACTTTTAATCGCTCACTAGACTTATAATTAATGTGTGTTAAGACCTATTAACTATATGATCACTTAAATGACAATTGGACCTATGATAAATATCAATTGACTACAACTAATCCAAATTTTAGGAAATAATAAAAATAATTAATGTAAACCTACACACAAAATTTTGAAATAAAATTTTTTCTAACATAAAGAAGTTCAGGATCAACCTAAAGTGCTCTTTCACAATCCTTGAAAGCATGCTTGCAGAGTGTAACACCATAATGACTTAACTCCAAATATTACCTACTTTAGCTTTCCAAGAAGCTCTCAATAGGCTCTAGAGGCATGCCAAATTTCATATCAAGAAGAGCTTATTTAGTCATATCTTGACAAAGCTCATAAATTTGGCAGTTTTGGCACCCAAAATGGTTCAAAATGGGTCCAAATGGCTTCCCACATGTTCTAGCACCTCTTGGGCAAGTTTTAAAGCATAAACATAGGATATATGCAATGCTCAAATGGTCTAAATCATCATACATCTCAAACTCACTATGGTACAGGCCAAAATGCTCTATTGTATACAATCCACAAAAGGGGCAAATCCTACATTTTTATTGCTTTGGCTCTCTACATAGTTCATACATCATTCATACATACTTTTATATTTACTCAAACATTTACATCTAAAAAATAATAGGTGCATATTCATTTTGGCAACTCTTTACAACAAAAGAACTAAAATAACTATACAACTCTCTAAGCACACTTAACTAGGCTCCTTGATTTGCACTTTGATCTCCTTGAGCTCCACCTAACATGTTAAGATGGGAGAGGGAAAGGGGTGAGATTTAGTGAATCTTAATAGCTCATACACTCATTCAAGGAAGCAATCAAGATATATAAATAAGTCAAAGTATGCAAACCATTCACTATTACACAACACATAATTTTCATGCTATGATTCCATATCAATGCCAAGAATAAGCTCTAGGGACTTTTGGTCTAGCCTCACTGGAGTTTTTGGGACTTTTGAATTGGCCTCACCCTTGGTTTAGGGACTTTTGGCTCCACCTCACCCGTTTCAAAGGACTTTCGGCACAACCTTACCTGAGCAATTTTTACAACTCAAAACACAAGCATATTGGTACCAATGCATCAAGGCAATAACATATGGCATGTCTCACACAACAAGCACTTACACAAGCATACAATGACTATATACATCTAAGAATGCAACAAGAAAGAGTGGAGAGCTACCTTACTAGCCAACACAAGCCTTCCCTTTCAATTTCTCTTCTTCCTTCTTAGTCCCACAAGCACAATTAGATGGAGTTGCTTCTCTTGAGCCTAGGCACATCAAAGAGCATGAAATTACTCTCTCATAACTCAAATAAACACTCACAAAGCTAAAGGGCTCTTCATTAAAGCAAACCCCACTATATATGTAAGAAACTAGGGATTCTCTCTCTCTAGAATTCCACTAACTCTCCTTCCTCTCTCAAGCTCTCAAGAAAGGAAAGCAAAGAAGAAGAAGTGAAGATACATGAGTTCTAGCCTTCTTCAAGAGTGGTTTCCCACTTTTTCTCTTCTGGACCAAACCCAAAACCTAACTAATTCAATATCCAAAACCATAGCAAGAGAAGGCAAAAAGAGAAGAACAACATGCTAAGAAGAAAAGCTATGAAATCTCAAGCCATACTTACCTTTTTCCTTGTTCTTCCTTCCTTCTCTTGGTCTTTCTCTTTCTCTATAGCCCTTTTCTCTCTTTTGGTCGAAGCTTAGGTCGGTTAAAAGAGAAGAAATGAATTGAGATGCTTTAAGAAGTTAAATTCTATTTTTTCATGCTTTTCCAGACTAACCCTCGCTATAGCAAAGCATAACCCTTGCTACGACGAGCACGTATCAGTCTCAGACCCCTACTTTCACTATAGCGCACACTACGGCGAGCAGCTCCTTGGTTTTTGTATGGGATACCCACACTCGCTATAGCTAGAAGCATTTTCGCTATAGTGAAAAGACACTCTCGCTATAGCTAGACTCTTTCTCGCTATAGCGAACAGGTACATTCGCTATAGCTAGGCCATTTCTCGCTATAACTAGCAAACTTAGAAAATTTCAGGACTTCGAATAATTTTCAACTTCTTTTTTTTTTATTGTTACATTTTACCTCTCTTAAAAAAAATTTCGTCCTCTAAATTTAAAGACATACCTCAAGGGAATAACTCTGGATATCTTTGCCTTATTTCATCCTCTAATTCCCAGGTTGCTTCCTCAGATGTCAGGTTTCTCCAGACCACTTTCACTAGAGGAATGTTCTTGTTTCTCAGTTGTTTCAGCTTAGCATCCACAATTCACTCTGGTTTCATTACATAGGAAAGATCTTCCTGCAATTGCACATGCTCATATTCTATGACATGCGAGGGGTCTAGTAAGTACTTTTTCAACTGGGAGACATGAAAAACAATGTGGATTTGGGCTAGGTTAGGAGGCAAGGCTATCCGATAAGCCACGGGTCCAATTTTCTCAAGGATTTCAAATGGACCAATATACCTAGGACTGAGCTTCCTTACTTTCATTGACCGACCCATTCCTATCACTGAAGACACTCGAATGAACACATGGTCTCCAATCTCAAACTCTAACGGCTTCCTTCTCTTATCGGTATAGCTTTTCTACTTACTTTGGGCCATGAGGAGTCTCTTTCTGATCAATTCTATCTGTCGAGTGGTCTAGTCTACAATCTCAGGTCCTATCATACTCCTCTCACCTAGCTCAACCCAACATAGAGGGGATCTACACTTTCTCCCATACAAAGCCTCATAAGGGGCTATCTAAATATTGGAATGGTAATTGTTATTATAAGCAAACTCTGCTAATGGTAAATACACATCCCAGTTACTCCTTATTTCTCGCACACACGCCCTCAGCATGTCCTTTAAGGTCTGGATGGTCCTTTCAGTCTGATCATCTGTCTGAGGGTGATATGCAATACTAAACCGCAACCTGGTCCCTAAGGCATGCTGCAATGACCTCCAAAAGTTCGATGTGAAACTGAGGTCTCTATCTGAAACTATGCTACTGGGTACTCCGTGAAGTCGCACTATTTCTCTGATATACAACTGGGCTAATTTCTCCAGTGTATGAGTAGCCTTGATAGCTAAAAAGTGTGTGGATTTCATTAGTTTATCCATAACTACCCAAATAGCATCGTGTCCAGAGGATGTCTTAGGTAACCCCATAACAAAGTCTATGGCTATACTATCCCATTTCCACTCAGGGATATCTAGAGGTTGCAACAACCTAGCTGGTCTTTGATGTTCTATTTTTACCCTCTGACACACTAGGCATCTAGCCACATAATCCGTCACATCGCTCTTCATCCCTGGCCATCAGAAAATCTGTTTCAAATCCTGATATATCTTGGTGGCACCTGGGTGGATAGTATACTTACTCTTATGTGCCTCTTCTAAAATGCTTTCTCTAAACTCATTTCGACTAGGCACACAGATTCTATCTTTGTATACTATCATACCATCCTCAGACATCTTGAAATCTAAGGTCTTACCTTGGAAAATCTCATTCCTAATCCATCTCAAGAACTCATCCTCTCTTTGGGCATCTAAGATTTGAGTTCTCAATACATCTCAATTTGGGTTTCACTCAGATACAATTTATCCGATACCACTTGACAAGAGAGGTTCAAGTTTCTAAACTTCTCTAGGAGCTCTTGGTCCCTAATCATCATATAGGCTACATGGATGGATTTCCTACTTAGGGCATCCGCCACCACATTGGCCCTGTTCGGATGATATTTCAACACATAATCATAGTCTTTTAGAAATTCCATCTATCTCCTCTATCTCATATTGAGTTCCTTCTGGTCAAACAGATATTTCAAACTCTTATGGTCACTATAAATCTCTATGGTAGCACCATACAAATAGTGCCTCTAGATTTTAAGAGCAAACACTACTGTGGCTAACTCCAGGTCATGTGTGGGATAATTCTCCTTATGAGGCCTCAACTGCCTAGAGGCATATGCCACTACTCTACTCTGCTGTATTAACACACATCCTAACCCTTTGCCCGAGGCATCACAATAAATCACAAATAATTCACTAGGGTCAAGGATAATCAGTACAGGGGCAGTGGTTAAACGAAGTTTCAACTCCTAGAAACTCCTCTCACATCTATCATACCACACGAATGGTGTCTCTTTCTTAGTTAGCCTCATCAGTGGTAAGGCCATCTGAGAAAAGCCCTAAATAAATCGTCTATAGTACCCTGCCAAACTTAAGAAACTTTTAACCTCGGTGATCGTTCTAGGTCTATCCTACTGTAACACAGCCTCAACTTTATAGGGATCAACCGCGACCCCATCTCGTGAGATCACATGACCTAAGAATCTTTCCTCGGTTAGCTAAAACTCACATTTACTAAGTTTGGCATACAACCTTTTCTCTCTCAAGGTCTCTAGGACTAATCTCAAATGCCTCTCGTGCTCCTCAAAGGATCTAGAGTATACTAGGATATCATCAATAAAGACCACCACAAATTGATCTAGATACGGTCTGAATACTCTATTCATGTAATCTATGAACACAGCAGGTGCATTCGTTAGCCCAAATGGCATCACAAGGAACTCATAATGCCCATATCTCATTTTGAAAGCCGTCTTAGAGACATCTTCAGTTCTCACTCTCAACTGGTGGTACCTAGATCTAAGATCTATCTTAGAAAACACAGATGCCCCAGTTAATTGATCTAACAAGTCATCAATTCTAGGAAGAGGATATTTATTCTTGATGGTAACTTTATTCAATTCTCTATAATCGATACACAAATGCAAGCTACCATCTTTCTTTTTCACAAATAACACCAAAGCTCCCCAAGGTGAAACACTAGGGCAGATAAACACTTTATCTAACAATTCCTCTATCTGCTTTTTCAACTCAGTGTGCTCGGTGGAAGCCATCCTGTAAGAAGCCTTGGACACCGATCCAGCCTCAGGCATTATGTCTATAGGGAACTCTAGTTCTGTCTCAAGAGATAGACCACTAAAGTCAAAAACTTTAGGGAAAACCTCTGGGAATTCCTTGAGAACTGGGATCTCCTCTATCCCTTCCTCTACCTCAGCCTGAATAAAGAAAAAGACTAGAAACTTTGACATCCACACTTTAAATGCCTTTCAGCCTAGGCAGTAGTCACAAAGGATAACTCAACTCCTACCTTAGGTATGGTCCCACAAGCAGGTAAAGAAATGGTTCAGTATTCACAATCAAGTACCATATTATTCGTGACTAACCAGCTCATACCAACAATCAAACAATATCATGAAAGGGCATACAGATCAAATCAATAGTGATATGACAATGATTGAATTGAACAGTGACATTTAAGCAAGTATAAGAAGTAACCACGTGGCCTCAGTGGGTGTAGTGACAGACAAGTCAAATGGCAAGACACTAATAGCCGACCTAATTGTCTCACACAATCATAGGATATAAATGAGTGACTAGCACCCGAATCAAACATAGCAACTACAGGAAAGCCATTCACTATCAGCGTACCTCGAATCAAATTAGGGGATGCACTAGCTTCCTGCTGAGTGAGTGCAAACACTCAGCCTTGGGTCTGCAGCCTAGGAGGTGGCACTGTATCCATTTGAGGAAAGTGTCTAAAAATATGCCCCGGCTTCCCACACTTGAAACATGTCACCGGAGACTGCTGGAAGGATGACTGGCTCCGAGGAGGCGGCATCAGCTTGACCCACTGTGGCCTTCAGTTCCATAGCCTCTTGCCTCTCCTCTTGGCACTGGGTATCACACTAGAACCCTCTTTCGGTCTCGGTCTTTAAATTCTGAAACCCCATTCTAACTAGCTGTAGCCGCAGCAAGCATGATAGCTCACAGGTTAGTCTCAATCACCCTGCTGATCTCCACAAGGGTATTGAACTTCCTAATCCGCTGTGGGGTAACTCTGTTGCTAATCAGGGGCTTCAACCCAGTCTCAAACTACTCACATCTCCAGGGTTCATCATTATACCTCTGGAGGTAAGAGGAATATCGAGACAGCTCAATGAACTTGGCCACATACTGGTCCACAGTCATCTTATTCGTCTGTCTCAAGCCCATAAATTCCATCTCTTTCTTCTTCCTCACTGAACTAAGGAACTATTTCTCATAAAACTCGACTAAGAAGCTTTCCCAAGTGATTAGTACATTCTTGGTCTCCATCAAGAGTTTTGTGCTACGCCACCATCTATCAGCTTCCTTTTGTAGCATGAAAGTGGCTAGCTGAACTTTCTACTCGGTGGTACAATCCATCACTGAGAATATCTTCTCTAGCTCTATAACCCAAGCCTTCGCCTTATCCGTATCCAACTTCCCATCAAACGAGGGTGGACTGTTCTACCGAAACTGCTTCAACAGTTTTTAGATAAACGTTTGGGTTTGAGCAGTAGCAGGCTCTTGAGGAGGTGCAAGTGGAATGCCAGATGTGGATGGCTGAGGTAATCCTCAATTTACAATCATAGCACAAGCACATATACATATGGATGCTACCACTTCCATGGCAATTTACACTAAACACAAGCAAATCACATCATTCAAGAGCCCAATACCGAGCAAAAATGCATGAACCTTTGCTCTGATACCAAAAATGTAACACCATAATGACTTAACTCCAAATATTACCTACTTTAGCTTCCCAAGAAGCTCTCAATAGGCTCTAGAGGCATGCCAAATTTCATATCAAGAAGATCTCATTTAGTTATATCTTGACAGAGCTCACAAATTTGGTGGTTTTGGCACCCAAAATGGTTCAAAGTGGGTCCAAATGGCCTCCCATATGTTCTACCACCCCTTGGGCAAGTTTTAAAGCATAAACATAGGATATATGAAATGCTCAAGTGGTCCAAATCATCATGCATCTCAAACTCACTATGGTACGGGCCAAAATGATCTATTGTATACAATCCACAAAAGGGGCAAATCCCACATTTTCATTGCTTTGGCTCTCCACATAGTTCATACGTCATTCATACGTACTTTTACATTTGCTTAAACATTTACATCTCAAAAATAATATGTGCATATTCATTTTGGCACCTCTTTACAACAAAAGAACCAAAATAACTATACAACTCCCTAAGCATGCTCAACTAGGCTCCTTGATTTGAACTTTGATCTCTTTGAGCTCCACCTAACATGTTAAGATGGGCGAGGGAAGGGGGTGAGATTCAGCAAATCTCAATGGCTTATACACTCATTCAAGGAAGCAATCAAGATATATAAATAAGTCAAAGCATGCAAACCATTCACTATTACACAACACATGATTTTCATGCTATGATTTCATATCAATGCCAAGAATAAGCTCTAAGGACTTTTGGTCTAGCCTCACTAGAGTTTTTGGGACTTTCGAATTGGCCTCACCCTTGGTTTAGGGACTTTTGGCTCCACCTCACCCGTCTCAAAGGACTTTCGGCACTACCTCACCCGAGTAATTTTCACAACTCAAAACACAAACATATTGGTACCACTGCATCAAGGCAATAACATATGACATGTCTCACACAAAAAGCACTTACACAAACATACAATGACTATATACATCTAAGAATGCAACAAGAAAGAGTAGAGAGCTACCTTACTAGCCAACACAAGCCTTCCCTTTCAATTTCTCTTCTTCCTTCTTAGTCCCACAAGCACAACTAGATGGAGTTGCTTCTCTTGAGCCTAGGCACATCAAAGAGCATGAAATTACTCTCTCATAACTCAAATAAACACTCATAAAGCTAAAGGGCTCTTCATCAAAGCAAACCCCACTTCATATGTAAGAAACTAGGGATTCTCTCTCTTTAGAATTCCACTAACTCTCCTTCCTCTCTCAAACTCTCAAGAAAGGAAAGCAAAGAAGAAGAAGTCAAGATACATGAGTTCTAGCCTTCTTCAAGAGTGGTTTCCCACTTTCTCTTTTCTGGACCAAACCCAAAACCCAACTAATTCAACATCCAAAACTATAGCAAGAGAGGGCAAAGAGAGAAGAACAACATGCTAAGAAGAAAAGCTATGAAATCTCAAGCCATGCTTACCTTTTTCCTTGTTCTTCCTTCCTTCTCTTGGTCTCTCTTTCTCTCCACAGCCCTTTTCTCTCTTTTGGTCGAAGCTTAGGTCGATTAAAAGAGAAGAAATGAATTGGGACGCTTTAAGAAGTCAAATTCTCTTTTTTTATGCTTTTTCATATTAACCCTCACTACAGCGAGCACGTCTCAGTCCCAGACCCCTGCTTTCGCTATAGTGCATGCTACGGCGAGTAGCTCTTTGGTTTTTGTATGGGATGCCCGCACTCGCTATAGCTAGAAGCATTTTTGCTATAGTGAAAAGACACTCTTGCTATAGCTAGACTCTTTCTCTCTATAGCGAACAGGTACATTCGCTATAATTAGGCCATTTCTCGCTATAGCTAGCAGGCTTAGAAAATTTCAGGACTTCGAAAAATTTTCAGCTTCTTTTTTTTTTTCTGGTTGTTACATAGAGCTCCAATTGGCTATAGCAAGCTGCTCTGTTGTAGAAGTGTCGGCTGGCACCATGTTGAGAAATAAGTGAATTAAGGACCCTAAAAGCCAGGGCCAATCATTGGGATTACACAACTTAGCTAACTCAATATGCTCTGTAAATGTTGATGACTCCATCCAACTTTCTCTGTATTCTATTGATGATGATATTCTCATTTTAGTATCTGCCATTGCATCTAGTATTGCCTTTGTCTCTTTTTCAATGCTATCGCATTTTAAGTCTTTTGTAACAGAGCATTTGATTACATGATTCTTTTTTCTCAAACACTAGTAAACCTCAAGCCCATACATTAAACGTGTCCTTTTCACTTCCTCTGCCGCTTGGCTTCTCACACGTCAATGATCATCTTCAAGCTTGGTCACCATTCTTTTCCTATAATGGTTCACTTGAACCATTTCTTTTCAACTTCTCGTTCTCCTATTATGTTCAGCTTCAACTTTATTGAGGTACCCAACCGTGATCCACATACCTTAAAAATTACACTCAACTCACTTGTAACTTATTTTTTGTTATTCCATTGTCATAATTTTTTGTAGAAATTTTAATAGTAAAAGTATAAAAACTATACATTTTTTCTTAATTAATTTGCTATTTTCTTGTGGTGTAAAATCATTTTATTTGGCATTTGATGTTGACTTCTAGGCAAAAAGAATTATTTTCTTTTTGCAAACTTTTAAATGGGTGAAGCACGAATATCAAATAGCAACATTAGCATATGGTTCAATTTACATCATTTTCTTTTTTTAAATTTACATCATTTTCTTTTTTTATGGTTAAATTTAGATACAATTTTTTAAAATATTTGTTATTAGATTTATAAATATATAATTTTTTTATTAAAATATGAGAAATATTTAATTTAATTGTAGAATTATATATTTGTCTATAAAAACTATACATTATATTATTATTAGAAAATCATATACTTATTATATTTTGATTGAGAAACTTGATAGTAAAAATATAAAGAATTATATATAACTTTTTATTATTTATAATTTATGTATGTAGTGTCAAAGGAACAACAAATGATATCTTTGAATTCAAAAGAATAAAAGAAAGTAAAAAAAATTAAATATTCTATTTTATTAATTGATATTTAAATAAATAATTTTCCTTCTTTATATATATTCTTCTCACTTAAAAAATATTTTTAAAAAGGAAAAAACTTATATACAATTTCTTATATCTTTGTTATTAGGTTCTTTAGTTAAAATATAATAAGTATGTAGTTCTCTAATAATACTATGACACTTGTATAGTTTTTTTTTCAAATAATTGTACGATTCTCAGATTAAATTATACACTTGATATGATATTATTAGAGAATTATACACTTATCATATTTTAATTAGAGAGTTTAATAGCAAAGATATAAAAAATTACACCAAAGTTTTGAAGAAGGCTTTAAGAGACCAGTCAATACAACCTAAAATATTTGCTCTTACATTGACATATTTCAATCTCAAGAGGAGGATAATATTAGCAATGAGAAGTCTTATTGCAATATATTGGGGAGTTGGCAATACTCGAAGGAAAGTTGGGTGAAGTTGAATGTTGATGGAGCACCTAAAGGGAGTCCTAGCATTGTAAGATGTAATAGCTTAATTAGAAATGTGTTTGGGCAATAGGTCATCAAGTTTTACCATAACTTGGGTATGTATATATGATGCTTTAGCTATGAAACTCTAGAGTTTGCTCAATAGTTTGGATCTTGCTTAAAAAAAAAGGGTTTAGGAAGGTAATGGTGGATAGTGACTTTGCTTTAATGATCAACTATGTGTAAGATGATGTTAAGTGGCTTAAGAACAATAACCATTTGCTGAACAAAATTAGAGATTGGATTAGAAGGGAGCGGTGTGTGGAAGTAAAACATATCTACAGAGGAGGCAATGTTTGTGCTGATTGGTTAGCTTCCTTTAGCCTTACCAAAGAGTTAGGTTACCAAGAGGTTCTTTCGCATTTGATGCATTTAAAACTTTTATTACTAGGTGATATTACAAGAGTTGTGATCTTACGCTCAATAGTCTAGTAATTTTGCCTTTCTTTTTTGTTCTTTTCTATTGGGCTTTGGCCTTATTATTATTCACCCAAAAATGTTAAATTTAAATTTAAATAAAAATTGTCAAAATTAAAAGTAACTTTATTTTTTTTAATTCATCTCAATTCAATCATGTATTTGTTTGCTTTTTGTTCTTATGATTTAGGATGTTCGCATTTCTTAAAGGAAAAAAAATCTATTAGTGTACTAAATTCTTTTTTTGTATTGCATGAAGATTCATTTAAAAAAAATTGTAACTTGGCTCCACACTTCACATTTGTAGGTGATTCTTAGTGCATGAGCAAAAATCAAAGTTTTACCATTGTTCCTTTTGATCCTAAACTAGAAAGAATCATTACACACTTAATAAGAAGAAAGAAGCAAGCTCAATCTATTACTAAAGAGAGTAGGGTTGAGAGGCCACAACATGGAGCTAAAGAGGTTCAACAAAATATTCCTCCTAAGACTATAAGGGATTATATTATTCCATCCACTCAAGGGGTAGGGTCTAGTACTAGAAAGCTACCTATTAATGCAAACACTTTTGAGATTAAACCATAGATCATAGCTATAGTGCAAATTTTAGTTCAATTTGGTGGCCTATCACATGAAGATCTAAATCAACATCTTGCACACTTCCTTGATGTTTGTGCTATATTCCAAGTTGATAAGATCTCTGATGATGCTATTCACCTAAGGTTATTCCCTTTTTCTTTAAGGGATAAGATGAGAGCTTGGTTACATTCTTTGCCAGCTAGATGCATCACTACCTGAGATGAAATGGTAGAGAGGTCTCTTGCAAAATACTTAATTTCCACCTACCAAGACTACTAAATAGAGATTTGAAATCACCACATTGCTTCAAGTAGATATGGAACCATTATATAAAGCTTAGAAAAGAAAGAAGGATTTATTAAAGCATTGTGTTCACCATGGTCTACCACTCTGGCTGCATATGCAAGGATTTTATGATGGTGTATTTGTAAGTTACAGAGCAATGGTAAATGCTGCACTCGGTGGTTTAGCCATGTGTGAGACTCTCAAAGATTTGCTTGCTCTATTTGAAAGTATGGCCACCAATGCCTACTTAATCCTTGAAAGGAGTATGAAAAGATTTGTTAATGTAATTGGCATATTTTATAGTAAACCTGCAAGCTCAAGTAGATGTTTTTAGCCATCGTATTGATGGTATAAAACTTCTTACTTCTTTTCCTTCTTTGAATGTGTTTGTTAATGTTGTTGCTCATGGTGATTATTTTGTTATGGATATTATTGATTATCATGCAAAGCAACCAATTTTGCTTCTTGTCATGACAGATGACAAGGCAATCACTACAACAATGCATAAATCTAAGATGGAGTAATCATTTGAACTTGTCATGAAAAGTACTTGGATTAAGGCCAGAGCCATAGAGGAAAGAAATCCTAGTTTAGGTCTAATAGCCCTAGTAACAAGTGTAACACCATATTTAACTAGGCGATCTCATATTATTTCAAGCATATTTCATTGGTCTAACATCATTTCTCAAGAAAATGCAATAAAAATAATGGAGTATTTTGTATTACGTTGTGGATAAAATTTTTATTTTGTGTCCTGTGAACCATATGAACTTACCATCTTATTCTCCTATTTAAATACACAAATAAAACTCAAAACCATCTCAAGAAGTAGCCAATAACTCGAGCTCATAAATCATATACATAAAAATTGCATATGCAGCCTTAGGTTAGTATGCCAGCTTTCTGCCATCAACTTTGAAAAATCATAACTAATTCTAGAAAAATTGAAATCAAGCACACTATACCATTATGGAAAGCTACAGATGTCTAATTTATGCTAAAATAAGTACAATTCAAAACAGGGACATCTAGCCACTAGAAATTGATGGAACAATAACTAAACTTGCCTAGTGCTATTGGTACTGTCATAGAACTTCAAAAATTCATATCTTTCTGCTCAGATATCCAATTGGGGTGATCTTAATGGTTATAGAAATCTTATTATGTCTACTTTATGCCTGTAAAATTTCATGAGCATTGGACACCACACAGGAGAAGAAACTGACCATATGAATAGTAACCATATCAGAATAGCTAAAAATTTGGCAAATTTAAAAATTCATAATTAATTCCATAGAGTTCCAAATAATCTAGTCTTTATCCTCCCAAAAATCTTTAGATGAGATCTATACGTATCCCAAATTTCATAAGGAAATTCGTCCATTTGGCCAGTTTATGCTATAAGGTTCCAAAATGGCTCTTTTATGCTTCTTAAAGAGTCTCAAAAGGGTCCAATTTGGTTCTAAAGCTTTTATGGACACTTAATCATGTGGGAAAATACCAAAATTTTCTATTAAACTTGTCTTAAAGGTGTACAAACCCAGATTTTATAAACACACTCTCTTACCCCAAGGTGTACACAAGAACACATAAGCCATATCTTGCCATTTAATGTCAAGAACTTGCTGTAACACTCACATGGCATCAAATCTCACATATACATCAAATATTCATGTAATTACATATGTTCAAATGGCTACACAACATATTCATCATAGGATTACATCATATGCTATTCATATGGCTACAAAATGGACAAAATCACACACTTTGTTGTCAATCTCTCTCCTTTAAATTTGGTGGCTCCTATTTCTTTGTTCACTTGGTCTACCTAGACATGTTAGGCAATGGGAAAGAAGGGATGAGATTCTAGGAATCTAATAACTCTTTTCCTTTTCAACCATACATAAAGAATGCAAATCAAGTCTAAAAATACATGCATGGACATCATGGCTTTCATAATCATTCATGGAACATTTTTAGCATTCAAGAAGTCATATAAAACATACATAGGTTTGCCAAAAAGATGGCTTAGCCTCACCCACTTCTCTTGGGGATTTTAGACTTAACTCACCCATTTTTTTAAAAGGTCTTGACTAAGCCACACTCTTTGGACTTTTGGGCTTTGTCTCGCCCATTCTTGAGGACTTTTGACTCATCCTCACCTTAGTTAAGAGACTTTTAGCTTCACCACACTCAAGCAAACTAAAACATATTCATAAAGCATCATTTAAGTACATAACATAACATCATGGTACTATGGCATATAGATACATGCTAAAACATCTTTCATGGCTCAAAACATACATACATGCATGAAAGAAAGAGGAGAGAGCTACCTTGGTTACAAATGCACACTTTCTTCCTTGAAAACTCTTCCTCTCCCTCTACCACACACTCACAAGGATGTGAAACTTGATTCCTTTGGCCTAGACACATCATATGGAAGTAAATTTCACTCTTGGAACAATTTCTAAGGCTACACATTCATTTTAAAAACTAGGTTTGTCCTGTGGCTTTTTTATGGTTCCATAATGCACCTAATGAAGCAACCTTAAGAAAATATAACCTTGGCTCCATTCCTTCCATCCATTTATGACCCTTGGATCATCACACAATTAATTTAAGGAGCCTAGTTAAGTGTTTCTTCTTTAAGTTGTAATATGGAACCTATAACTATATCTCACTACCCTATATGGAACTAAAATTGATCATAATAGAACCTTATATCACTTTTTGGCCAAATGAGCTCTTCTTGATCTAAAAATTGGCTTGCAAATAGAGTTTGTTAATAGCTTTATGGGAAGCTAAAGAACATAATTTTCGAAGGTCTATAGAATATTTGATGAATTTTTAAAATTGAAAAATTTTTTGATTTGGTTTGCTACATTATTCATTTGGTCTAAAAATGAAATCTATCACACAGGGCTCAAATGATGTCCAATTATCATGATATTTTGTACAGAGACACTAGACATTCCTAGTGACTTGTGCCAACTAGAAGCACCCCATTTGGAGGTCTAGAGAGGGGTATATGGAGTTTTAAAGAATCTATCCAATATTAAAATTTTACCTTACCTCAGTTACTGTTCTATGAATTCTAAGGTCTGGGCTACCTAAACTAGTCTAGAGTTATTTTTTTCCTCTAGCTAACATTCATAGATTTCTTGATTGGTATCATTTGTATGGATTGGATTTTTGTGGAATTAATTGGACATTTTCAAAATTTGCTATAGAAATCTGTGACAGCACCAGTGGGCAGTTTGATCTCTAGACCTTTTTGGATGTCAAACGGCCTCTGTGATGGATGTTATGGTCTGGACATATTTTTAATATGAAGTGCACATCCATAGCTTTCCATAATGGCCAAGAATGCATGATTTCAATGTTTCTAGAATTAGTTATGAATTTCCAACATTTGGTCAGAAAAGAGCCAAAGTTTGGCCAAAAATATGTATGAATATTCTAAGCTTTCCTTCGAGTTCCATGAGTTGTGGGCCACATTTTATGATGCAAATGAGTTATATTCATGTAATTAAATATAAGAATGTATTATATGTGCTACACCGTTCCCATGACACCGAGTGAAATTTTTGTACACAGCGCAATGCAAAAATATTCATTATTTAATTGCCTTTTTCATGAGAAAACTCATATGATTCATGGAAGTAAGTTAATTAAAGGCATGAGATGAGCAAGAAATTATGGTGTTACATTTATTGGTATCAGAGCAAAGGTTTCGAGCATTTAGGGGTGACTCACCCAGATCCACAGCCACACACGCGGATGGTTGCCCTAATTCCACCAACTCAGATGCCTCCTGCATAGCAACAGCCCTCGACTAGAAAACTTATTACCTAGTTCAGAAAGTTTGGGCCTCCCACCTTTGATGGTGAGCTGAACTTAGATAAAGCTGAAGCCTGGATTATACAGTTAGAAAAGATATTCAAGGTGATGGAATGCACGTCTAAGCAGAAAGCCAAGATGGCTGTCTTCCAGTTACAGAAAGAGGCAGATTATTGGTGGAAGGGCACCAAGCCTATTTTGAGGGCGAGGAATTCCCCGATCACATGGGAGGCATTCCTCCAGATATTCCATGAGAAGTACTTCCTTAGTTCTATCAGGGATGAGAAAGAATCAGAGTTCATTCTTTTCAAACAAACAGAGGGGATGCCCATGGACCAATATGTGGCAAAGTTTGTAGAGCTCTCCAGATACTCCTCCTATTTATAGAGACATGATTACGAAAGTTGGAAAGCAGACAGATTAGAGAAAGGCCTGCTCCTTGGGATTAGAGATAGGATAGTGCCATAGTGAATCAGGCACTTTAACACCCTGGTTGAAATATGTAGAGTGACAAAAATGAATCTCAAGATGATGCATCCTACTTCCAGCACTAGACCACCCCTCCCTGAGCCTAAGAGACCTAGAGAGGGTTCATAGGCTGTAGTTACCAGCTGCAGAGGTGGCAAGAGTCAATAAAGCTGAAAAGGCAAGATACGGAGGACTCAGTCCAACCGAGGTAGTTTCATACCCATCACATGTCCCCAGTGTGGCAGAAATCACGATACCAGACCATGCTATGCGGGCAAAATGTGTGTTTCAAGTGTGGTAGACACATGGCTAGGGATTGCACACAGGCTCCTCCACCGATTCCACAGTAGAGGGAGATGGCTCCTCCTCCCAGACCTCATACCCAAGGTAGAGTCTTTGCCCTATCCCAGCAGCAGGCTAGCCGGTCCCTGAGTCTGATTCAAGGTACTATTAGAATAAATAATTTTTCTGTGACTGCATTATTCAATTCGGGTGCTAGCTATTCTTTTATATCGTATGACTGTACTAAAAGGTTAGGTCTAAGTATGCATACATTGCCATATGACTTACACGTATCTACCCCCACAAGAAATCAAGCCATTACCTCTCATGCTTGTTTTAATTGTGTGATCCAGTTTAATCATTGCCTTACCACCCTTGATTTGATTTGTATGCCCCTCGTTGATATTGACATGATTATTGGCATGAACTGGATGTCTACAAATAATGCCACACTAGATTGTAGCCACAGATGTATTACTTTACCTGAGTGTGGGACTGTGCCTAGTATGAGGACTAAGTTATCTGTCATGACCACCTCCTAAGCTGAGAGATCTTTAGGGCATAGTTGTCAGAGGTATCTAGTTTTCTTTTCAGTCCAGGCTGAGGTAGATGAGGGTATAGATGAGATCCCCATAGTGAGGGAGTTCCCAGAGGTATTTCCTAGAGAAATTAGTTGACTATCCCCAGAGAGAGAGGTAGAGTTCCCTATAGACATTGTACCTGGGGCAAGTCCAATGTCTAAGGCCCTGTATAGGATAGTTCCCATCGAGTTAGCTGAGCTTAAGAAACAAATAGAAGAGCTTTTAGAGAAGGGTTTATTAGACCTAGTGTCTCGCTGTGGGGAACTCTAGCCCTATTTGTAAAGAAGAAAGATGGAAGCCTTAGATTATATATGGATTATCGAAAACTCAATAAGATCACCATTAAGAATAAGTACCCTCTCCCTCGTATAGATGACCTCCTAGATCAGTTGGTAGAAGCATAAGTGTTTTTTTAAGATAGACCTTAGGTCAGGATATCACTAGCTCAAAATAAAGGCTGAGGATATTTCCAAGATAGCTTTTAGAACTAGATACAGGCACTATGAATTTTTAGTTATGCCTTTTAGGTTGATGAATGCACCCGCAGTCTTCATAGATTATATGAACAGAGTTTTCAGGCCATATCTAGATAGATTTGTAGTTGTCTTCATAGATGACATCCTCATCTACTCAAAAAGTACAAAGGAACATGAGCAGCACTTGAGATTAGCCTTGGAGACCCTAAGAGAGAGACAGTATCCTAAACTTAGTAAATATGAGTTCTGGCTCACTGAGTTTCAGTTTCTAGGTCATATGATCTCCCAGACAGGGGTCACAGTAGATCCCCATAAGGTAGAGGCAGTATTACAGTGGGAGAGACCTAAGACAGTGACAGAGATAAGAAGCTTCTTAGGTTTAACAGGTTATTATAGCAGGTTCATTTAAGGCTTTTCTCAGATAGCGATGCCACTAACCAAGCTTACTAGAAAGAATGTGCCATTTGTGTGGAATGAGAAATGTGAGAGTATTTTTTAGGAATTGAAGCACAAGTTAACCATGGCCTCAGTTTTAGTACTCCCTGACCCTAAGAGACTTATGTAGTATATAGTGATGCCTCAAAGAAAGGGTTATGATGCGTACTTATGCAGAAAGGCCAAGTGGTAGCTTATGCTTCTAGACAGTTGAAATCCCACAAGAAAAACTACCTCAGACACAACCTAGAGTTAGCCGTAGTAGTGTTTGCTTTAAAAATATGGAAACACTACTTATATAGGGCAGCTATAGAAATTTACAATGACCATAAGAGCCTTAAATATTTATTTGAACAAAAAGAGCTAAATATGAGACAACGGAAATGGTTAGAATTTCTAAAAGATTATGATTTTATGTTAAAATACCATCCCAATAAGGCTAATGTGGTAGCTGATGCCTTAAGTAAAAAATCCATACACATGACCTGTATGATGATCCGAAAGTAGGAATTGATTGAAAGATTTAAAGACATGAGTCTCTCCTGCAAGGTGTATTCAGGTAAACTATTAATGAGTGAAACTTGGATAGAAAATGACTTGAGGGATCAGATAAGAGAGGCTCAGTAGACAAATGATCATATAAATAAGATTAGAGTCCAAATAGCCTAGGGTAGCATTCAAGAGTTCAATCTGTTTGAGGATGACATTGTAAGATATAGGGATAGGTTGTATATGCCTAAAAATATAGAAATCGGAGAGAAAATATTAGATAAGGCACATAAGAGCAGGTATACCATTCATCCAAGCAGTAATAAAATGTACTAGGATTTGAAGAAAATGTTCTGGTGGCCTGGAATGAAAATAGACATAGCAGAGTACGTCTCCTGATGTTTAGTATGTCAGAGAGTGAAAATAGAACACCAGAAGTCAGTTAGGTTACTTCAGCCCCTAGATATCCTAGAGTGGAAATGGGATAGTATAGCTATGGATTTTGTCATGGGTTTACCCAGGATATCATTGGGGTATGATGCAATAAGGGTAATAGTGGATAAGTTAACAAAGTCAACATACTTTCTAGCTATGAAAGCCACTTATACCCTAGATAAATTAGCCCAGCTGTACATCAGAGAGATAGTTAGACTGCATGATGTGCTTAGGAGCATAGTGTCAGATAGAGATCCCAGATTCACATTGAATTTCTGGAGATCATTATAGGATGCTCTAGGTACCAGACTTAGATTTAGCACAGCTTATCACCCTCAGATGGATGGACAGACAGAGAGAACCATCCAAACCTTAGAAGACATGTTGAGGGCATATGTCTTAGATATGAAAGGGAACTAGGATACATACTTGCCTCTTGGGAGTTTGCCTACAATAACAGTTACCATGCAAGTATATAGATGGCACCGTACGAGGCATTATATGGGAGGAAGTATAGGTCTCCAATGTATTGGGTTGAGCTAGAAGAGCGAAGCCTTATAGGCCTAAAGTTAGTGGACCAGATTTCCAGATAGATAGAAACCATTATAAAGAAACTTCTGACAGCTCAGAGTAGACAGAAAAGTTATGCAGATAAACGTAGACAGTCGTTAAAGTTTGAGATTGGAGATCATGTCTTCATTAGAGTGTCTCCAGTCACAAGGATAGGCCGGTCCATCAAAAGCAAAAAGCTCAATCCAAAATACATAGGTCCTTTCCAAATTTTTGATAAAGTAGGACCTATGGCTTACAGACTAACCCTTCCGCCAAATCTAAGCCAAGTCCACAATGTATTCCATATTTCCTAGCTTAAAAGGTACCAGCCTGACCCCTCACATGTCATAGAATATGAGAATGTGCAGTTACAGGATGATCTATCATACATAGTATCAACAGATCGGATCGTGAACGTTAGACTCAAGTAGTTACGGAATAAGACAATATCGCTAGTGAAAGTGGTTTAGAAGGGATTATCTCTCGAAGAAGCTACCTGGGAGCTAGAGGATGATATAAGAAAGAAATATCTAGAACTCTTCCCATGAGGTATGTTATCTAAATTTCAAGGACAAAATTTTTTAAAGGGGGAGAATTGTAATGTCCGATTTTCGTTAAATGACAGAAACAGGCTATTTTCAAAGTAAGTCCCCTGAAATGAATAAGTTAAGGTTCCAAAAAATTTGAGTATTATTCTAGACTTCTAAAAATGAGAATCCTAGCCTCAGATGGAAGGAAAAATGGAGCTAGAATGAAGAAACAAATTTTAACAAAAATCTTACGAAACGTAATAACTTTTTCGTAATTTTGAGCAAATTTTGGAATTCACATAGAAGGGCTTTTTAAATGAAAGTTTTGAGTTCTCCAGGGTTATTAGATGCCCTGAAAAATATGGGAAGCCTCTAGACAATTAAATCCCCTCCGGTGGATGTTTTCCAATGTTGATGCACTCGAAATTTGACGGATTTGTTTGAGAAGGTTTTAGCTTCAATTTGAGTGATTTCAAAGGCATTTTACTAAATTGGGAACCTAAATTTTATAATAGAAAGTGGTTTTCAAAAAGAAGCTAAAACAAAGGAGAAACAAAAATGCAAAGAACGAAAGGTAAAATGAAAATTTTTGAAAAAGTCACTTTCCTCCCCCTATATATAAGTGGCGCCCCACTTTCTCCCTCATTTGGAATCAGAAATTTTTGCCTAATTTCAGAGGAGAGAGCTAGGGTTTTGGGCACACAAGAGAGGAAGAAGAAGAAGGAAGAATTTAAGTTTAAAGGTATGTTTTCATGGTAGTTTTTCATGCTTTCGTCCATCCACACCTCATCTCCTTCATTCTCCTTTGTTTTCTTTGATTAAAATGGAGTTTATAAATTCAATTCAAGGGAGAAACTCAAGGGAATTTTCGGATTTGGAGAGAGGAGCTTGGAGAAAGCAAGATTTAAGCAAGAATAAACAAGAAAACTAGGTAATTTCTCTTCCTATGGTTGATATCTTGATCCTTCATCCTTCTCCATTTTGCCTAACCCCAAGAACCATAGGAGGATCTGATTTTTAGGCCAAACCAAGGATGAATCTAAGGAAAAAGGGTGTGGAGATTAAGAATATATAAAGGGAATTAATAAATAACCATTAGATTTTAAGATGCAAATTCTAGGGTTTCATGTGTACCTTGTAAAATCTAATTTTGTATGATGATTCCTAAATCTAATTTAGAGTTTAAATGAGCTCGTAAAATTTCTAAGATGCTCCCCACATGCTTCCTCCTTCAAAAAAACAAAGAAAACTCCAAGAAGGCCAAAAAAGCCCTATGTCTCGGCTAAGTAAGGAAAGGGTAGCTAGGGAGAGTTTTAAATTGTTCTAAGGCCATTCTTGAGTCATATATGATGAATGAATATGAGGGGAGGTCTTGAAAAAAATTTAGAACACATAGAAAGTGAATAGGTGCTTTAGGTTCCATATTATGACCTAAAGAAGCAACATGTTGTTAAGCTCTTTGTTTTAATTGTGTGGTAACTCCAAAAGGCTTAAAAGGAGTCAAGAATCATATTTGAAAGGAAAGAATAGAGCCTAGAATTTATTTGAAGGGTGTTGCTTCATTAGGTGCATTTATGGACCATAATGGGATTTATAGAATAACCTAGTGTCTAAGCAAGTTGTGTGAACTTAGAAATTGTTTTATGAACCTAATTGGCTTCCATAAATTGTGTCTAGGCCAAGAGAAAGCATCTTTACAAGTTTGTGTGTATGTAGCCAAAGCAAGGGAGGGAATTTCAAAAGGAAAAGTATGTGATTGTGTACAAGGTAGCTCTCTCCGCCTTCTCTCATGTATAGATGTGTGTTTAGCTTGTCTTAAAATGTGTGTATGTATATTTTCAAACCATGAAAAGAATGCTAGCATGATTTTATATTCCACGATTTCATGATGATATATTATGTTTTTAAATGATGCTATGATGTTTGTATGAGTTTGCTTGAGTGTGGAAAGGCCAAGAACTCTTAACCATAGTGAGGATCAGCCAAGAACCCTTGAGATTAGTTGAGACAAAGCAAAAAGTCTCCCAAAAGCAAAGTGGGCTCCCGAGTGTATGGTTGGGTCCAAGAATCTCTTAAACAATAGGTGTGGCAAGTCCAAAATCCATGAGGAAAAGGGTGAGGTCAATCCATCCACTTGGCAAGCTCTTGTATGTTTGTATGACTCATTTACTTTTTGAATGTTCATGACATCTATTATATCCATGCATGCATTTTCAAGACTTGCTTTGCATCCATTATGTATGATTGAATGAGAGATAAGCTATTGAGATTCTTTGAATCTCAGTCCCTCCTCTCCAATGATCTAATATGCTAGGTAGACCAAGTGGACAAGGTAATGGAAGCCAAACACCTTGAAGAAGAGAGCTTGACACCAATATGCCTAACTTTTGCCTTTTAAAGTCATAATAATGCTTAATGATGTATATTATTGTTATAAATGATCTATGACTCTTGGAACATATGTAATTATGATATTATATGATGCAGAAATGAAAAAAATGTATTATATGAATGATGGAATGTAAATTGAGTATGTATGGACAATGTGGCTTCATGAATGGTATTATGGAATTATGCATATGTATGGATGAAATAACCAAAATAAGATGCATGAGGTTTGGGACCATTTGAGTAGCTTACACAAGTCTTAAGTATACTTTTAGACTTACCCAAAAGGTGCCAAGACCAAAGGAAAGCCATTTGAACATTTTGGTACCCTATATGGAACCAAAATTGATCATAATAGAACCCTATATCACTTTTTAGCAAAATGAGCTCTTCTTGATCTGAGAATTGGCTTGCAATTAGAGTTTGTTAAGAGCTTTATGGGAAGCTAAAGAAATAATTTTTGGAGGTCTACAGAATATTTGATGAATTTTCAAAATTGGCAAATTTTTTAATTTTGGTCTGCTGTACTATTCATTTGGTCCGAAAATGAAATCTATCACACAGGGCTCAAATGATGTCCAATTTCCATGATATTTTATAGAGAGACACTAGACATTCCCAGTGACTTATGGCAACTAGAAGCACCCCATTTGGAGGTATAGAGAGGGAGATATGAATTTTTAAAGAATCTATCAAGTATTAGGAATTTTACCTTACCTTAGTTAATATTCCATTGAATTTCAAGGTCTGGGCTGCCTAAACTAGTTTGGACTTATTTTTTCCCTCCATCTAACATTCACATCTTTCCAGATTGGTATCATTTTCATGGATTGGATTTGTGTGAAATTGATTGGACATTGTTAAAGTTTGCTGCAGAAATCTATGATAGCATCAGTGAGTAGTTTGACCTCTAGATATTTTCAGATGTCAAACGTCCTCTATGATAGATTTTATGGTCTAGACATATTTTTAATATGAAGTAGACATTCATAACTTTCCAGAATGGCCAAGAATGCATAATTTCAATTTTTTTAGAATTAGTTATGAATTTTCAAAGTTTGGTCAGAAAAGAGCCAAAGCCTAGCTAAAAATATGTATGAATATTCTAAGCTTTTCTTCGAGTTCCATGAGTTGTGGCCCACATTTTATGATGCAAATGAGTTGTATTCACGTAATTAAATATGATAATGTATTGATGAGTTCACACAGTCCACGTGACACTAAGTGAAATTTTTGTATATGATGCAACGCAAAAATATTCATTATTTTTATTGCCTTTTTCATGAGAAACTCATGATTCATGGAGGTGAGTCAATTAAAAGCATGAGATGAGCTAGAAATTATAGTGTTATATTTGGCAGGAGGAGAAAATGGAAGAGAAGAGAAAACCTAAGAGGAAAAGTACCGTGGACCCATGCAAAAATTTTCTCTCCATATTTAGAGAGATTGTGAGAGAAAACTCGACAAAACATATGTATATATAAAATATTTTTAATATGTGATATTTATAAAATTTTAAAATAAATAATTATATTTATTTTATTAAAATAATAATTTATAAATAATGTTTAATAAATATTCTTTATAAATTAATATTATATTTTTTAATATTAAAATCAATAAATCATGCATATTTAAAATAAAAAATAAAAAAGCCGTCCGACTGCTCCTACAACTAAAGGTTAGTTAGACATAATGTTCGAGTAGCCTTTAATCAAATATGCATTGCCAACAAAGCTGGCAATGCATATGTATATATATAATAATATATTAATATATATAATATAATATTAATATTAATATATATAATAATATAATAAAATATTATATATAATATTTATAAATAATTTTATATAAATTATAATTTAATTAATTATATATATTTTTAAATTATTTTTTAATTTTAAATATGTGCTTTTTAATAAAATTTTTTTTATTTTATTCAAAAAAATTTTTTTTATCATTTGAATATTGTTTAAATTAGTTTTTATTTTTTATTATTTTTATATTTTTAAAAAATATATATGTAAAAATTTAAAATAATAACAATATTATTGTCATATTTAAAATAATTAATTTTCTTTCTTTTACATTTTCTTCTCCTCCATTTTCTATTCCTTCATCCAAACACACTAGGAGATAATATTTTCTCCTCATTTTTTTTCTCTCCCTTTTTTCCCCACTTTTCTCTCCTCCCACTTTTCCCCTCTTCCATCCAAATGAAGCGTAACCCTTTTCACTTATTTTCACTATTGAACATTAAGGATAATCTCTCATTTAAGTGTGGGGGGAAGGGTTGAGCAAAATTTTACAAGAGATTTGATTTTTTTACTTGAATTTAAATTTTTTTTTTATATCTTTTTAAATAATTTTTCAAAAAGGAATTTTTTCCAACTCTTTTATTGATTTTCCAAATTGGAAGTTGACTCTTGCTAGTTTTTGTCTATCTACTATGTTGATTTTCTATGATATTGTTATATTGTTGATAGTATATGTTAATTAAGAAGTTGGGTTGCATGCTATTTAGTGGATTAGGCTTGATTGTAATGTTTTGTTTGTCTTTGCTTCTTTATATTTAAGAACTAAGCCATATAGGTCTATTTACTTATGTTGAAATAATATATGCATTGTAGGCTGTATGACTAATTATGAACCTATATACTCTAAAACTTGCTTTATATTTCATTGAAGTGAAATCGTAGGTTATGCATGATTATGGAAGTGATTTAGGCATTCTTTGACATGTTGAGCATGATAAACTAATTCTTTTAGCATATCACTAGCTTTCCTTTGAGCTTTTACTGCTCATATTTGTATCTAAAATTCTTTTAGCATATCACTAAATCTTTAACTTTCATTATTTTACCTTTAACTCAAAAAAACTTGATTATATCCCTTTTCAGGAGAATACATTTAGGTTTTTCTTTTTAAGTGAGAAGATGCATTTTGGCTAAGTGAGTAAAATAAATGTGTGAAAGTGTGAAAATTTTATCTTTTTATAAGTCTTAAGTATGTATATGATTCCGTGTCCCATGTGTTAGATGCAAAAGCATTTATAGAGGATAAAATCATGGAAAAAAAAGAAAGAAAGAAAGAAAGAAAGAAAGAAATATACATACATATATATATATATATATTGATATTTAAGGAACCCCAAGTTAAGTGAAGAACATTTTTGTAGATCAAATGATCTAAGTGCAGGGGTATCTTAAACAAAAGAAATAAAGAAAGTGTTTTGGAAAGAAAAAGAGAGGTGTGAGTGAGTTTAAGAGAGTGAGCTATTAAGTTTCTCAAACTTAATTGTATTCTCTTGGAACTTTGCTAATTATTTCCCTTATCTTTTAACTGTCATGAACCTTAATGCCTAGGCCACATTATAACTTGTAAAGACCTGATGATTTACGAGTTATGTGTAGCTTACATTAGTGGAAAGAAAATAGAAAAGCAAGCATATAAAGATCTTAGGCTAAGGATCATAAATGCAATTTACTCTACATGCTCTATTTTAACTCTTCTATTTAGATTTTGTATGGCTTCACACACACATATACATCAAGGGCAATAGAGAAACTATTTATTATAGTTTGAACTTTGATACTTGATAGCATGGCCTATTTTTCTTAGTTACCATTGTGCTATTAACAATTGATGAGAGCTACAATTGGCATTTACAGCAAAGTAGGACACTAGTATAAGGAGTTTTTTTTTTCTTATTTTTGATGTTTTATTTTCAAGCTTTGCTTAAAGGTAAGCAAGGAGTCAAGTGTGGAGAAAGTGATGAGTCCTAAACTTACATATTTTTAAGAGCTTATTGTAGGACTTCTCATAGGCTTTTATTAGTATTTGTAGTCATTTTTAGTTAGTTTTTTATTATTTTATATTTTGGTAGTATATATGAGGAATTATTAGATTTAATTAATTTTTAGTTCATTTTAATAAAATAAATATAGCTAATGTATTTAGCCTTAATTTGTAGATATTGGAAAAAGATTGCAATAGAATTAAAGCTTGGGAGGGCCATAAAAAAAAAAATTAAAGGACATCATTTAGGTGATGTATCAAAATGACTAGGCGAAGTAGCAATTAAGAATAGTGCACAAAAGGGTTCATTGCCTAGGCAATGCTTTAAAAAATTAAATTCTTAATTTATCTACTATAAATAGATGTTTAACCATTTAATTCAAGACTTTTAGCTTAAAGAGGAAACTAGAAAGCTAGAGCACAAAGAGATGCTAGTTGGAAACTAGATCTAAAGGCATTTGAGGCAGACTCATTGATTAAAGTGGTTTAGGTTTACATATTTGAAGCTTGTCTTCGCTTAATCTTTTCTCGCCTCTTCTAACCATCTGTCTAGTCCTTATTTTCAATTTTTATTTATTATCTTGTTTATTCAATTTGGGATTTTCAAGATTTATCAATGTTTGCATTCTTATGATGTCATATGTTTGCCTTTTTTATGCCTTCTTGTTTGAGTTGTTAATTTCAGTTATAATATGTGTTTTTAGCTTTGAGGCACATAATAAAGTTACAAACATAATTTAGGAAGACATGACAAGGATAAGATTAAGTCTAAGTGTAATATAATTGTGAGATGCATTATTATGGTTAGATGATCTAAGATTACAATATACCATTCTCAGGAGGATGCCTATTATAATATCCAATTTTTTAGAAACTAAACTAAAACTGATATTGTGATATAAGAGGACCTTAAAGTAAGTGAATTAAAACCAAATAAGGGTAGGATGCTAATTATAGCATCTAAAAATGTGGATAGGAAACTAAGAATAGCCCAAAATCAAAGCCAAAATGGCAAAATAGAGAACTGCAGAGGCTAGTGGCATTTTTGTAATTTTGGGTAACTTTTAAAAAATTCAAAGGAGGGATCCTTTAATGAAAAAATTGAGTTTCTTAGAGTTCTCAGAGGCCCTAAAAACATAGGAACTTTTGGAATGGTTAAAACCTCTCCGTGAACGTTTTAAGTCATTAGTTGATAGAAACTTTAACTAAATAGTTTGGTAAGGTTTTTAAATCCAATTGGCGTGAACCCAAGGGCATTTTATAAATTATAGGACTTAAATTTTATGATGAAAAAGATGGTTGTAAAAAAGGATTTAAAACGAGCTCAAATGAGGAGTCAAAGTGTAATGGCAAAAGTGTAATTATGAAAAATGATAAAATATCTTCTCTAACCTTTATTTATGACCAAGCCATGTCCCTATCTCCTTCAAATTGACTTGGGGATCTCTGAATTCATTGGCTATGGTCCAAGAGAAGGGAGGAGAGAGAGAATAAAAAGAAGCTAAAAAGGTAAGAAAATATGACAAATCTCATTTCATGGTAATTAGAAACTTTACTCTACTCTTCTTGCTTTTTCTAATGGTGGTTTTAGTTTCTTGAAAGGATAATTTTAGTGGCTAACCTCTTGAGAAAAACTAAGGGTTTTAAGGAAACAACTATACCACAAGAATCATCATTTAGCAAACTTTCAAATGAGGTATGGTATAAGCCATGAGATTGCCATTTCTTTGGTCTTCTTTTTCTTCCATAATTCTCCCTAGAGAGAGAGAGAGTGAGAAGGAAGTTTTTGTTTGATGAAAACTTGAGAGAAACAAGGCTTTTGAAGTATAGAGAATTAGATTATGCAATTAGAATCAGGAAAAGAGCATTGGGAAACAAAGTAGAGAAGTTAGGGTTTTGATTGCACCTAGAGATTTCTAAAACTTTCTAATGATGATTTAACTTATGTAAGAGCATATTTGAATTCATAAGAGACCTAAGAAGCTTCATGGATGCCAAATTCCCTAGGAAAGCAAGAAAAACTCCATAGGTGCTCCATTATGTGGGTGTCTCAGCCAAGGTGAGATTCACATACCTAGGGAGAGTTTTCCTTGATTCTAAGGCTATGAATAGTCTAGATATGAATAATAAACACCAAAGAAATCATTGGTTTAAATTTAGAAATCATATTTTGAAAGTTAAAAGTTTAGGGTTTCATTATACATAAAGAAGCAGCTTAGTGTTAGGTTCCTTGAATTGAATTTGATATGACTCTAATGAGTTTAAATGGAGTCATGTGACTTAGATAGAGTGAGAAATTGGAGCTAAGATCATGAATTATATAAGTTGCTTTATTATGCCCTTATATGGAACCATAACCATGCCATAAGTTACAATAAACTTGTATAGAGTTTATGTGATAAAAATTAGTTCCAATAATGTGTTTGTGTCTTATTTGATGTATCTAGGCCAAGCAAATCAAGCTCCTCCCCAGTGAGTATGTGAGATCGAGAAGGGGAAGGAAAACTCAAGGATCAAAGTTTGTAATTCTTAACTCAAGGTAGCTCTCCATCCTTTTTTATATTCATTTCTTGGTTGTTTGATTGTCATTAAATACTTGTATGTGGCTTGGAATCATGAGACATGCCTATAGCTATTGGTTTAATATTATAGTACCATTGTGCTTCTTGAATTACTTTTGAATTGTGAGATTGCTTTTTATGGATGAGGTTGTGCCAAAAGTCCCTTAGAATAGGTGAAACAAGGCCTAAAGTTGCAAGAATGAGTGAGGCTAAGTTCAAAATCTCTAGAAAAAGGGTGAGGTTAGACCAAAAGTCCTTAGAGCTTGACCTTGATCTTGACATGTTTATGTGTTGTTGAAAACAAGATTTGTTTGGTTCTTGAAAGTGCTTGATGTATACTTGTGTTCTTTAACATGATTATATGCCATATATGTATGCTTGAAAGGGTGAATGAGCTATTGGGATTTTTTGAATCTCACTCTTCCCCACTTTATGACTAATCGTGTTTAGGTGAGCCTCATAGAGTAAGGAATGACAACCAAGGAGTATGAATGATGATACTTTGATAATATGATAGTTTTTTTAATCTAATTTAATGTCAAAGTATATATGTAAATGGTATTTATGAGATGTAAATGCTTGATTATATGTAGAAGTATATAAAAGTGATGTATGAACCAAGGCTAGAGCCAAATGTATGAGAATGTAAGATTTTGACATTCATGAGCCATAGTGTATATGTGTATATGAATAAGTGAGATAGTGATTTTGAGTTTCATGATGATTTGTGCCTGTTATGATGTTTTTATATGTTGTGTTAGATCTAACACCATAATTTCTAACTCATCTCATGATATTCATATGCTTCACATCATCAATTCCATGAGTGTAAGGAAAAAGAGAATAAAATAATACATTTCTTTGTGTTGTGTCGTATTTAAAAATTTTATTCGGTATCACGTGAATCTTATGAACTCATACAACACATTCCCATATTTAATTACATGAATACAACTCATTTGGATCATAAAATGTGGCCTACAACTCATGAAACTCGAAGGGAAGCTTAAAATATGCATATTAAATTTCAGCTAGAATTTGTCCCTTTTTTGTCCAATCTTTGGAAAATCATAACTAATTTTAGAAAAATCAAAATCATATATTCTTAGCCATTATGGAAATATAAGGATGTCTACATCATATAAAAATATTTCTAGACCATAAAATCCATCACAAAGGACGTTTGACATCCGAAAAATTCTAGAGGTCAAACAGTCCACTGATACTATCACATATTTCTATAGCAAACTTTGAAAATGTCCAATTAATTCCAAAAAGCTTTAATCCATACAAATGATACCAATCTAGAAAGCTGTGGATGTTAGCTAGAGGGAAAAAATAATTCCAGACCATCTCAGGGATGCTTAGACCTTGAAATCCAATCAAATAGTAACAGAGGTCCGCTGGAATCCCTGATACTGGATAGAATTTTCAAAAATTCATATCTCCCTCTGTAAACATCCAAATGAGGTGCTTTTAGTTGTCACGAGTCACTATAAATGTCTAGTTTCTTTGTATAATATTTCATGGTAATTGGACATCATTTGGGCCCTGTGTGATAGATTTCCTTTTTGGACCAAATGAATAGTGCATCAAACCAAAATCATAAAATTTGCCAAATTTAGAAATTCATCAAATATTCTATAGTCCTCCAAAAATTATGTTCTTTAGCTTCCCAAAAATCTATCAACAAGCTCTAATTGAATGCCAAATCTCATATCAAGAAGAGCTCATTTTGCCAAACAGTGACATAAGGTTCCATTATGGTCAATTTTGGTTCCATATAGGGTACCAAAATGCCCAAATGGTTTCCCTTGAGTTTTGGCATCTTTTGGGCAAGTCTAAAAGCATAATTAAGACTTGTGTGAGCTGCCCAAATGGTCCCAAACTCCATGCATCTCATTTTGGCCATTTCATCTACACATATGCATACTTACATCAAGCTTTCAAGAAGCATATCTTGGCATTACACACCCAAATTACATTCTAGGATTCACATATCATATCCATTCATTTATACATCACATGTTATCATAATTACACATGTTCAAGAGGTCATGGACCATATACATCATTAAATTACATCATTTGACACAATTATGGCCTTAAAGAACTAAAAACTAGCATTAGGTTGCCAAGCTCTCTTCTTCAAGGTGGTTAGCTTTCATTACCTTGTCCACTTAGTCCACCTAGCATATTAGATCATTGGAGAGGAGAGAATAAGATTCAAAGGATCCCAATAGCTCATCTCCCATTCAATCATACATAATGGATGCAAAGCAAGCTTTGACAATCCATGCATGGATATAATAGATGTTATGAACATATAAGAAGCAAGCTTGGCATGTGAATAAGTCATACAAGACATACAAGAGCTTGCCAAGTGAATGGATTAGCTTCACCCTTTTCCTCATGGATTTTGGACTTACCTCACACATTCTTCAAGAGATCCTTAGACTCAACCATGCTCTTGGAAGCCCACTTTACTTTTGGGAGACTCTTTCCTTTGTTTCAACTAATCTTAAAGGTTCTTGGCTCATCCTCACCACGGTTAAGAGTTCTTGGCCTCTCCACACTCAAGCAAACTCATATAAACATCATAGCATCATTAAAAAACATAATGTCATCATGAAATTATGTTATATAAAATCATACTAGTATACTTTTCATGACTTGAAAATTAATAGACACATATTCTAAGATAAGCTAAACACATAACCATGAATGAAAGAAGGTGGAGACAGCTACCTTGCACATAATCACACACTTTTCCCTTTGAAAGAATGCTCCCCTTTTTGGCCACACACACACGAAAGTGTGGGGATGCTTTCTCTTGACCTAGACACAATTTATGGAAGCCAATTAGGTTCATGAACTCAATTCTAAGGTCATACAATTTGCTTAAACACTAGATTGGCTTATAATCTCATTATGGTCCATAAATGCACCTAATGAAGCAATACCCCTCAAATAAATTCTAGGCTCCATTCTTTCCTTTTAAATATGATTCTTGACTCCTTTTAAGCCTCTTGGAGTTATCACACAATTAAAACAAAGGGTCTAACTACATGTTGCTTCTTTAGGTCATAATATGGAACCTAAAGCACTAACTCACCTTCTATGGGATCTAAATTTTTCCTAAGGCCTCCCCTCATTTTCATTCATCATATATGACTCAAGAATGGGTTTAAAAAAATTTAAAACTCTCCCTAGCTACCCTTTCCTTGCTTGGCCGAGACATAGGGCTTTTATGGGTTCCATGGAGCTTTCTTTGTTTTTTTAAGGGACGAAGCATATGGGAGCATCTTAGGGATCTTGGGAACTCATTTAAACTCCTATTTAGGCCTAGGAATCATCATACAAAATCAGATTTTACAAGGTGCACATGAAACCCTAGAATTTGCATCTTGAAATCTAATGATTTTTTGTTAATTTTCTTTACATATTCTTAATCTCCACACCCTTTTTCTTTAGATTCATCCTTGGTTTGGCCTTAAAATCAGATCCTCCTATGGTTCCTATGGTTAGGCGAAATGGAGAAGGAGGGAGGATCAATATAGCAACCATAAGAAGAGAAATTACCTTGTTTCCTTGCTTATTCTTGCTTAAATCTTGCTTTATCCAAGCTTTTTTCTTCAAATTCAAAAATTCCCTTAAGTTTCTCCCTTAAATCAGATTTATAAACTTCATTTTAATCAAAGGAAACAAAGGAGAATGAAGGAGAAGAGGTGTGGATGGAAGAAAGCATAAAAAACAACCATGGAAGCATACTTTTAAGCTTGAATTCTTCCTTCTTCTTCTTCCTCTCTTGTGCACTCAAAACCCTAGCTCTCTCTTTTGAAATTAGGCAGAAAATTCTGAGTCCAAATGAGGGAGAAAGTGGGGCGCCACCTATATATAAGGGTAGGAAAATGATTTTTTCAAAAATTTTCATTTTGCCCTTCGTTCTTTGCATTTTTCTTTCTCCTTCATTTTAGCTACTTTTTGAGAATTGTCTTTTCTATCATAAAATTTAGGTTCCCAATTTAGTAAAATACCTTTGGAATTACTCAAATCGGAGCTAAAACCTTCCTGAACTAATTCGTCAAAGTTTAGGTGCACCAACGTTAGAAAACGTCCACCGGAGGGGATTTAACTATCCCAGGCTTCCCATGATTTTCAGGGCCTCTGAGAACCTCGAAGATGTCAAAATTTTCATTTAAAAGTCCTCCTATGTGAATTTCAAAATTTGCTTAAAATTACGAAAATACCATTACGTCTTGTAAGATTTTCGTCAAAATTTGTTTCTTCATTCTAGCTCTATTTTTCCTTCTGTCTGAGGCTAGGATTCTTATTTTTAGGAGTCTAAAGTGTTACTCAAATTTTTTGGGCCATTAACTAATTCATTTCAAGGGACTTGCTTTGAAAATGCGCTTGTTTTCGTCGTTTAACAAAAATTGGACATTACAATTTCCCCCCTTTTAAAAATTTCGTCCTCAAAATTTAGATAACTATCTCATGGGAAGAGTTTTGGATATTTCTTCCTTATATCATCCTTTAGCTCCCATGTAGCCTCTTCGAGAGATAACCTCTTCCAAACCACTTTCACCAGCAGTATCGTCTTATTCTGTAACTACTTGAGCCTAATGTCCACGATCCGATCTGGTGATACTATGTTTGATAGATTATCCTGTAACTGCACATTCTCATATTCTATGACATGTGAGGGGTCAGACTGGTACTTTTTAAGTTAGGAAACATGGAATACATTGTGTACTTGGCTTAGGTTTAGGGGAAGGGCTAGTCTGTAAGCCACAAGTCCTACTTTATTAAGAATCTAGAAAGGACCCATGTACTTTGGACTGAGCTTCTTATTTTTAATGGACCGACCTATCCCTGTGACTGGAGACATTCTAATGAAGACATAGTCTCCAATCTCAAACTCTAACGGCCTTCTATGTTTATCTGCATAACTTTTCTGTCTACTCTGGGTCATCAGAAGTTTCTTTCTAATGGTTTCTATTTATCTGGAAGTCTGGTCCACTAACTCTGGGCCTATACGGCTCCACTCTCCTAGCTCAACCTAACACATCGGAGACCAACACTTCCTCCCATACAATGCCTCATACGGTGCCATCTGTATACACGCATGATAACTGTTATTATAGGCAAACTCCGTAAGAGGCAAGTATGTATCCCAGTTCCCTTTCATTTCTAAGACACACGCCCTTAACATGTCCTCTAGGGTTTTGGATAGTTCTCTTCATCTGTCCATCCGTCTGAGGGTGATAGGATGTGCTAAATCTAAGTCTGGTACCTAGAGCATTCTGTGATGATCTCCAGAAATTCGATATGGATCTGGGATCTCTATCTGAAACATGCTCCTAGGCACACCATACAGTCTAACTATCTCCCTGATGTACACCTGGGCTAACTTATCTAAAGTGTAAGTGGCTTTCATAGGTAAAAAGTATGCTGACTTTGTTAACCTATCCATTATTACCCATATTGCATCATACCCTGATGATCTCCTAGGTAAACCCATGACAAAATCCATAGCTATGTTATCCCATTTCCATTTTGGGATATCTAGGGGCTGAAGTAACCCAGCTAGTTTCTGGTGTTCTATTCTCACTTTCTGGCATACCAAACATCGGGAGACATATTTTGCTATGTCTGTTTTCATTCTAGGCCACTAGAACATTTTCTTTAAATCCTAGTACATTTTATTACTGCCTAGATGAATGGTGTACTTGCTTTTATGGGCCCCATCTAATATTTTCTCTCAAATTTCTATATTTCTAGGCACATACAACCTATCCCTATACCTAACTATATCATCCTTAGACAGATTAAATTCCTGAATGCTACCCTGGGCTATCTGGGTTCTAATCTTACTTACATGGTCATCTGTCCATTGGGCCTCTCTTATCTATTCCCTCAGGTCATTTGCTATTCGAGTTTCACTCATTAATAGCTTACCTGAATACACCTCACAGGAGAGACTTATGTCTCTGAATCTTTCAATCAATTCCTACTCTCAGATCATCATACAGGCCATGTGTATGGATTTTCTACTTAGGGCATCAGCTACCACATTAGCTTTACTGGGATGGTATTTCAATGTCAAATCATAATCTTTCAAAAATTTTAACCATCTCCGCTGTCTCATATTCAGTTCTTTCTATTCAAATAAATATTTAAGGCTCTTATGATCGCTATAAACTTTTATAGCTGCCCCATATAAGTAGTGTCTTTATAATTTCAAAGCAAACACCACTGCGATTAACTCTAGGTTGTGTGTGGGGTAGTTTTCCTCGTGGGATTTCAACTATCTAGAAGCATAAGCTACCACTCGACCTTTCTGCATAAGCACACATCCTAACCATTTCTTAGAGGCATTACTGTATATTACAAAAGTTTCTCTAGGGTTAGGGAGTACTAAAACTGGGGCCATGGTTAACTTGTGCTTCAATTCTTGAAAACTACTTTCACATTTCTCATTCCACACAAAATGGCACATTCTTTTCAGTAAGTTGGGTTAGTGGCATCGCAATTTGAAAAAAGCCCTGAATAAACCTCATATAGTAACTTGCTAAACCTAAGAAGCTCCTGATCTCTATTACTGTCCTTGGTCTCTCCCACTGTAATACTGCCTCTACCATATGGGGATCTACTGTGACCCCTGCCTGGGAGATTACATGGCTTAGAAACTAAATTTCAGTGAGCTAGAACTCACATTTACTAAGTTTAGCATACAACTGTATCTCTCTTAGGGTCTCCAAGGCTAATCTCAAGTGCTGCTCATGTTCCTCTTTACTTTTTGAGTAGATGAGGATGTCATCTATGAAGACAACTACAAATCTATCTAAATAGGACCTAAAGACTCTGTTCATATAATGCATGAATATTGCGGGTGCATTCATCAACCCAAAGGGCATAACTAGAAATTCATAGTGCCCGTATCTGGTTCTAAAAGCTGTCTTGGGAATATCCTCAGCCTTTATTCTAAGCTGATGGTATGTCGACCTGAGATCTATCTTAGAAAATACTGACACTCCTACTAACTGATCTAGGAGGTTATCTATGCGAGGAAAAGGGTATTTATTTTTAATGGTTATTTTATTGAGTTTCTGATAATCTATACATAGCCTAAGGTTCCTGTCTTTCTTCTTTACGAATAAGACTAGAGCTCCCTACAGCGAGACACTAGGTCTAATAAAACCCTTTTCTAATAGCTCTTCTATCTGTTTCTTAAGCTCAGCTAGCTCGGTGGGAGCCATCCTATACGGGGCCTTAGATATTGGACCTGCCCTAGGTACAATGTCTATAAGAAATTCTACCTCTCTCTTTGAGGGTAGTCTGCTAATTTCTCTAGGGAATACCTTTGGGAACTCCCTCAATATGGGAATCTTGTCTATACCCTCTTCTACCTCAACCTAGACTTAAAAAAAACTAGGTACCTATAACACCATATATTTCTAGCTCATATCACAACATTTACATGTCTTACATTTATAATTTCCATGAATGAGCAAGAAAAGGAGTTAAAATAATACAATTTCTTGCGTTGCGTCGTGTGTAAAAATTTCATTTGGTGCCATGTGGACCATGTGAGCTCATGCTATACTTTCCCATATTTAATTACATGATTACAACTCATTTGCATCATATAATGTGGCCCACAACTCATGGAACTTAAGGGAAAGCTCAAAATAGTCATGTGCATTTTCGGCCAGAATTGGCCCCTTTTCTGACCAAATTTTGAAAAATCATAACTAATTTTAAAAAAATTGAAACCATGCATGCTCAGTCATTCTAGAAAGCTATGGATGTCTACTTCATATAAAAATATGTTTAGACTATAAAATCCATCACAAAGGATGTTTGACATCCGAAAAGATCCAGAGCTCAAATTATCATTGATGCTGTCATAAATTTCTGCAACAAACTTTAAAAATGTCCAATTAATTCCACAAAAATCCAATCTATGCAAATGATAACAATCCAAAAAGATGTAGATGTTAGCTAGAGGGAAAAAATAGCTCTAGACCAGCTCAGGGAACCCATACCTTAGAATTCGATGGAACAGTAACTATGTCGGGTAAGGGTCCTGATACTGGATAGAATCTTTAAAAATTTATATCTCCCTCTCTAGACCTCCAAATAAGGTTTTTCTAATGGAATGAGTCACTATGAATGTCTAGTTTCTCTGTATAAAATTTTGTGACAATTGGACATCATTTGGGCCTTGTGTGACATATTTCATTTTTGGACCAAATGAATAGTGCAGCAAACCAAAATCAGAAAATTTGCCAACTTTAAAAATTCATCAAATATTTTGTAGACCTCTAAAAATTATGGTCTTTAGCTTCCCAAAACTCTCAATAAGTTCTAATTGCATGCTAAATCTCAGAACAAGAAGAGCTCATTTAGCCAAAAAGTGACATGGGGTTCCATTATGGTCATTTTTGGCTCTATATGAGGTACCAAAGTAACCAAATGGTTTTCCCTAGGGTTTGACACCTTTTGGATAAGTCTAAAAGTATGATTAAGACTTGTGTAAGCTGTTCAAATGGTCCCAAGCCTCATGCATCTCATTTTGGCCATTCCATCCACACATATGCATATTTCCATAAAGCCATTCATGATATTATAATGCCATAACATACTCAAATTACATTCTTTCATTCCTATATCATATAATATCATAATTACATATGTCCCAAGGGTCATAGACCATATACATCAAGGGGTTTCATCATTTGACATCATTATGGTTTTAAAAAGCAAAGGCTAAGCATGTTGGTGCCAAACTCTTCTCTTCAAGGTGGTTGGCTTCCATTACCTTGTCCACTTAGTTCACCTAGCATGTGAGATCATTGGAGAGGAGGGAATGAGATTTAAAGAATCCCAATAGCTCATCTCCCATTCAATCACACATAATGGATACAAAGCCAGTCTTGAAAATGCATGTATGGATATAATGGAAGTCATGAACATTCAAGAAACAAGCTTGGCATGTGAATGAGTCATATAAGATATTCAAGAGCTCACTAAGTGTTTGGATTAGTCTCACCCTTTTTCTCATGGATCTTAGACTTGTCTCACCCATTCTTTAAGAGATTCTTGGACTCAACCATGCTCTTGGGAGCCCACTTTGCTTTTGGAAGACTCTTTGCTTTGTCTCAACTAATCTCATGGGTTCTTGGCTCATCCTCACCATGGTTAAGAGTTCTTGACCTCTCCACACTCAAGCAAACTCAAACAAACATTATAGTATCATTTGAAAACATAATATGTCATCATGAAATCATGGCATATAAAATCATGCTAGTATACTTTTCATGGCTTGAAAATATACATACACACATTCTAAGACAAGCTAAACACACATCAATGCATGAGAGAAGGTGGAGAGAGCTACCTTCACACAATCACACACTTTTTCTCTTGAAATTCCCTCCCTTGCTTCGACCACACACCCACAAATGTGTGGGGAAGGTTTCTCTTGACTTGGACATAATTTATGGGAGCCAATTAGGTTTATGAAACAATCTCTAAGGTTACACAACTTGCTTAGACACGACGTTGTTCTATAAACCCCATTATGGTCCATAAATGCACCAAATGAAGCAACACCTCTCAAATAAATTCTAGGCTCTATTCTTTCCTTTCAAATATGATTCTTGACTCCTTTTAAGCTTCTGGGATCATCACATAATTAAAACAAAGGGCCTATCATCATGTTGCTTTTTTAGGTCAGAATATGGAACCTAAAGTACCAATTCACTTTTTATGAGTTCTAAACTTTTTCTAAGGCCTCTCCTTATATTCATACCTCATATGACTCAAGAATGGCCTTAAAAAAATTTAAAACTCTCCCTAGCTACCCCAACCTTGCTTGGCCGAGACTATGCCCCTTTTTAGCCTCCTTGGAATTCTCTTTGTTTTCTTGAAGGAGGAAGCATGTGGGGAGCATCTTAGGAATCTTAGGAGCTCATTTAGACTCTTAATTAGACCTAAGAATCATCACATAAAATCATATTTGGGAAGGTGTACACAAAACCCTAGAATTTACATCTTGAAATCTAATGGTTTTTTGATAATTCCCTTTGCATATTCTTAATCTCCGCACCCTTTTTCCTTAGATTCATGCTTGGTCTGCCTAAAAATAATCTCCTCCTAGGGTTTTCTCAAGTGAGGCGAAATGGTAGAGAAGGGAACCAAAGATGACAACCATAAGAAGAGAAATTACCTCGTTTTCTTGCTTTTTCTCACTTGAATCTTGTGTTTTTTGAGCTCCTCTCTTCAAATCCGAATTTTCCCCTCAATTTCTCCCTTAAAAAAGATTTTTAAACTTTATTTTAATCAAAGGAAACAAAGTTCAGGTACACCGACATTAGAAAATGTCCATCGGAGGGGTTTTAATTGTCCCAGAGCTTCCCATGATTTTCAGGACCTCTGAGAACCCTAGAGAACTCAAAAATTTCATTTAAAAAGCCCTCTTATGTGACTTCCAAAATTTGTTCGAAATTACGAAAATGCCATTATGTTTCGTAAGCTTTTCATTAGAAATTGTTTCTTTATTCTAGCTCTGTTTTTCTTTCCTTCTGAGCCTGGGATTCTCATTTTTAGGAGTCTAGAATGCTTTCCAAATTTTTTGGGACCTTAACTACATCATCTTAGGGGACTTCTTTTTGTATCTGGTGAATTTCATTCGTTTATGGAGAAATTGTACATTACGTTTCTCACGTTTTCTCTCATTTTTAGAAAACCAGATGCTATAGTACCCCCTGACAACCATGCCCTAGAGATCTCTCAGCTTGGGAGGTGGTCATGATAGAAAACTGCCCTCATACTAGGCGCAATCCCACACTCAAGTAAAGTAATACATCTGTGGCTACAATCTAGTATGGCATTATTTACAGATATCCAGTTCATGCCAATAATCACATCAATATCAGCAGAGGGCATACAAATCAAATCAAGGGTGGTCAAGCAATGATTAAACTAGATCATACAATTCAAACAAGCATGGGAGGTAATGGCTCGGTTTCTTATGGGGGTAGATACATGCAAGTCATATGGAAGTGTATGCATACTCAGACCAAACCTCCTATCATAGTCATATGATATAAAAGAGTGGCTAGCACCTGAATCAAATAATGCAGTTATAGAAAAATCATTTATTCTAATAGTACCTTGGATCAGACTCGGGGACCGACTAGCCACTTGCTGTGATAGGGCAAAGACTCTACCTTGGGTCTGAGGTCTTGGAGGAGGAGCCATCTCCCTCTGCTGTGGAATTAGCGGAGGAGCCTGTGTGCAATCCCTGGCCATATGTCCTGGCCTACCATACCTGAAATACATGTTCTGCCTCGCATAACATGGTCTGAACTGTGATTCCTGCCATACTGGGGACATGTGATGGGTGTGAAGCTACCTCAGCTGAACTAAGTCCTCCGTCTCTTACCTTTTTGGCTCTACAGACTCTTGCCACTTCTACGACTTGTAACTGTAGCCTGTTAACCCTTTTTAGGTCTCTTGGGCTCAAAAAAGGGTGGTCTAGCGCCGGAAGTAGGTTGCATCATCCTAAGGTTTGTTTTTGTGACTTTGCATACTCAACAAGGGTGTTAAAGTGCCTAATTCTCTGTGGCACTACCTTGTCTCTGATCTTAGGGAGCAAGCCCTTCCTTAATCTATCCGTTCTCCACCTCTCATCATCATGTCTTTGTAAGTAAGAGGAGTATCAGGAGAGCTCTACAAACTTCACCATATATTGATCCATGGACATCCCCTCTATTTGTTTGAAAAGAATGAACTGTGACTCTTTCTCATCTCTAATTGAACTGGGAAAATATTTCTCGTGGAATACTTGGAGGAATGCCTCCCATGTAATCGGGGAGTTCCTCGCCCTCAGAATAGGCTCGGTGCCCTTCCACCAATAGTCTGCCTTTTTCTGTAACTAGACTATAGCCATCTTGGCTTTTTGCTTAAATGTGCACTCCATCACCTCAAATATCTTCTCTAACTGCATAATCCAAGACTCAGCTTTATCTAAGTTCATCTCACCATCAAAGGTGGGAGGCCTAAATTTTCTGAACTGGGTAATAATTTTTCTGGTTAAGGGCTATTGCTGTACAGGAGGAGTTTGAGCTGGTGGAATAGGGGCAACTGCTTGCATGTGTGGCTATGGATCTAGATGAGTTGCCCTTGAATGTTCATGATGATCTGAGTGTGGAGGTGGCTGAGGAGGAGTAGGTGTAGGGCCCTGGCTATCTCTCTTTGCAAGCTGTTCCTATAACTGCATAATCATAGGCTACTGCTAATCCAGGCGAGCCATAATAGATTGTAAGGCTCCAGCAACTGGATCGCTGGACCTGACTTTATCAGTATGAGCCTCTCTAGAGGGCTGATCTCTCCTAGTGTTCACCATTTTGTTGAAACATCATAACAAACTTTAACATAAAACAATGGAACACTTCCACCATCAAACACACTTAATTCATCCGGAAACAAATTCATATGCATCTAGGCAACTCATAAATACAACCCACAACCCACATCAAGAGCCTGAACCTTTACTTTGATACTAATAAATGTAACACCATAATTTCTATCTCATCTCATGATATTCATATGCTTTGCATCATTAATTCCATGATAGTGTAAGGAAAAAGAGAATAAAATAATACATTTCTTTATGTTGTGTTGTGTTTAAAAATTTTATTCGGTATCACATGGACCATATGAGCTTATAAAAGACATTCCCATATTTAATTACATGAATACAACTCATTTGGATCATAAAATGTGGCCTACAACTCATGAAACTCGAAGGGAAGCTTAAAATATGCATGTTAAATTTTGACCAGAATTTGCCCCTTTTCTATCCAAATTTTGAAAAATCATAACTAATTCTAAAAAAATCAAAATCATGCATTCTTGGCCATTCTGTAATTCTACAGATGTCTATATTATACTAAAAGTATTTCTAGACTATAATATCCATCACAGAGGAAGTTTACATCCGAAAAATTCTAGAGGTCAAACTACCCACTGATGCTATCATAGATTTCCACAGCAAATTTTGAAAATGTCCAATTAATTCTAAAAAAATTCAATCCATGCAAATGATAACAATCAGGAAATCTATGGATGTTATCTAGAGGGAAAAAATAACTCCAGACCATCTCAGGCATGCCCAGACCCCGAAATCTAATAAAATAGTAACAAAGGTTGGCTAGAATCCCTAATACTGGACAGAATCTTCAAAACTTCATATCTCCCTTTCTAGACATCTAAATGAGGTGCTTCTAGTTTTTGCGAGTCACTGTGAATGTCTAGTGTCTCTGTATAAAATTTCATGGCAATTGGACATCATTTGGGCCTTGTGTGACAGATTTCATTTTCGGACCAAATGAATAGTGTATTAGACCAAAATCAAAAAAAAATTTCCAACTTTAGAAATTCATCAAATATTCTATAGACCTTTTAAAAATTATGTTTCTTAGCTGCCCAAAAATCTCTTAACAAGTTCTAATTGTATGCCAAATCTTAGATCAAGAATATCTCATGGCCAAAAAGTGATATAGGGTTCTATTATAGTCAATTTTGGTTCCATATAGGGTACCAAAATGCCCAAATGGTTTCCCTTGAGTTTTGGCACCCTTTGGGCAAGTGTAAAAGCATAATTAAGACTTGTGTGAGTTGCCCAAATGGTCCCAAACTCCATGAATCTCATTTTGGCCATTTCATCCACTACATCTGCATACTTACATCAAGCTTTCAAGAAGCATATCTTGGCATGCCACTACATCTTTGTTGAATTTCGTTTAGTTATTCTGGCTTTGCTTTTATGGCACCTCTGACCTTGGATCCTCATTATTTGAGATCTAGATTATTACTTTAATTTTATTAGACCTCAAATCATTCTATCTGGGGGACTTTCTATTGTATCCTATGAATTTCATACATTTACATAGAAACTGGGCATTACGTTTCTCAGTTTATGAAGGTCCCCTTAAATAAATTTTGTTCTTGAAATTTATAGGTATAACCTCTTCTAGCTTTATTATAGTCTCACTAACTAGCCCTTTCTTTTCCTTCTTCTTGGCTTTATTTACTTCCTTTAGAGACTAAGCTCTTCTGCCAAGGAATTTACGTCACTAGTTTATGGCATTTGCTTCTCTTTTTCTATGCTATTGCTAAAGAGCCTTTGACTTGCTCTTATCATAAGGGAAAGTAGTTTCTGACACTACATATATTCTTATACTTTGGCCTATCTCCTGGGAGAGCTTATTGTTTTATGTTTGATTAATCTTATCTCTTTCATAGGGATTAACTTTCCTGTTTAGTGAACTTACTTGCATGTGTCTTTGCTAGTGGACTTATTACATATACCTTGGAAGATAGTGTACTTAACATTAAATCTCCCTTATCATCTCTTAATGGCTTTCTATAAGATCTCATTATTTTTCTTCAATCATTAAGAGTCATTAAAGGCCTCTGTTTACTTATTTAACTTACTTAAATATCATTCCACTATTTAATCTTATTCATTGTCTCATTATCTCATCCCATGGTTTATCATTTACTGGGATCATAGCTCCTTTTCAATGGGCTATTATTTTCAATTGTCTCAATCTCATTTCTTACTCTGACCCTTGACTTTTTAGGCCTAAACTGTGTCTACTCTCTTTATTCACTCGAGAGAGGGCTTATATAACTATTCAGCTTAATAACTGATCATCATACTCTTACTCTTTCCTATATTAGCATTGAAGAGCAATTACCATTGACTACTATTGAATTCTTATGAGATGTTAATTTTTCATAATCTCTGCTGCTGGAGACATAATTTACCATTTACCTCATCAAGACAAACTATACTTGACCCTTCTCTGAACATATGACTTTGATATATAGTGATTTCTTTATCCCTGAGTTAGGTCCAATGTCTACTGGATAGTGATTCATCTAGCTATAATACTGAAAAACTACTTTCTTATTTTTCTTATCCCATATACTGTGCTCATCTCTCAAGAGATCTAGTCAATGGTTTAACTATGTGAGTAAAGCTTTCATATCTATGGCAATAGTCTACTAGACATAGGAGGTCTCTAGTCTCTGAGACAAAATTATCTAAAACTATACTGGTCTATGAAATTGACTGATCTAGGAAAACTATCTCAGGCTGTCATCTCCCTAGAGAACTACTATGTTGTAACTGTGGGCTCTCTATATCTCTATGGGATCTATTATGATCCCTAGGTCTATTATGACCTCTTAGAGCCCTGCTAGGGTCTACTACAACCCGCTATACTGTATCTCAGGTTCCCACTTCAAGCCTTTCCACTTAGGCTTTCTTGTTTTACTCTTACTGGATTGCTACACTTTACTTGTACTCTTTTTTGTCTTTCCTCTTATATCCTACAATTTCTAACTATGTCCCTGTTCTGCTTTTAAGTGCCTTCAGCACCAAGGCATCATATACATTGAGTGTATCTAACATCTCTAACAAGATAAAGGTTGTAAGTTAGTCCCTTTTCACTTCATTTAATCATATCATAACAGACTCTAACTTTTACATTCTAATACTGCTAGCATGTTCCCTTTTACATCATTGTTCTTTACTAGAGATTTCTTTCTACATACTTTTTTTATCATTATGATATTATTGGAATCCCGTACTTTTCTTTCTTTAGCTTATCTCTTGATTTAACTAACTAGGATACTCTTCAATTATCGGGACACTGTTTATGGTTGATGCCATTATTTGCTATGCACTCAAGTTATATTACTATTAAGTTGGTCAGACTCAATATCATGTAACCATCGTTGCAAGCAAACTATAACATCAATCACTAATACACAAGTGCATCATGACCAAGCTCAAGCCACTATCGCCAGTATATTACGAGTTTCCCAACAATCTAAAGTACCCTTATGTTACCATACTATATCTCTCTTTATTTCAAATGACACTCGGGGAGACGGAACTCCTCCTCTAATTTCTCATGTCATTTGCTGTACTACTATGAGGTCATTCATATTGCCTAGTTACTTTTACTTAGGGCATTTTATCATGTTTCACTAACATCTGTACCAAGGACAATGGTACTTGCTAGTACACACATTCATATTATCTATTTATCTATTTTTGACTCATTATGTCCTCAGTTCTGATATCGTTACACACTTTCTCTATACTCAAGAGCATGTTTATTTCACTTGGGTTCACTTTTACTTACTCACTTTCTATAAAGTGGGGAAGAGTCTACTTTCTCTTATTCTCTTGCTTATTATTAACTAGATCGTTCCTCTATAAGGAATTGTTCCCTGTGAACCCTAAAGTTTCTTCTCTTTAAAGCTCATGGCTTACCTTACTACTTTACATAATCTTGGAACTTACCTTCTTAAGTGGCTTTTAATTCCTTTAGCTTCCTTGGAGGCACTTGAGGTATTAACTACTTACCTCATCTCCTCTCTCTTTTTACTTTCATCTCTAAAACATACTTTACTACTTATAGGGTTATGCTAACCCAATTTAGGTCATACATTTTCTCAATGTCCTTAATCTACTTTATCAATAACTTTATGCTCCGCTTAATACTCTACTACTTATGAGCTTTTACAACAAGAGAAGCTCATCTGATAAAGTACTAAACCCTTACCTAACTATCTTTACTATACTTACTCTATTAACTCTCCTTTAGTTACTACTAAAGTGAGGGTATCCTTTGCTAAGTGCTTATTTCTCAACTCTTCCTTGCCCTTCCCCTATCATTATAATTACTAAATCGGGGATTTCCCTCTTGAAGAGTTACTGACCACTAACTGAGTAGTCCTCTATCTCATTATGTCTCATTTTCATTCTAGGGTATCATCCCTAAGGTATACCCTCCTTATAAACTCACTACATTCTTGATGCTATCAGCACTAAATCATGTTAATTTAATGACTATGAGGACATCCTATCACCAAGATCTAGGATCTTGTTAACAAGGTCTTGCATTTTGCAATGTAAATTTTGAAACCTTGTCAATAAGATTTTCCTACTAGTGAGTACAAAATCTTTTAACAGTAACCGACAACATATAATATGTGGAGGTATGACACTTATCTTTTTACACAGATGTATCCTTTCTTTACACATATACCCATAGTATACTTTGCATAGGCTCATGGTGAAAGCTTGTCATTCAATGACATATAAAATAGCATTATAGGTTAGAGTCAATGCCTTGTGGGTGGATCTCAACAACCTTTCTACTCCTGTGTCTAACAGGCTAGTTCTAAGGGCTACTCAATCTTAAACATACTTAAGCTCATTCATAAGTCGACTAGTCTCTTTCTTAGACTCATATACTAGGCTCACTGCTCATTTATTACTTAATTATTCTCGACATCTGCTAATGGGTCATTTATCTTTCTTTATCTCACTTACATTAGGGGTCTTACTCTGTATTCTGTCTAGCCCATTAATAGTTCATTTCTCATATTAATATGAATATGACCAACAAGGCCTTCCATATGGCAATACATCCCATCACCATTGGTACTTCTTTTCTAGCTATGTGTTTAGCCCCTTCATTAAGGCTAAAGGGTTCTTCCCCTTGCATTATTCATGTGTAGCCAAATGGTACATCTAGCCTATTAGGGTTCTATAGAGTGTTGCTTATAACTCAAACCTTTGGCTTGAGGAAATAACTTTCTAAACTTCCTAATTCATCTAGACATCTAGGTGTTGTGGTTGGGGGATAACTCTCTCTCATTTCCCTTCTAGCTGATTTCTATGCAGTAGCAATTTCATCTCATATTGTGTTATATCACTACTTGTCTTTGCCTCAGGCAAAACATCTCAAAATGGTCGGAGTGTGACAACCAGGAAGGATTAGGCCTCTCATGGTCTCTCTGATCAAGCCTCTCCTGTAGCTATATGATAATAATCTCTTGTTGCTAAGACATATAGCTTGCCACTGATCCCAGCGAGCTACCATAGTCTATAAAGCTCTAGCCATAAGATCAATCTACTCTATTCTAGCCTTACTGGCTCAACCATAGAGGCCTACCTCTCCTAATGTTCACTACCTACTCAAGGACCATTCTAACAACTTATTCAACATGAACATGGATATATGCCATGTTCACACACCCAACATGCCTAAAACAAATTCATACATACTTGTAACATTGCTTCCTTAAGCCATATACAATCCTAAAAGGCCTGGAGCTTTGCTTTGATACCAATAAAGTGTAACACCATATTTAACTAGGCTATCTCATTTAATTTCAAGCATATTTCCTTGGTCTAGCATCCTTTCTCAAGAAAATGCAATAAAATAATGGATTATTTTACATTACGTTGTGGATAAAATTTTCATCTTTTGTCCTGTGGACCTTATGAACTCATTCATCTCATTCTCTTATTTAACTACATAAATGCGACACAAAACCATCTTAAGAAGTGGCCAATAACTTGAGCTCATAAACCATATATATATATATAAATTGCATGTGTAGCCTTGGGTTAGTGTGTCAGCTTTCTAATATCAAAAATCATAACTAATTCTAAAAAAAATGAAATCAAGCACACTATACCATTATGGAAAGCTATAGATGTCTACTTTATGATAAAAATAAGTCCAAATCAAAATAGGGACATCTAGCAATTAGAAATTAATGAAATAGTAACTAAACTTGCCTGGCACTACTAGTACTATCATAGTATATCAAAAATTCATATCTCCCTACTCAGATATCTAATCAAGGTTATCTTAGTGGCCATGAAAGCTTATCATGTCTAGTTCATGTCTATAAAATTTCATGAACATTGAACACCTTTTGGCCTTTGAATGACATAAGAAAAGAAATTGACTATATGAATAGTAATCCATGCTAGAATAGCTAAAATTTGACAACTTTGAAAATTCATAATTACTTCCATAGAGCTCCAAATAATCTTCTATTTAGCTTCCCAAAAAGATCTAGATGAGATCTATATGCATGCCAAATTTCAAGAGGAAATTCGTTCATTTGGTTAGATTGTGCTATAGGGTTGGAAAATGGCTCTTTTATGCTTCTTAAAGGGTCTTAAGAGGGTCAAATTTGGTTCCAAAGCTTTCATGGCCACTTCATCATGTGGAAAAGCACCAAAATGGTCTATTAAAAATGTCTTAAAGGAGCACAAATCAGATTTCACAAACTCACTCTCTCACCCTAAGGTGTACACAAGAACACATAAGCCATATCTTGCCATTGAATGTCAAGAACTTGCTATAACACTCACATGGCATCAAATCTCATATATACATCAAGTATTCATGTAATTACATATGTTCAAATGGCTGCACAATATATTCATCATAGGATTACATCATATGCCATTCATATGGCTACAAAATGGACAAAATCACACACTTTGTTGTCAATCTCTCTTCTTCAAGCTTGGTAGCTCCCATTTCATAGTTCACTTGGTCCACCTAGATATGTTAAGCAATAGAAAGGAAGGGATGAGATTCTAGAAATCCCAATAGCTCTTCTCCCTTTTAACCATACATAAAGAATGCAAATCTAATTCTAAAAATGCATGCATGGACATTATGACTTTCAAAATCATTCGTGGAACATTTTTAATATTCAATAAGTCATATAAATCATACATAGGTTTGCCAAGAAGATGGTTTAGCCTCACCCACTTCTTTTGGGGGATCTTGGACTTGTCTCACCCATTTTCTTAAAGGGTTCTTGACTAAGCCACACTCTTTAGAGACTTTTGGCTTTGTCTTACCCATTTGTAGGGACTTTTGGCTCATCCTCACCCTAGCTAAGGGGCTTTCAACTTCACCACACTGAAACAAATTAAAACATATTCATAAAAGCTTCATTTAAGTGCATAAAATAATATCATGGTACCATGGCATATAGATACATGCTAAGACATCTTTCATGGCTTAAAACATACATACACACATTCAAAGACAAGATAAATATCCATTCATACATGAAAGAAAGAGGAGAGAGCTACCTTGGTTACAAATGCACACTTTCTTCCTTGAAAACTCTTCCTCTCCCTTGGCCACACACTCACAAGGATGTGAGACTTGATGCCTTTGGCCTAGACACATCATATGGAAGCCAATTACACTCTTGGAACAATTTCTAAGGCTACACATTTATTTTAAAAGCTAGGTTGTTCCTATGGCTTATTTATGGTTCCATAATACACCTAATGAAGCAACCTTAGGAAAACATAATATTGCCTCCATTCTTTCCATCCATTTATGACTCTTGACTCCTTTTAAGCCTTTTAGAGCCATCATACAATTAATTGAAGGACTTAGCTAGGTGTTGCTTCTTTAAGTCACAATATGGAACCTATAACTACATCTCACTATCCATGACTTCTAAAATTTTTCCAAGGCTTCCTCTTATCCTCTCCCATCATATATGCTACAAAACCAAGCTTGAAAAAAATTAAAACACTCCCTTGGTGCTCCTTCCATGCTACATCGAGGCTATGTCTCTTTGGATTACCAATGGAGTTGTCTTGATTTCTTTGATGGGAGAAGCATGTGGGAGGCTCTCTTGGTGTGTTAAGAACTCATATAAACTCTTAAACCTCTTAATTTATGGCTAGAACTCATCTTACAAATCAAGGTGGAACTAAAACCCTAACTTTTCTATATTGCAATTTCATGGTTCTTTCTTTGTTTCCTTTGCATATTTTCATTCTCTTCACTCATTTTCTTAAGATTCATCCTTGGTTTGGTTATAAATTCAACTTCTCTTGGCTATCCATATATGAGGCGAAATACTCAAGAAGAGGAACAAGGAGGATCAAACATAAAAGTAGCAAAATACCTTATTTTCCTAGCCTTTCTTGGATGCTTCTTCCTTTGCTTTAATTTTCCTCTTGAAATTCAAAATTTCCCCCTTAGTATGACCTCAAAACAGATCTAAATACATCACTAAATCCATAGAAAGAAAGGGGAGAAGGAGGAGAGCAAGATTGGTGAAGGAAGAAGCATGAAAAACCATGGATTTTCTTACCTTTTTGCTTGGTTTTCTCTTCCTTTCTTCCTCCATCTTGGTGTACCACTTCAAGGAGCTTAAGGTTCTATTTTGGTGTAAAGGAAAGTCAGCCAAGGTGATAGGAAGAAGTGGGGCATGCTATATATAGGCTAGGGACCCATTTAAGATATTTCAATTTTCTAATTTTGCCCTTTGTTTTTGGCTTTTTCGTTTTAGGCTCATTTCAACTCCTTTTTGAGAACCGTCTTTCCATCATAAAATTTAGGTTCTTTAACTTATAAAATGCCTTTGAAATCACTCAAATTAGATCTAAAATTTTTCCAAATGAAAAGGTCAAAGTTTAGGTCTACTGATATTCTAAATCATAAACCAGAAGGGTTTTAACTATTATGAGGGTTCTTATAGTTTTTAAGGCCTCTGAGAACCTCAGGAAACTTATTTTTATCATTAAAAAATCTCTCCTATGAGTTTTCTAAAAAGTACCCAAAATTACAAAAATGTCATTACATCTTCATTGAATTTCATCTGGTTATTCTGGCTCCATTTTCAAGGCCTCTCTGACCTTAGATCCTCATTATTTGAGATCTAGATTATCATTCTAATTTTGTTGGGCCTTAAATCATTCTATCTGGGGGACTTCCTTTTGTATCTAGTGAATTACGTATGTTTATGGAGAAACCAAGCATTATGTTTCTCACATTTATAGAGGTACTGGATGTTACATTATAAACCCCCATTCCTATTAAGTTTGGGTTGAGATAAGGTCTTTAATATCTCCCCCCTATTTTGACCAAAATAGTAGAGAATAAGAAAAGCCAAGAGGAACAAGCTTTAGCCATGAAGAATTACCTTATTTGGAAGCTTTTCAAGTGCACTTTCTTAGCCATCAAGAGCTCTCCCAAATTCTCCTTCTCCTCTACTAGACCAGCCACCAAACATGTCCAAATAAACCATCAAAACTATGGGAGAAAAGATAGGAAAGAGGAGAAGAAGTTTAGTGAAGGAGATGACATGAAAAAGTAAGGAAATCTTATACTTTTTGTCTTGAATCTTCTTCTCCTTATTCCCTTACTTGGTGTGCCACTCAAGACTATCCTAGAATCTATTTGGACAAAAGGCAAGTTAGTTATGAGTGCTGGAGAAGAGAAGGACATGTTTTAAGAAGCCTAGGGTCCATTTACACAACTTTTCAAATTTACAATTTAGTCCTTGATCTTGGTTCTTTCCTTTTAGACTCATTTCAACTCCTTTTTAAGAACTATCTTTTCCATCATAAAATTTAGATCCTCTAATTTATAAAATGACTTTGGTTCACCCTAATTGGATTTAAAACCTTATCGAACGATTCGGTCAAAGTTTTGATCAATTGACACTCTAAAATTCAAATCAGAGGGGTTTTGACCATTTTGGGAGTTCTATAATTTTTAGGGCCTCTAAAAACCTCTAAAAATGTAATTTTCCCATTAAACAATTTCTCCTTTGAATTTTTTAAAATTTGCCCAAAATTACGAAGATGCCACTGGCCTCTGTAGCTTTTCATTTGGCCGCTGGCTCCAATTATGAGCTCACCTTAGACTGTAGCCCCCATTTTAAGATGTTCTAATTACCATCTTAGTCTTATTTGGTCTTTGCTTGCCTTGCTTTAGGGTGTTCCTATTTTAGTTTATCGATTCAATTCAATTTCTGATTTATTGGTTATTACACATTGCTTGTGAACTATGATAGCAACATATGGGTAAGGATGAATTGAATAACCATTGCTACTAGTAACACTAGTTGTTAGCGTTTCATTCCTTCTAAGCAAAGTATGTAGCAAATGCTAAAGTAAAAGTACCATCCCCAATACCTTCATAGAAGAAATGAAAGCTATCATGGGTGGTGCAATCAAACAATCTTCTTAACCTATTATCTTTTAGAAACATTCATTTTGTTCTCTTACATAAACAAACAATAGAAGTTTGCCTTACCCCTATTTTATTGGTAAAAAAGCCTAAGGATAAAGTATTTAAGCTAACCTATAAAATCAATCATATAAGAACAGTTAGGGGTATCAAAGGAAATCCATCATAGAAGCCAAACAAGCACTTAAAAGAAAAGATGACCAAAAGAATAAGCACATATCACAAGGAGGCTTCTTGGGGTAGCCATAATCATTAATAGATTGAATATTGGTATATCCAATTTTTCTAAACCTTTAGATGTAATATCCTATGATTTAGAAATTTATAATAATTCCTAGAGAGTGGAATGAATTACTTATAATAGGTCGTGGGCCTAGCAAAAGCTAGTAGGAATTATGAGAAACTAAAATTGAAATCGTTTGATTAATAAATGAGGACCCAAGAGTAAAGTGAACTGAGACTAATTGAGATTTGGATGTTAAATAAAACATGTAAAAGTGTAGTTAAAAGCCTCAAGATAACCCAAAATTAGAATTGTAACACTATATATTTATAGCTCATTTCATACTATCTCTATGCCTCATATCAAACAACTTACAAAGAGGCAAGGAAGAATAGCATTAAATAATGCATTTCCTAGTATTACATCGCGTATAAAATTTTCATTCGGTGTCACGTGGACTATGTGAGCTCATACATTACATTCTCATATTTAATTACATGAATATAAGTCATTTGCATTATTAAAAGTGGTCTCTATCTTGTGGAACTCAAAGGGAAGCATAAAATACATATATATATATATATTTTTTTCCAGCCAGATTTTCCTTTTTTCTGTGACAAACTTTGGAAAATCATAACTAATTCTAAAAAAATTGAAACATGCATATTTGGCTATTTTGGAAAGCTACATATGTCTACTTCATGCAAAAAATATGTCCAGACCACCACATTCAACATAGAGGACGTTTGACATTCGAAAAGGTCTAGAGATTAGGCTGTCAACTGGTGGTGTTATAGAATTCTATAGCAAATTTTAAAAATGTCCAATTAATTTCATAAAAATCTAATCCATGTAAATGATACTAATCTAGAAAGTTATGGATGTTAGTTAGAGCAAAAAAATAACTCTAGACTAGCTCAGGTGTAACATCCGATTTTTTGAAAATCTAAGAAAACGTAAGGAAACGCGAGAAACGTAACATATGGTTTCTCCGTCAACGTACGAAATTCACCGGATATGAAAGGAAGTCCCCCAAATAGAGTAAATTAAGGTCTAATAAAATTAGAATAATATTCTAGACTGCAAATAATGATGAGTTAAGGCCAGAGGTGCCCTAAAATTAGGGCTAAAATAGATGAAAAAAGAAAGAGATCAGAAAAAAGGTCCCGAAGAGCCTCCAAAGTCAAGTATGAAGGAGCTAGGGACTAAAATGCAAAGAAAAGTTATATACCAGGAAAAATGTATAAATTGTCCTAAAGTTCAGGGAACCCTAGTTTCACCATCCATTTGTGGCTTTAAGTACGAATATTAAAAAATCGGGCAAGAATCTCAGAAATCCATGACCCACGGTTAAACTCAGTTTGATGAGACGGGTCCAATGATGCCAAGTTGGCCGGTTGGCCGGGCGGGATCCGATCTGGGATCTGGTTATCCCGATTAGTAGCCATGAGCAAAATAGAAAAAGGAAGTTGTGACAACTATAGAAATAAAAATAGCTAAAGGGTTAAGAAACCCTGAAGGAGTTTCAGGGACAGAATTGCAGTAAATGAAAAGTTTATAGCACAATCATAATACAGAACGGTGAAAATTACACCTATAAACCCGGGTGTCCGATTGACACCAAAATTTGTGAGGATTGAGGTTAAGGGCCCCTGAACTATGTTGAAGCTCAGTATGGCCAGAAAGTAGAGGAAATAATATTTATAAATTTTACAAAGTCTAAAGGTATGTATTGTACCATAAAACCTTAATTGGGCCTAGACACCGATGTTAGACTACGGTAAGACCCAATAGCTGATTCTAAAGGCCCAAAAAGAGAAGAGAAGATATAATTAGGGTTTTAGAGAAGATGAAACCCAAATATAAATATAAAATGAAAGGGAGAGAAGAAAATAATTTTAGTTATGTTAAAGAATTCACTATAGTTAAGTTAGAAACTAACTATGGTTGAGTTAAAAGTAGACCATGGATGAGTTAAGGAAATTAACCATGGTTACTATCCATAACTTAAGGGCTAAGAAAAGGCATCCAAGTGTGTGGCCAAGGATTTTTGAAAGAAGATATTTAGTTATGAAATTAGAAAATCAAAAGAAAAAGGAATAGAAGGCTAGGATTTGATCTTGAAAAGGTTGATCAATGGGTCCAAATTTAGTATGACCCTTTAACTTCATCCTAATTCATCTCCTTCACCTCCATTCCACCATTTTCATGCCACACACAAGGGAGGAGGAGAGAAAAACGTGAAGAGAGAGAGGGAGGGAGAAAAAGTGGAAGATGAAGTGAAACTAAGCAAAACTACCACCATTCTTCACCAAATTTCTTTATCTTCTCCATCCTCCAACCTTTTCCTCCAAAGGGTAGCTACATATTCATCTTTTCTTCAAGGTGAAATGTTGCTGTAAGTGGGAAGAGAAAGGATTTTAGTGTGAGAAAAGCAAAGGAACCAAGGCTTAAGGTTAAAGAGTAAGTTTTCCCCATCTTATACTTGTAAATCACATGCTTTAAGCTAGTTTTGTTAAACCCTAACTATGAGTTATTTTTAGACAGCATATGAATAATTAGAAATGGAGTTTATATGTTGAATATGAAGGCCTTGAAATGAAGTTTATATGTTGAACATGAAGGCCATATGAGCTTAGTTATTGTTGTTATGTGCTGAAACTTTGGAAAACACAAAGATTGTAATTTTTGGGAAAATAGAAAGCATGGGGAGATGCTGTCCGAATTTTCCTAAAATTTTTATGGTATTTTCTTGATGTCTTAAAGTCATGTATACCAAATTTCAAGTCCTAAAACATAAAGGAAAAGGTTATGGAATTTTTAGAACCAAAGAAATGCACTTTGAGCCTAAAACGGAGCTAGATTATGTGATGATCAAACCGTGATGTTGGGGCAGGAATTTGATGATTTTATCAATTCCAATAGATTCAAAAGGATGTTTTTAGCTAGGAATACCTATGGAAAAGCCCCTAAAGCTCATGGGATAAAATTCCTAAATTTTGGCTAAGAAATGTATACTATTCAGCCATAGTGAATGGGAAGGGAAGGAGTTAGATTTTTCCAATTCCAATGGTCCCATTAAGTTTAAAAGGGGTCATCCTATTTTAGAAGTTAAGGTTTATGTGTTGATTGTAATGAATTATCATTATGATTATAGGGTTTGATGTTGTTTTGGGAACTCTAAAAGCAAGTAAACCGAGTCCCAAGGATTGAGGAGTAAAGTTTGCTAAGGTAGTAGTTTTCCTCTCTCTTTCTTTAAGCTTGTATGTTTGTATAATGATGAGTGTTATGCTATATCAAGTTGTCATTTATGCTATAAGATGAGACATGTATGCTTAGATTGTGCTTGGCCTTGTATGAAATTCCTTGTATTGCTATGCGATATGTGGCATCTTGACTAGCATCATGTTATGTACTTACATGCTTGCTTGTGAATGAGATTAGTTTACTACTACTTAGATTTCATAATCTCACCCCAAATATAACCCATACTAGGTCTGATTTCAAGCAAAGAAAGAGTAAAGAATGTGGAGACATAAATCGAGGACCTTACTTTTATGCACCGTATTTTGTTATGTAATTAAATATTTTAGATTACTGCATGCATGAGTTACGTTATGATACTGTAAGGTACTCAGGTATGAAATGGAAAGCCATGTATATACCTAACCCTCAAGTAAAAAGAGTATGACTAGCGTGCATAAGATGCAAGAATGCCTATACTTATATAAAGGCATAATAATAATAATAATAATAATAATAATAATAATATGACCAATGAGGGGTAAAACTGTCCAATTTGTTGTAGGGGCAACTTCATATGAATTTATATACACTCTGCTAAGTAAGTATTTTCCCCATGTACAGGGCTTAGAGAGCTTGAAGTAGAGCCCTGAATTAACCTTATACGATTTTTCTATAATTAAGTATGTATTTTCAAAGTTAGATAAGAATTTGAAAATGACCAAATGAATAGTAAAATTGTATGAGGAAGTTTTAAAATGAAAAATTTTTATCAGTTCAGGTTTCCGTTGACTTCTCTAAGTAATATATGAGGTAATTGTAGTAGGAAAAGGGTTATGAAATAAGGTATGACATCAGGCATGTCCAAGCATTGAAAATCAATCAAATAGTATACCTGAAGTCAGTTGGAGTTCCTGATATTGGATAGAATTTTTAAAAATTCATATCTTCCTCTCTAGACATCTAAATAGGGTACTTGTAGTTGGCATAAGTCATTGGGAATGTCTAGTTTTTTTGTATAAAAGTTCGTGGCAATTGGACATCATTTGGCCTCTATCTGACAGATTTTATTTTCGAACCAGTATGAACATTGACATGATGAAAATAAAAAAATTTCTCAACTTTGAAAATTTATCAAATATTTTTTAGACCTCTAAAAATTATGTTCTTTATCTTCCCCAAAACCTCTCAACAAGCCTTAATTGTATGCCAAATCTCAAATTAAGAATAGCTCATTTGGGTAAGAGGTGACATAGGGTTTCATTATGGTCAATTTTAGTTCCATATAGGATACCAAAATGTCCAAATAGCTTTTCTTGGGATTTGGTGCCCCTTGGGTAAGTCTAAAAGTATAATTAGGACTTGTGTGAGCTACCTAAATGGTTCCAAACCTCATGCATCTCATTTTGGCTATTCCACTTCCATTCATACATGAAATTCCATAATGCAAAATTATCATTATATGACCAAAATGAGTATTTCCATACATATAACCCTAGCTCTCATTTATACACCATATATTAACATAATTATACATGCTCATAATATCATAGGTCATATACAACTAGAGATTTCATCAATTTCTATTTATAAGGCCTTAAAGTAACAATTTCAAGATACTTTGATGTCATGCTCTCATCATTAAGATGGTTGGCTTCCATTACTTTGCTCTCTTGGTCCACTAGCATGTTAGAACATTGGAGAGGAGGGGATGAGATTTAAAGAATCCCAATAGCTCACCTCCCATTCAATCATACATAATGGATGCAAAAAAAGTCTCATAATGCATGTATGGTCATATTGATATGTGCAAACATTCAAGAGACATTTTTATCATTTGAGAAAGTCATACACAGCATACAAAAGCTTGCTAAGCAAGTGGATTGGCCTCACCCATTTACTTGTGGATTTTAGACTTATCTCACCCATTCTTTAAGAGGTTTTTAGACTCAACCTTGCTCTTGGGAGTCAACCTCACTTTTGGTAGACTCTTTACTTTGTCTCAACCAATCTTAAGGGTCCTTAGCTTATCCTCACCATGGCTAAGGGTTCTTAGCCTCACCACACTCAAGCAAACCCAAGCACACATCATAAACATCATATGAAAACATATTATAACATCATGGCACCATGGAATTAAATTCATGCTAGAATACTTTTTATGGATTAAAAATACACATACACACATTCAAAAACAAGTAAGGCAAATAATCATGTATGAGAGAATGAGGAGTGAGTTACCTTGCTAGCATTTGTACACTTTTTCCTTAAGCCTTGAATCCTCTCCCTTGACCTCACACTCCTAAGAAGGTGGAGATAATTCCTCTTGTCCTAGACACAATTTATGGAAGCCAATTAGGTTTATAGAATTAATTCTAAGGCCACACAAGTTGCTTAGACTCTAGCTTAACCTATAAACCCCTTTTATGTTTCCAAGAATACACCTAATAAAGCAACACCTATCAAATAAATTCTATGCTCTATTCCTTTCTTCCAAATATGATTCTTGACCCCTTTTAAGCCTCTTGGAGTCATCACACAATTAAATTAAAGAACCTAACTACATGTTACTTCTTTAGGTAATATTATGGAACATAAAGCACTATCTCACTTTTTATGGCTTCTAAATTTTTTCCAAGGCTTCTCCTCATATTCATTCATCATATATGACTCAAAAATAGGTTTAGAAAAATTTAAAACTCCCCCTAGCTACATGAATCTCTCTTAGCCAAACCTATGTTAGGTTTTAGGCTCCATGGACTTTGCTTTGTTTTTTTGATGGAGGAAGCACATGGGCAGACTTCTAGGGATCTTAGAAGCTCAGTTAAACTCTCATTTAGATATAGGAATCAAGGTATCAAATCAGATTTTGCAAGGAACATATGAAACCCGAGACTTTGCATCTTGAATTTTCATGGTTATTTGTTAATTCTCTTTGCATATTCTTAATCTCCACACCCTTTTTCCTAAGAATCACCCTTGGTTCTACCTAAAAATCAAATCCTCCTAGGCCTTCTCAAGTGAGGCAAAATGGTAGAGAAGGGGAGCAAGGGGTAGCAACTATGGAAGAAGAAATACCTTGTTTTCTTACTTTTTCTCACTTGAATCTTGCTTTCTCTAGGCTGCTCTCTTCAAATCCGAATTTTCCCTTAAGTTTCTCCCTTAAAAAATATTTGTAAACTTCATTTTAATCAAAGGAAACAAAGGAGAATGAAGGAGAGGAGGTTTGGATGGAAGAAAGCATGAAATACTACCAAGAAACCATACTTTTTTGCCTTGATTTCTCTTCTCCTTCTTCTTCCCTTGGTGCACCACTCTCCTAGGGTTTTTCCTTTGGTATAGGGCAAAACAATATGAGACTAAATGAATGGGAGAGTGGGGCACCTCATATATATAAGTGGAGGAGAATGACTTTTTCAAAAATTCTCATTTTGCCCTTCATTTTTGGCATTTTCATTTCTTATTTGTTTTAGCTCCTTTTTTAGAACTGTCATTTCCATTATCAAATTTAGGTTCCCAATTTAGTAAAATGAATTTGGAATCACTCAAATCGGAGCTAAAATCTTCCCAAACAAATCCATCAAAGTTCGGGTAAACCGATATTAGAAAACATCCACTGGAGGGGCTTTAGCTGTCCCGGGCCTTCCTATGGTTTTCAGGGCCTCTGAGAACCTTGGGGAACTCAAAACTTTCATTTAAAAAGCCATCCTATGAGAATTCCAAAATTTTCTCAAAATGACGAAAATGCCCTTACGTTTCATCAATCTTTCATTCAAATTTGTTTCTTCATTCTAGCTCCATTTTTCTTTTAGTCTGAGTTTGGGATTCTCATTTTTAGGAGTTTAGAATGCTTTCCAAATTTTTTGAGATCTTAACTAAGTCATTTTGAATGACTTCCTTTTTATATCTGGTGAATTTTGTTTATTGACAGAGAAATCGTATGTTACGTTTCTCACGTTTTCTCTTATTTTCAGAGAACCAGATGTTACAAGAGTCAATACGGCCAAATAGAGAGATACAGAGGCCAATGACATTTTCATAATTTGGAGCAAGTTTTAGAAAACTCAAAGAAGGTAATTTTAAATGGGAAAATTGAGTTTTCCAAGGTTCTTAGATGCCTCAAAAACCATGGGAATCATCATAATGGTTATGACCCTCCTATTATGCATTTTCAAAAAAGAATTGACTAAAACTTTGACCAGATGATTCGGGATGGTTTTGAACTCCATAGAATTGGAAGAACATGTTTTTAATAAACTAGAGGACTTAAATTTTCATATGGAAAAGACGGTTCTAAAAAAAAAGCTACAACGAGCCTAAACAAAGGAACAAAAATGGAAGGACATAATTGGTATTTTGGAAATTATTATAAAAATCTTTCTCCACCTTCTAATATAATCAAGTTAGCTTTTCTACCCTTTTAAAATGACACTTTAGCCTAGAAACAAACAAGCCATGGCATCTAAGAGAGATAAAGAAGAGAGAAAGGAAACTAAGGCAAAAGGGTATGAAAATACACGAAATTTTGCAACAAGCTAGTTATGAAACTTTCTCCTTTCTTCATTTTCTTTCTCTTAATGGTTTTAGGTTCTTGAAAGGAGAAGTTTGATGGCTGAACTCTTAAGGAAAAGTGAAAGTTTGAGACAAAAACTATGGCACAAGAATTACCACTTAACAAGCTTTCAAATGAAGCATGATGTAAGCCATGATATTGCCATTTCCTTGGTCTTCTTTTTCTTTCATAATTTAGCCTAAAGAGAGAGAGTGTGTGTGTGTGAGAAAAGCTTTTGTTTGATAAAAATGTAATAGAACAAGTGCTTAGAAGTGTGGAGAGTAAGATTATGCAAAATGAAAGCCATGAGAGGCTCTAGGTCACAAGTTTCCATACCTAGGGTTTCACTTGCACCTTAGGAAATATAAAGCTATAAAATGATATTTTAGACTATCTAAGAGCATATTTGAGTTCATAAGAGCTCTAGGAAGTTTCATGGATATCAAACATAGATATCAAATTCCTTAAGAAAATTAAGAAAACTCCATGGGTGGCATTCTTGATGCATGTCTCGGCCTGTAACACCATAATTTCTTATTCATCTTATAACATTCTTATGCATTGCATCATCAAATCCATGAAGGAAGTAGAAAAAGTCTATTAAAATAATGCATTTAATTGCGCTGCATCATGTATAAAAATTTCATCTGGTGTCATGTGGACCGTGTGAGCTCATGCATACATTTTCATATTTAATTACATGAATACAACTTATTTGCATCATAAAATGTGGCTCACAACTTAAGAAAACCAAAATGAAGCACAAAACATGGATATTCAATTTCGGCTAGCTTTTGCCTATTTTCTATCCAAATTTTGGAAAATCATAACTAATTCTAGACAAAATTAAAAACATGCATTCTTGGTCATCCTGGAAAGTTACGAATGTCTACTTCACACTAAAAATATGTCCAGACCATAACATCCATCATAGAGGATGTTTGACATCTAAAAAGGTCCAGAGGTCAAATTGTCTCCTGGAACTGTCATAGATTTTCTGCAGCAAACTTTGAAAATGTCTAATTAATTTCACAAAAATCCAATCCATGAAAATGATACCAATTTGGAAAGTTGTGGAGGTTAGCTAGAGGAAAAAAATATTTTCAGACCAGCTCGGGCAAGCCAAACCTCGGAATTCAATAGAACAGTAATTTAGATCGGCTGAATTCCCTAATATTGGATAGAATCTTTAAAAATTTATATCTCCCTCTGTAGACCTCTAAATGAGGTGTTCCTAGTTGTCATGAGTCACTGGGAATGTCTAGTTTCTCTGTATAAAATTTCATGGCAATTGGACATTGTTTGGACTTTGTGTGACAGATTTCATTTTCAAACCAAATGAATAGTGTAGCAGACTAAAACCAGAAAAATTGTCAACTTTAAAAATTCATCAAATATTCTGTAGACCTGCAAAAATTATAGTCTTTAGCTTTCGAAAAATCTTTCAACAAGTTTTAAATGTCTGCCAAATCTCAGATCAAGAAGAGCTTATTTGGTTAAAAAGTGATATAGGGTTCCATTATGATCAATTTTGGTTCCATATAGGGTACCAAAATTACCAAATGGCTTTCCTTTGGTTTTGACACCTTTTGGGAAAGTCTAAAAGCACATTTAGGACTTATGCGAGCTACCCAAATGGTCCAAAACCTCATTCATCTCATTTTGGCCTTTTCATCCACACATATGCACATTACATCAAACTTTCCAAAATGCATACCTTGGCATTACATACCCAAATTATGTTCTAAGGTTCATACATCATATTCATTTATTTACACATCACATATGATCACAATCACACATGTCTAAGAAGTCATAGACCATATACATAATTGGCTTACATTACTTCACATAAATATGGCCTTAAAGTGACAAAACTCAAGCATTTGGTTGTCAATCTCTTTCCTTCAAGGTGGTTGGCTTCCATTACCTTGTCCACTTGGTCCACTTAGCATGTTAGAACATTGAAGAGGAGGAAATGAGATTCAAAGAATCCCAATAGCTCATCTCCCATTCAATCACACATAACATATGCAAAGCAAGTCTTGAAAATGCATGCATGGATATAATGGAAGCTACGAACATTCAAGAAGCAAGCTTGGTATGTGAATAAGTCATACAAGATATTCAAGAGCTCACCAAGTGTTTGGATTGGCCTCACACTTTTCCTCATGGATTTTGGATTTGACTCACCCATTCCTTAAGAGATTCTTGGACTCAACCATACTCTTGGGAGCCCACTTTGCTTTTGGAATACTCTTTACTTAGTCTCAACAAATCTCAAGGGTTCTTGGCTCATCCTCACTATGGTCAAGAGTTCTTGGCCTCTCCACACTCAAGCAAACTCAAACAAACATTATACATTCATTTGAAAATATAATATGTCATCATGAAATCATGCTAGCATACTTTTCATGACTTGGAAATACACATGCATACATTCTAAGACAAGCTAAATACACATCCATGCATGAGAGAAGGTGAAGAGAGCTACCTTGCACACAATCACACATTTTTTCTCTTGAAAATCCCTCCTTTGCTTCGGCCACACACCCATAAAAGTGTGGGGAAGGTTTCTCTTCACCTAAACACAATTTATGGAAGCCAATTAGGTTCATGAAATAATTTCTAAGGCCTCACAACTAGTTTAGACACTTGGTTGTTTTATAAAATCCCATTATGGTCCATAAATGCACTTAATGAAGCAACACCCGTCAAATAATTTTTAAGCTTCATTCTTTCCTTTCAAATATGATTCTTGACTCTTTTTAAGCCTCTTGGAGTCATCACACAATTAAAACAAAGAGTCTAACTACATGTTGCTTCTTTAGGTCATAATATGGAACTTAAAACACCAACTCACTTTTTATGAGTTCTAAAATTTTTTCCCAAGGCCTCCCCTCATTTTCATTCATCATATATGACTCAAGAATAGATTTAGAAAAATTTAAAGCTCTCCCTAGCTATAAGAACCCCTTTAGGCCGAGGCTATGGAGGAATAATGGCTTCATGAACTTTGCTTTGTTTTCTTGAAGGAGGAAGCATATGGCAAGTGAGAGGTTTTGTTGCACAACCCTCAAAATAAAACTAGGTTGGATTGTATATAGCTAGTGGCACAACATAGATCATCTCCCTTGGAATTGGAGTTCAATGTTTAATTGGGTTTTCTGAGTGTATAAAAGACTCTAAAAATTTTCTAACTAAATGGGTTTTGATTGACTTAAACTATCTAAAATAAAATTGAATTAAATTTTCTAATTTCTACCTAATTGTATGGATTATGGTTGAATGATGGACTTATGACTAACTTTGGATTCGTCCCTTGGTATCCGCTATCCTTATCCTAATTCAATTGTGATTAATTCTGGCCTACGAGTCCCTAATTATGTCTAATACAAATTATCTTGAGTTACCATGCAAGAATCAAGGGATTAATAATTTAATGTTGAATTGAAACCTCAATCCCGCATTAAATCACTAATTCTTGTCATTAGGATCAATGAACACTTGAATTAAATGATTAATTGATCAATTAGCCTTTGAATTAACACTCTAAGATATTTAATTAACTAACCAAACTCCAAGGAATCCTTAAATCAAACAATAAAGCTCATAATTTCACTCATACATTTCTTCGAACACCTTCGTGGCATACATGGGAAATTAAAGAAAAGTGTAAATTTTAGTGTTTAATCTAACCAATCAATCAACAAAAAAAAAACTTCCTAATTAGTGTCTAACCAACCACTAATCACAATTACACAAATTCCTAATCAAATACAACTTAACCAAGCTTGTACAAGAAAAAGAAAAAGTGTAGGAAAATAGAAATCCTTAGCCAAAATTCTGCTTGCAATTCCATGGATTCAAGCTTCTCCAAGGTCCTTCTTCCTTGCTAGTCACAAATGGAGGATTAAAGCTTCATTTGAATGGAAGGAGATGGAGGAAGTGGATGAAAATGGCGTAGAGTGTGGTCTCTGGACGAAGGGGCATGAAAAATGCGTATTCTCGATGGTGTGTAGCGTGGAATGAATGAATGGACGATGCCCTCTGAATCCTCATGAATTCCCTCTGCCCAAGCTTCCCCCCACGTCCATATCACGTGCTACATTTTTATCATTCTTTTGCCCGAGTTATTTTCTTAACTCACGTGCCATCATGCTTCATTTTAATTCATTTTCATGTGGAAAGTTCCTTGTCCAAAATGTGGCATTCACGTGCATTTTATTTTGTAACACCATAATTTCTAGCTTATATCCATTATCATTTACATGTTCATGTGATATATATTAAGAAGGAAGTGAGAAATTCCATTAAAAATAATATACTTTCTTGCATTGCGTCATGATTAAAAATTTCATTCGATGTCATGTGGACTGTGTGAGATCATGCTATACATCCTCATATTTAATTACATCATTCCAAATCATTTGCATTACAAAAACATGCCTACAACTCATAGAAACCGAATTGGAGGGTGGAATATGGGGTTTCATTCTCGGAAAATCAAAATCATGCAATCTTGGTCATTCTGGAAAGCTTTGGATGTCTACTTCACACTAAAAATACGCCTAGATCATAACATTTATCACAGAGGATGTTTGACATCCAAAATGGTCCAAAGGTCCGACTGAATTCTGGAACTGTCACAGAATTCTGTAGAAAACTTTGAAAATGTCCAATTAATTTCAAAAATCCAATCCATGCAAATGATACCAATCTAGAAAGTTGTGGATGTTAACTAGAGAGGAAAAATATCTCCAGGTTAGTTCATCAAGCCCAGACCTCAGAATTTAATAGAACATTGCTTCTGGTTGGGCAAAATTACTGATACTGGACAAAAACTTCAAAAATTCATATCTCTCTCTAGACCTCCAAATGAGGTGCTTCTAGTTGGCATAAGTCACTAGAATCATCTAGTTTCTCTATATAAAATTTTGTGGTAATTGCACATCATTTGAGCCTTGTATGATAGAAAACAATTTAGGATCAAATGAATAGTGTAGCAAACCAGAAACCATGAAAATTTCCAACTTTGAAAAATCATCAAATATTCTGTAGACCTCTAAAAATTATGATCTTTATCTTCCCAAAAAGCTCTCAATGAGACCTAATTGCATGCCAAATCTCAAATCAAGACTAGCTCATTTGGCTAAAAAGTGACATAAGGCTCCATTATGGTCAAATTTGGCTCCTATGAGGTACCAAATTTGCCAAATGGCTTTCCCTTGGTTGTGGTACCTTTTGGGCAAGTCTAAAAGTACATTTGAGACTTGTGTGAGCTAACCAAATGGTCCCAAACCTCATGCATCTCATTTTGGCCATTTAACCCACATTTATACAAATTTACATCATACTTCCATATTACATATTTGGACATTACAAACTCAAATTGTATTCTAGAGTTCATACATCATATCCATAGTTATAAACATCACATAATAGCATATTTATACATGTCTTATCATAATACATTTACAGCATCATATACATCATGAACCATTATTATGGTTCCAAAATAGATAAAACAAGGCATAAGCTTGTCAATCTTTCCTCTTCATTATTGTTGGCTCCTTTCACCATAGTTACTTAGTCCACCTAGCATGTTAGATCATTGGAGAGGAGGGGATGAGATTCTTAGAATCATAATAGCTCATCTCCCATTCAATCATATATAATATGTGCAAAGCAAGATTTACAATGCATGCATGGAGAAAATGGAAATCATAGACATTTTTAACAGAAGTTTGGCATGTGAATCACTCATACAAGACATTCAAGAGTTCACCAAGTGCTTGGATTGGCCTCACACTTCTCCTTATGGATTTTGGACTTGCCTCACCCATTCTTTAAGCACTTTGGACTCAACCATACTCTTGGGAGCCCACTTTACTTTTGGGAGACTCTTTACTTTGTCTCAACGAAACTCAAGGGTTCTTGGCTTATCCTCACCAAAGGGAAGAGTTCTTGGCCTCTGCACACTCAAGCAAACTCAAATAAACATCATGTACTCATTTAGAAACATAACATGGCATCAAGAATCATGGCATATAAAGGCATGCTAGCATACTTTTCATAGCTTGAAAACACACATACACACATTCTAAAATAAGCTAAACACACATCCATGCATAAGAGAAGGTGGAGAGAGCTACCTTGTGTACACTCACATTTTTTCCTTAGCTTTCAAGCCTCCTCTTTCGACCACACACCTACAAATTGGTGGAGATGGTTTCTCTTGGCCTAAATACAATTTATGGGAGCCAATTAGGTTCATGAAACATTTTCTAAGGCTACATAATTTGCTTAAACCCTAGATTGCTCTATAACCCTCATTATGGTCCATAAAGGCACCTAATGAAGCAACACCCTTCAAATGATTTCTAAGCCTCATTCTTTCCTTTCAAATATGATTCTTGACTTATTTTAAGCCTCTTGGAGTCATCACATCATCAAAACAAAAGGCCTAGCACCATGTTGCTTATTTAGGTCATAATATAGAACCTAAGACACCAAATCACTTTCCATGAGTTCTAAATTTTTTCCAAGGCCTCCCTTCATTTTCATTCATCAAATATGACTCAAGAATGACCTTAGAAAAATTTAAAACTCCCCCCACCTAGAAGATCCCTTCTTGGCCGAGACATAAGCATCAATTTAACTATATGGAGTTTTCTTTGTTTTCTTGAAGGAGGAAACTTGCGGGGAGCATCTTAGGTGTCTCAAGAACTCATTTGTACTCTTAATTAAACTTAGAAAATATCACATAAGTTCAGAATTTGAAAGGTGCACTAGAAACCCTAGATTTTGCATCTTGAATCCTAATGCCTATTTTGTTGTTTTCTTTGCATATTCTTGTTCTTCTCCATCTAACACCTAAGATTCATGCTTGATTGGACTTGGAAATCAGATCCTCCTAGGGTTCTTAATGTAGGTCAAAATGGAGAAGAAGTGTGATGAAAGGTATCAACCATAGGATGCATTTTTACCTTGTTTCCTTGCTTAGTTTGGCTTGAATCTTGATTTCTCTAAGCTCCTCTCTTCAAATCCGAACTTTCCCTTGAATATCTCCCTTGAATCAGATTTATAAACCTCATTTTAATCCAAGGAAAGAAAGGAGAATGAAGGAGAGGTGGTGGAGATGGAGAAAAGCATGGAAAATAACCATAAAAACATACTTAAGCTTAGAATTTCTTCTTCTTCTCCTTCTCTCTTGGTGAGCCCAAAACCCTAACTCTCCCTTATGAAATTATGCAAAATTTTCTGATTCCAAATGGGGAGGGAAGTAGGGCGCCACCTATATATAGGTAGGGAAAAGTGACTTTTTCAAAAATTTCAATTTTGCCCTTCATACTTTGCATTTTCATTTCTCTTTCGTTTTAGCTCCTTTTTTAGAACCGCCTTTTCCATTATAAAATTTAAGTTCCCAATTAAGAAAAATGCCTTTGGAATCACTCAAATCGAATCTAAAACCTTTCTGAACGGATCCGTCAAAGTTCGAGCACACTGACATTGGAAAACTTCCCCCGAAGGGGATTTAACTGTCCCAAGGCTTCCCATGGTTTTTGGGGCCTTTGAGAACCTCAAAAAACTCAAAACTTTGGTTTAAAAAGCCCTCCTGTGTGAATACCAAAAATTACCCAAAATTACGAAAATGCCATTACGTTTCATAGGATTTTGGTCAAAATTTGTTTCTTCATTCTAGCTTCGTTTTTCCTTCCATCTGAGGCTACAATTCTTATTTTTAGGAGTCTACAATGTTCCTCAAATTTTTCAAGACCTTAACTAATTCATTTCGGGGGACTTGCTTTGAAAACGTGCTTGTTTTCGTTGTTTAACAAAAACTGGACATTACATATTTTAGCTGCCCATAACTTCATTTGTTACATGTTGCTTGCTTATTTCTACTACAGCCATGTCATTTCCCTTCTCAGCTAATTGCCACTGCTCACGTAGATTTCTCATGCAACTTCTACATGCCTTCTTTTATTGTGAACCCATAGTTTTATCTTCTCGATGCTTTGTTTCTTCCTTCTATTTTTGCCTGTGCTCAATCAAGCATCATCCACGTTCTACCCCTTGTGTATTTTATTCATTCTCTGTTCTGCTCCTTCTACCCTCAATCCAAAGCTTCTGTTCACGCGTGTTCTCCATGTAAGCTTCTTCTCTTTCATTTACTTTCACGTCAAGCCCATTCTTCAGCTGTTGTTCTGCTCATGTATATCCTCCACAACTCGAGAGAGTGTGCTACTGCTTCATCTTATCTAAACACATAGCTTTTACATGTAGGTGCTCAACGTGATTGTTGCTCCCTGCTCCTCCATGCTTCTCATGTTCTGGAGCTTCCAAAAATTCTACTTCTTCATAAATTCGTGGTTGTTCTGCTTGAGTGTGTTCTCTTCATGTAGCTTATTTTTTTTCCTCGAGAAGCCCCCACGTCTAGAAATCCCATGCAAGTGAGCTACATTCTTCTATGTTCTGCATGTATGTGTGTACATGGAAGCTTGTGTGAGCTTATGTGTGTGTCTTCCACGTGGGAACAAGAGAGTTGGAGCTTGCTTCTTCTCAAAATCCAATTACTCCATCAATCTCCTTCCATTCCAATTTTATTTCCTCCAAACTGTACACATGAAGCCTTCATCTCTTCTTCTTCTTTTCTTTAAATCAAATGCTCATTCAAGCATCATTGGCCCATTAAAATCTATAGAATAATAGACAAAAATCACATAGGAATATCCACAAAATTATTTAAAAGAAATTCATACATTAAAACTCAATAATTTGCAAATTAATTCATAAGGTGTAAAAATGGCTACTAAAATCAATTATCCACCTAAGTAAATCCATTAAGCCTTATTTAACTATTAAAATGCTTAAGCTAAGGGAAATAAAATGTATAAAAAATTATGCTTATCTCTTAGGGATCTTAGGAACTTGTAACACCATACTTCTAGGACTCAATTCATACAATTCCCATGCCTCATCTTATGTTTGTTCTATGGAAACAATATAGTGGCATAGGGAGTTATGAATGAAAATACGTTTCTCTACAGGTAAAATTTTTATTTCGAAGTCCCATAGGCCATATGAAAGCATCTATCACTTCCTCATACTTAAACACATGAATATAACTCATTTCCATCATCAAATTTGGCCTACAACTCGTGGAAAGCAAAGGAGCATATGAAATCCGTGTTTGCATTTTTGGCCAGGATTTCCTCTTTTCTATCACAAACTTAGGAAAATCATAACTAAATCAAAAAAATAAAAAACATGCAATCTTATTCATTCTAGAAACCTTAGGATGTCTACTTCACACTAAAAATATGCCCAGGTCATAAAATTCATCACACAGGACGTTTGACATCCAAAAAGCTCTAGAGTCACTGGCTGCCTGGGCTGTGGTTCAATTTACTGATACAAGATTCTGAAATTCATAACTAATTCTATAAAAATTGAAATCACACAAATTCAGTCATTCTAAAAAGATAAAAATGTTAACTTGATACTAAAAATCATTCTAGAATGAAACCGATATGTTTAGTCAGCTGGACCCTATGGAACAGTAACTGGACTCATGGGGTGCTACCGAAACTGACAGTTAACTTCAAACATGTATAACTCACTGCTCAGACCTCCAAATGAGGTGATCTCAGTGACCACAGAAATCTTATGACCTCTAGTTTACTCATGTAAAATTTCATAAGCATTGGACACTATTTGGCCATCAGGTGACACAGAATTCAAAACTACCAGTATGAACAGTACCCATACCAGAATCCATAAAAAATCCCAACTTTGAAAATTCCTCAAATATTCTCTAGGTCTCCGAAAATGATGATCTTTAGCTTCCCAAAAATCTCTTAGTGAAACCTAATTGCATGCCAAGTTTTAGGGCAAGACTAACTCATTTGGCCAAAAAATGATATAGGGTTCCATTATGGTCAATTTTGGCTCCATATTGGGTACCAAAATTGCCAAATGGATTTCCCTTACTCCTGGCACCTTTTGGGCAAGTCTAAAAGTACATTTAAGACTTGTGTGAGCTGCCCAAATGGTCTCAAACCTCATGCATCTCATTTTAGCCATTCAACCCACATTTATGCACACTTCCATCATACTTTCATATTGCATAATTTGGCATCTCATGCTCAAAATGTAGGCTAGAAGTCATACATCATATTCATACATTTAAACATCATATAATATTATATTTACATGTGTCTCAAGAGTCATGGTACATTTACAACAACATATACATCAAGAAACACAATTATGGTTCTAAAATGGCTAAAGCTAGACATAGACTTGTCATTCTTTCTTCTTCATTTATGTTGGCTCCCTTCACCATAGTTACTTCGTCCACCTAGCATGTTAGATCATTGGAGAGGAGGAATGAGATTCAAAGAATCCCAATAGCTCATCTCCCATTCAATCACACATAATATGTACAAAGCAAGCTTTTCAAATGCATGTATAGAAAAATGGAAGTCATGCACATTTTCAAAGCAACCTTGGCATGTGAATCAATCATATAAGACATTCAAGAGTTCCCTAAGTGTTTGGATTGGCCTCACACTTCTCCTCATGGATTTTGGACTTGCCTCACTCATTCTTTAAGAGCTTTGGACTCAACCATACTCTTGAGAGCCCACTTTGCTTTTGGGAGACTCTTTGCTATGTCTCAACTAAGCTCAAGGGTTCTTGGCTCATTCTCACCAAAGGAAAGAGTTCTTGGCCTCTCCTCACTCAAGTAAACTCATACAAACATTATAGATTCATTTAAAACATAACATGGCATCAAGGATCATGGAATATAAAGGCATGCTAGCATTCTTTTCTTAGCTTGAAAATACACATACACACATTCTAAAACAAGCTAAACACACATCCATGCATGAGAGAAGGTGGAGAGAGCTACCTTGTACAATTTCACACACTTTTTCCTTAGCTTTCAAGCCTTCTCTTTCGGCCACACACCCACAATTTGGTGGAGATAGTTTCTCTTGGCCTAGATACAATTTATGGGAGCCAATTAGGTCTATGAAACATATTCTAAGGCTACATCACTTAATAAAACACTAGATTGCTCTATAGGCTCCATTATGGTCTATAAAGGCACCTAATGAACCAACACCTATCAAATGACTTCTAGGCCTCATTCTTTCTTTTCAATTATGATTCTTGACTCCTTTTAAACCTCTTGGAGTCATCACATCATTAAAACAAATGGCCTAGCATCATGTTGCTTCTTTAGGTCCTAATATGGAACCTATGGCACCAATTCGCTTCTTTGAGTTCTAAATTTTTTCTAAGCCTCTACTCATCTTCACTCATCACATATGACTCAAGAATAGCCTTAGAAAAATTTAAAACTCTCCCTAGCTATAGGAACTTGCCTAGGCCAAGACTATGGGGGGAAGAAGAGTTCATGGCCTTCTTGATTTTTCCTTGATGGGAGACACACTTGGGAGGCTTCGTAGAGGTCTTAGGAGCTCAATCAAATACTCACACATGCAAGGAAACTCATATATCAAATCATTTTTTGCAAAGTGTTCAAGAGCTCTGCACTTTTCTAGCTTATAGTTCATTAATTTTTCTTGCAATTTCTTTGCTTTCTTGGATGGGAGGTGCATGTGGGAAGCTCTCTAGGGGTCTTAGGAGCATGTTTAAACATTCAACTAAGTCTAAGAACATTCATATAAAATCAGATTTGCAAGAGCATTTGGATCCCTAATGGTTCTATCTTGTCTCTTGATGCTCTTTTCTTGATTCTATTGGTTCCTTCTTAATCCTTGCCATCTAAAACCTCTAATCCCTCCACAAATTGGACAGAAATCAGCCCATAAGACTTGGGCTCATGATGGTTAAATTCGTGCAAGAGGAAAGGGGAGGAAGGAACTACCCAAGGATGGAAGTTTAACCTTGTTTTCTTGCTTTTCTTTGCTTGCTCTTTGCCTTCTTTGGCCTCCTTACTTGGTTTTCGAAATTTACCCTCTGTTCTCCCTTCAAAACAGCCCTCAAAACTTCAAAAAAATCATGGAGAAGAAGAGGGAAAAAGAGGAGAAGAGATTGGTGGAGAGAAAGTATGAAAAACAAGCAAGATTTCATACCCAAAGACTTGAATTTTTTCTCCTTCTTCTCTTCCCTTGGTGCGCCACTTTCAAATATGTTTCAGACCAGAAAAACGTCAGTGGAGAGGAAGGAGAAGGGCTGGATGTGATTTTAAAAGAAAAAGGGTAAAGTCAACATACTTTTTTAACTTTTCATTTTAGTCCCTAATCCATCGTTTATCTGTTTGGTCTCATTTTAACTCCTTTTCAAAATCCATCTTTTCCATCATATTCCTTAGGCTCTTAATCATAATAATTGCCTTTAGAATCACTCAAAAATGATCTAAAACCATTCCGAACTATTCGGTCAAAGTTTCAGTCAACTGACAGCCAAAATCGCTCACCGGAGGGGTTTCAACTATTCTAGGGTTTCCCATAGTATTCAGGGCCTCTGAGAACCCCAAAAAACTCAAATTTTCCATTTAAAAAGCCTTCCTGTGAGTTTTCAAAATTTTCCAAAAATGCCCCTACTTCGTTCGGCAAATTTTTTGAGCTCTTCTGGCTCTGGTTTTTAGGCATCTTTAACTTCAAATCCTCATTTTCTAATATTTAAAATTTTATTATAATTTTAGTTGGCCCCAATTCATTCTATTTCAGGGACTTCCTTTTGTATCTGACTCATTTCTGACGTTTACAGAGAAACCAAACATTGCGTTTCTCACATTTACGGAGGGACTGGATGTTACATTTCTCCCCTACTGATATTGACAGTTAACTTCAAACATGTATAACTCACTACTCAGACTTCCAAATGAGGTGATCTCGGTGACCACAGAAATCTTATGATATATAGTTTATTCATGTAAAATTTCATAAGCATTGGACACCATTTGGCCATCAGGTGACACAGAATTCAAAACTACCAGTATGAACAGTACCCATACCAGAATCCATGAAAAATCCCAACTTTGAAAATTCCTCAAATATTCTCTAGGTCTCCGAAAATGATGATCTTTAGCTTCCCAAAAAGCTCTTAGTGAAACCTAATTGCATGCCAAGTTTCAGGGCAAGACTAACTCATTTGGCCAAAAAATGATATAGGGTTCCATTATGGTCAATTTTGGCTCCATATTGGGTACCAAAATTGCCAAATGGATTTCCCTTACTCCTGGCACCTTTTGGGCAAGTCTAAAAGTACATTTAAGACTTGTGTGAGCTGCCCAAATGGTCTCAAACCTCATGCATCTCATTTTAGCCATTCAACCCACATTTATGCACACTTCCATCATACTTTCATATTGCATAATTTGGCATCTCATGCTCAAAATGTAGGCTAGAAGTCATACATCATATTCATACATTTAAACATCATATAATATTATATTTACATGTGTCTCAAGAGTCATGGTACATTTACAACAACATATACATCAAGAAACACAATTATGGTTCTAAAATAGCTAAAGCTAGACATAGACTTGTCATTCTTCCTTCTTCATTGATGTTGGCTCCCTTCACCATAGTTACTTGGTCCACCTAGCATGTTAGATCATTAGAGAGGAGAGAATGAGATTCAAAGAATCCCAATAGCTCATCTCCCATTCAATCACACATACTATGTACAAAGCAAGCTTTTCAAATGCATGTATAGAAAAATGGAAGTCATGGACATTTTCAAAGCAACCTTGGCATGTGAATCAATCATACAAGACATTCAAGAGTTTTCCAAGTGTTTGGATTGGCCTCACACTTCTCCTCATGGATTTTGGACTTGCCTCACCCATTCTTTAAGAGCTTTGGACTCAACCATACTCTTGGGAGCCCACTTTGCTCTTCGGAGACTCTTTGCTATGTCTCAACCAAGCTCAAAGGTTCTTGGCTCATTCTCACCAAAGGGAAGAGTTCTTGGCCTCTCCTCACTCAAGTAAACTCATACAAACATTATAGATTCATTTAAAACATAACATGGCATTAAGGATCATGGAATATAAAGGCATGCTAGCATACTTTTCTTAGCTTGAAAATACACACACACATTCTAAAATAAGCTAAACACACATCCATGCATGAGGGAAGGTGGAGAGAGCTACCTTGCACAATTTCAAATCTGTTTCAGACCAGAAAAATGTCGGTGGAGAGGAAGGAGAAGGGCTAGACGTGATTTAAAAAGAAAAAGGGTAAAGTCAACATACTTTTTTAATTCATTTTAGTTCCTAATCCATCGTTTGTCCGTTTGGTCTCATTTCAACTCCTTTTCAAAATCCATCTTTTCCATCATATTCCTTAGGCTCTTAATCATAATAATTGCCTTTAGAATCACTCAAAAATGATCTAAAACCATTCCGAACTATTCGGTCAAAGTTTCAGTCAACTGACGGCCAAAATCGCTCACCAGAGGGGTTTCAACTGTTCTAGGGGTTCCCATAGTATTCGGGACCTCTGAGAACCCCGAAAAGCTCAAATTTTCCATTTAAAAAGCTCTCCTGTGAGTTTTCAAAATTTTCCAAAAATTACAAAAATGCCCCTACTTCCTTCAGCAAATTTTTTGAGCTCTTCTGGCTCTGGTTTTAAGGCATCTTCAACTTCAAATCCTCATTTTCTAATATTTAAAATTTTATCATAATTTTAGTTGGCCCCAATTTATTCTATTTCAGGAACTTCCTTTTGTATCTGGCTCATTTCTGATGTTTACGGAGAAACCAAACATTGTGTTTCTCACGTTTACGAAGGGACTGGATGTTACAGAACTCATTTAATCAATCATTTAGACATAGGAATCAAGGTATTAAATCAGATTTTGCAAGGAACATATGAAACCCTAGACTTTGCATCTTGAATTCCATGGTTATTTGTTAATTCTCTTTGCATATTCTTAATCTCCACACCCTTTTTCCTATAATCACCCTTGGTTCTGCCTAAAAATCAACTCTTCTTAAGTTTTCTCAAGTGGGGGTGAAATGGTGGAGAAGGGGGGCAAAGGGTAGCAACCATGGAAGAAGAAAATACCTTGTTTTCATGGCTTTACTCACTTGAATCTTGTGTTCTTTGAGCTCCTCTCTTCAAATCCGAATTTTCCCCTCCATTTCTCCTTTAAAATAGATTTGTAAACTTCATTTTAATTAAAGGAAACAAAGGGGGATGAAGGAGAAGAGGTTTGGAAGAGAAAGAGCATGAAAAATCATGAAAATCCATACCTTTCTACCTTGAATTTCTCCTCCTCTTTGCCTCCCTCTTATGCACCACTCTCCCTAAGGTTTTCCTCTAGTTTTGGGCAGAACTTGGTCATACATAATGAAGGGAGAAGAAGGGCACATCATATATATAGGTGGGAGGAGGTTACACATTTTAAAAATTCCCATTTTGCCATTCGTTCTTGGCATTTTTATTTCTCCTTCATTTTAGCTCCTTTTTTAGAATCGTCTTTTTCATTATGAAATTTAGGTTCCCAATTTAATAAAATTCCTTTAGAATCACTCAAATCAGAGCTAAAACCTTTTTGAATGAATTCGTCAAAGTTCAGGTACACTAACATTAGAAAACGTCCACCAGAGGGGTTTTAACTGTCCTAGGGCTTTCTATGATTTTTAGGGCCTCTAAAAACCCTGGGGAACTCAAAGATTTCATTTAAAAAGCCCTCATGTATGAATTCCAAAATTTGCTCAACATTATGAAAATGCCATTACGTTTCGTAAGCTTTTCGTAAGAAATTATTTCTTTATTCTAACTCCATTTTTCTTTCAGTCTGAGCCTAGGATTCTCATTTTTAAGAGTCTAGAATGCTTCCCAAATTTTTTAGGACCTTAGCTACATCATTTCGGGGGACTTCCTTTTGTATCTAGTGAGTTTCGTTTGTTTCTGGAGAAACCGTACGTTATGTTTCTCACGTTTTCTCTTGTTTTCAAAGAACCAGATGTTACACGACCTAAGGGGGAAAGTGCACCTGGGGAGAGTGTTCTTTGATTCCAAAGATAAAAATAGTCTAGATATGAATAATAAGTATCAAAGGAGCTATTGATTTGAATTTAGGAACCATAGTTTGAAAGTTAGAAGTTTAAGATTCTATTATGCATAAAAAGGAAACTTGGTGTTAGGCTCCTTGATTTAAGTTTGTGGTGACTCAAATGAGTTTAAATGGAGTCATGTGACTTAGATTGAATGAGAAATTAGAGCCAAGAGGATGAATCATGTGAGTTACTTCATTGTGTTACTATATAGAGCCATATGAATGCCTAAAGCTAGAAGTAGCTTATATAAGGCTTGTGTAAGGCTAGAGATGGTTCCATTGATACCTTTGTACATTTGTTTGATGTATGTAGGCCAAGCAAATCAAGTCTCTCCCAAGTATGCTTGTGAGGACGGGAGAAGAGAAGTTAGAAACCAAGGAGAAACTTGGGGCATTCTTGAAAAGGTAGCTCTCCATCCTTTCTTGTGTGCATTTCTTGGTTATGTAATTGTCATTGAATGCTTGTATATGTGTTTGAACCATGAGACATGTCTATAACTATTGAATTGATGCTTTGGCACTAATATGTTTCTTGAATTGTGTTTGATTGTGAACTTTCTCTTTATGGGTAAGGTTATGCCAAAAGTCCCTTGGAATGGCTGAGGTGAAGCCAAAAGTCCTTTGGAATGGGTGAGACAAGGCTAAAAGTATTTTGGAATGAGTAAGGCTAAGTCAAAAGTCCTTAAAAAATAGGTGAGGTTAATCCAAAAGTTTTAAATAATTGGGTGAGGTTAAACTAAAAGTCCTTAGAGCTTGATTTTAATTTTAACATGTCTATGTGATATGGAAAACATGATTTGAATGATTCTTGAAAGTGTTGGGTGCATAGTTGTATTCTTTGACATGATTATATGCCCTATATGCTAACTTGAAAGGTGAAAGAGCTATTGGGATTCCTGAATCTTACTCTCCCTTATTTTATATCTAACCTTGTCTAAGGAATTCTCATGGAGTAAAGAATGGGAGCCATGGAGCATGAATGATGATACTTTGATAATAGAATAGGATTTTGGGTATATTGATGTCAAAGTATGTATGTAAAAACTATTTATGAGATGTAATGTTTTGAACATGTAAAAGTATATGAATATGTCATATGTAATGAATTTGAAGACAAATGTATGAGAATGCATAATTTTAACATATTTGAGTCGTGATATCTATGTGTATTTATACAAGTGGAGTGATGAATTCGAGTTTTATAAGGATTTGGACCTATTAAGGTGTTCTGTATACTGTATTTATACTTTTATACTTACTCAAATGGTCATGGCTAATGTAGAGAGCCATTTGGTACCATTTGGAGCCATATGGTTACTATTTTAAATCATATTTTGCTCTTGAGCTAAAACCGAACCAATAAACAAGTTTTGGCATGAAATTTGACAAATATATAAATCTCATTGAGAGTGTTTGACAGAGCTAAAGAGAAGAATTTTTAGAACTCTGTGGAATATCTTATGATTTTTCAAAGTTAACCAAATTATGTAGAAATTGTCATAGTACTATACTTCTAGATAGTCTAGTTTTTGGCATCTTTGGAGGGTCAATGAGGTCTAATGCTTATGAAATTTTACAAGTATGTAGTTGGCATCATAAGTTTTCCATAGCCACTAAGAGCACCTCATTTAGAGCTCTTTAGAAGGAGATATGATTTTTCAAAATCTAAGTTCAGCTACAGGTTGCCACTCAAACTAGTGTTACTATTCCAGTGGTTTTTGTAGGGCAAACCTAGTTGTTTTGATCTAAAATTTTTATGGCAGTTAGGGGACATCCCAAGATTTTCAAAATAGTATAATTTGTAAGTTTTCAAATTTTCTATAATTAGTTATGAATTTTTAAATTTCATATCAGATTATGGACCTAAGGAAAAGTTGCAACTTTGCTTTGAACTTGTGTTGCTTGTCTTAAACCCGAAATGCAAGCATGGAATTGTGATGTTTCTGATGCATTAGGTATGTTATGGATGGAAGATGATATTGGTAAATTCCTATGGCCTATATGGTTAAAAGTTCATTATTTTGGCCTTTCATAAATGTTATTTCCCTTACTAAAGATATGAAAGTTCTTGATAATGAATGTTTTATGCCTTACTTGGTAATGTTTCTAGTTGAACAAACATACTTTGACTGAATTGGCATTAAACCATGTTAATATAAAGGCTAAGATAACATCTTGTCACCAGGATCTAGGATCTTGTCTACAAGATCTTGTATTCTACAGTGTAAATTCTAAGACCTTGTCGACAAGGTCTTCTGCCAGTAAGTACAAGGTTTTCTGCTAGTTGTACAAGGTCTTCTATTATAGTATGTTAAGGCATATGGTATAATGGTGTGACATTAGATACCAAAAGTAAAGTTATTAACTATAATAATGAGGGGCTAGAAGTTCAGGTAAAATGAAAAGAAAAGTAGAAAGAGTAGAAATAGAGCCAGAGTGGCTAAACGGAGTAAACTGACATACTAATGACAAAATTTTAATTTTAAGCAAAATTTTAGAAACTCAAGGAAATAGTTCCAATGTTGAAATTAATCTTATTAAAGTTTTTAAAGGTCCTAAAAATCATAAAAAATGTCAGATTGATTAAATCCTTAACGATGTATGGTTTAGGGTTTTGGTTGACTATAACTTTGACTGGATTTTTTTAACCTATTTTCAATCCCAAAAATTCCAAAATAAATATTTTTAATAAAGTAGAAAACTTAAATTTTCATATGGAAAATATGGTTTTAAAAAAAGATACGAAATAAGTTCAAAGAGATAAGTTAAATAAAAGGGATGCAAATAAAATTTTGCAAATTATTTAAAATATCTCCCTTTTCTTTTAAAAAAGCCACACCACCTTTGTCATACCTAGCTTCATTAGCTCATATACTTATCATTTATATACATTAGACACCAAGTATGCAATCATTACCATGTGCTCAAAGATAAAATTGGTCCATATACATGTCAATTGAGACTATAGAGGCCTAAATTTTGATTTTTCTCTTCCTTCATTCATATTCACCATAAATAGACTTGTTTTGATCCATTAAACCATGAAATACACATTGGATACCCATGGAGTAACATTAGCCCAAATTGGCCATAAAGTCTATATTCCATATAAAACTTTAAAAATTCATAACTCGGGCTACATAACTCTGATTCATGCAAATTAGATGTATACAGAAAGTTTAGAATGTGAAATTTATGCCTATAAAATTTCATAAGCAACTAAATTTGTTTGGCCCCTCAAAAATGTGAAAAACCAAAACTGGACAGTATGAATAGTACAAGGACCAATAGGTATAATTTTTTGAACTTTGAAAATTCGTAAGATATTTTGTAAAGTTTCAAAAATTTTCATTCTTATCTTGTTAGAAAGCTCTATTCAAGGTCTAATTGCATGCTAACGATTGTGTCATACAATCTCAAATAAAACTAGGTAGCGAAATAGATTTTATAAGTAATGGTGCAACCTAGGTCATTTCCTAAGAAATTTTTGCCTTAATTTGTTTGTGAAAGAGTGTTCCAAGTATTACTATATGAAATTTGTTTAGGGGATTTTGAAATGCTAGAATTTAATTGCACTAAATTTGAAATGACAAGAATAAAAAACCTAAGACTAATTGAAGTGAACAATTAAGAAAATGTGGTGGCTAGCCTTTAGATGGACTCTCTAGAATTCAATTATCCTTGCTCTCTTTTTAGTGTACCAAATTTGGATTTAAATTTTTGCTCATTAGTGTATTCTCTATAAAAACTTTTGAATGACTATCCAAGATTCAATTCATCAATTATTCAAGGATTTCGCAACCACAAGAAACCTTAAAAAATTAATCAATTAAATTAAGAATAAAAACACACTATAACCAATCCTAATTGATCAATAAAATCTGCTGCACAATCTACTTAAGATGCTAATTAACCAATTAGATTAATAAATTCCTCAAACAATTAATTACACAAAAATTCCAGCCACTTAATTCAATCACCATTGCATCAATTTCCCTATAATCAAGAAGAAATTAAAAGTAAAATTGCACAGCCACTAAGTTTGTAATTTCCACAAACATGTAGAGATCACAATTAAGATTTAAACATCAAATTACACTCAATCCATAAATCAAATCAATCTAGTAATTTTCAGCAATTAAATTCCTAAATTAATAAGTTAAGCCTAGTCAAATTAATAAGGGAAATAATGCTGAAATTAAAAGATTGAGCAAAGAAATTTTTATCTAATTTGGTGAGGAAATGTGGAGCTTAAATTTGCATCTAGAGGTCTCCAATCTTTAGCTAGTCACCAGGGATGATTCAAGTTGCCATAGAGAATTTAAACAGAAGAAAATCGATGGAATAAGTTGCAGCCATGGAGAAATTGATGGAGGGAATCCTTTGTTTGCCTTTGGAGCTCTAGCGTTTTTTTTACATCATTCCCCGTGTTATTCTCTACCAGCTCACCGTATCCTAGCCTTCAGCTCGTGCTGCTTCTTACGTTCACCCCCTTTATGTGTTGCTCATGTGTTCATTTTAATCTCCAGCTCTCTCTGTCAATATTCGCATTCTCCTTTTCCCACAACTCACCTTTTTCATGTTGATCTTCAGCTAATTCAATAAATGCCTCTGCGTGCTTTTTTTAATGAGTCACATGCCTATCATGCTTCATTTTAATTCATTTTTACATTAGCTTTTATTTCATGCAACATCTTTTTATTTATTTTGCTCATAGCTTAATTCTTCTAGCTCGTGCAAGCTTCGTGAGCTCATGAATGATGTGGCTTCATCTCTTTTCTACGTGGCTCATTTCAAATCAACCCACAGCTTTTTCGAATCCAGAATGTCATCATGATCTCGTGGCCTACAATGAGCTTCTTCTCTAGCTTCAATTCTTGTGAATTCGTAGCTCATATTCTTTCCTTCATGTGTTCTGCAGCCTTACACTATTCACGTCAGCTCCACATGGCTTCTCCTTCTCTCAAAAAATTGTAGTAACTACTCTCTTGTTTCTAATCTTCTCCAACCCCCTTGCAATTTGATGTCTTTGCAATCTGCCTTTTCATCTCATTATGCACCCAGTTAACATGTTGTTTATCATGTTGCTTCCAAGTTCCTTCATGCAGCTTCCTTCATTTATTTCCACGTGAAACTCTCTTCTTCGTGGGCTTCCCTACGTGTTTGTTTATTTTATTTCCTCTTGCATGCAAAGCCTTCCTCGTCCCATAAACCTGTGGAAAGTTCATGTTCCTTCTCCTCCTCTTCTGCATGTGGCTAGTGTAACACCATAATTTCTAACTCATCTCATAACATTCTTATGCATCACATTCTCAAATCCATGAAGGAAGTAGAAAAAGTCTATTAAAATAATGCATTTAATTACGCAGCATCATGTATAAAAATTCCATTCAGTATGATGTGGACCGTGTGAGCTCATACCATACTTTCCTATATTTAATTACATGAATACAACTCATTTGAATCATAAAATGTGACCCACAACTTAGGAAATCAAAGGAAAGCTCAAAATAATCAAGCACATTCTCGGCCAGAATTTGGCTCTTTTCTGACCAAACTTTAAAAATTCATAACTGATTCTAAAAAAATCAAAATTATACATTCTTGGCCATTTTGGAAAGCTAAATATGTCTACTTCATACTAAAAATATGCCCAAGCCATAACATCTATCACAGAAAGACGTTTGCCATCCAAAAAGGTCTAGAAGTCAAACTGCCTTCTGATGCTGTCATAGATTTCTACAGCAAACTTTGAAAATGTCCAATTAATTCCAAAAAAATCCAATCTATGCAAATAATACCAATTTGGAAAGTTGTGGTGTTAAATAGAGGGAAAAAATATTTCCAAACTAGTTTAGGCAGCTCAAACCTCGGAATTCAATAGAGCAGTAACTCAGGTTAGATAAAACTCCTTATACTAGATAGAATGTTTAAAAATTCATATCTCCCTCTTTAGACCTCCAAATGAGGTTCTTCTAGTTGTCACAAGTCACTATGAATGTCTAGTTTCTCAGTATAAAATTTCATGGCAATTGGACATCATTTGCACCCTGTGTGATAGATTTTATTTTCAGACCAAATGAATAGTGCAGCAGACCAAAACCAAAAAAATTGCCAACTTTGAAAATTCATCAAATGTTGTGTAGACCTCCAAAAATTATAGCCTTTAGCTTTCCAAAAAGCTCTCAACAAGATCTAAATATCTACCAAATCTCATATCAAGAAGAGCTCATTTGTCCAAAATGTGATATAGGGTTCCATTATGGTCATTTTTATCTCCATATGGGATACCAAAGTGACCAAATGGTTTTCCTTTAGTCTTGACACCTTTTGGGCAAGTCTAAAAGCACATTTAAGACTTGTGTGAACTGCCCAAATGGTCCCAAACCTCATACATTTCATTTTGGCCTTTTCATCCACACATATGCACATTTACATCAAATGTCCACAAGGCATATCTTGGCATTACATATCCAAATTACATTCTAGAGTTCATATATCATGTCTATTCATTTATACGTCACATATTATCAAAATTATACATGTACAAGGGGTTATAGACCATATATATTAAATGGTTACAATATTTGAAACAAATATGGCCTTAAAGTGACAAAACTCAAGCACTTGGTTATCAAACTCTTTCCTTCAAGGTGGTTGGCTTCCATTACCTTGTCCACTTGGTCCACCTAGCATGTGAGATCATTGGAGAGGAGGGAATGAGATTCAAAGAATCCCAATAGCTCATCTCCCATTCAATCATACATAATATATGCAAAGCAAGTCTTGAAAATGCATGCATGGATAAAATGGAAGTCATGCGCATTCAAGAAGCAAGCTTGGCATGTAAACAAGTCATACATGACATCTAAGAGCTTGCCAAGTGGATGGATTGACCTCACACTTTTTCTCATGGATTTTGAACTTGCCTCACCCTTTCTTTAAGAAAATTCTTGGACTAAACCATACTCTTGGGAGCCCACTTTGCTTTTGGGAGGCTCCTTGCTTTGTCTCAACTAATCTTAAGGGTTCTTGGCTCATCCTCCCCATGGTTAAGAGTTCTTAGCCTCTCCACACTCAAGCAAACTCAAACAAACATTATAGCATCATTTGAAAGCATAATATGTCATCATGAAATCATGGCATATAAAATCATGCTAGCATACTTTTCATGGCTTGAAAATATACATACACACATTCTAAGACAAGCTAAACACACATCCATGCATGAGAGAAGGTGGAGAGAGCTACCTTGCACACAATCACACACTTTTTCTCTTGAAATTCCCTCCTTTGCTTCGGCCACACACCCAAAAATTTGTGGAGATGGTTTCTCTTGGCCTGGATACAATTTATTAAAGCCAATTAGGTTCATGAAACAAATTCTAAGGCCACACAACTTGCTTAGACACTAGGTTATTCTATAAACCCCATTATGGTCCATAAATGTACCTAATGAAGCAATACCCCTCTAATAGTTTCTAGGCTCCATTCTTTCCTTTCAAATATGATTCTTGACTCCTTTTAAGCCTCTTAGAGTCATCACACAATTAAAACAAAGAGCCTAACAACAAGTTGCTTCTTTAGATCATAATATGAAACCTAAAGCACTAACTCACTTTCTATGGGTTCTAAATTTTTTCCAAGGCCTCCCCTCATATTCATTCATCAAATATGACTCAAAAATGGGATTGGAAAATTTTAAAACTCTCCCTAGCTACTCCATCCATGCTTGGCCGAGAATAGCCCTTTTTTGGCCTCCTTAGAATTTTCTTTGTTTTCTTGAAGGAGGAAGCATATGGCGAACATCTTAGAGATCTTAGGGGCTCATTTAAACTCTTAATTAGACTTAGGAATCATCAAACAAAATCAAAATTTGGAAGGAACACTTGAAACCCTAGAATTTGCATTTTGAAATCTAATGGTTATTTTGTTGTTTCCTTTGCATATCCTTGTTCTTCTCCCTCAAATACCTAAGATTCACCCTTGTTTTGGTTGAAAAATCAGATTCTCCTATGACTCCTAGGGTTAGGCGAAATGGAGAAGAAGGGAGGATGAAGATATCAACCATAGGAAGAGAAATTACCTAGTTTTCTTACTTATTCTTGCTTGAATCTTGCTTTCTCTAAGCCCTCCTCTTCAAATCCGAAAATTCCCTTGAATTTCTCCCTTGAATCAGATTTATAAACTCCATTTCAATTAAAGGAAACAAAGAAGAAGGGAGGAGAGGAGGTGTAGATCAAGAAAAGCATGAAAAACTACCATGGAAACATACCTTCAAGCTTGGATTTCTCCTTCTTCTTCTTCCTCTCTTGTGTGCCCAAACCCTAGCTCTCACTTATGAAATTATGCAGAAATTTCTGATTCTAAATGAGGGAGAAAGTGGGGTGCCACATATATATAGGGGGAGGTTAATGGCTTTTTCAAAAATTTCAATTTTTCCCTTTGTTCTTTGCATTTTCATTTCTCCTTTGTTTTAGCTCCTTTTTTATAACCGTATTTTCCATTATGAAATTTAGATTACCAATTTAATAAAATGCCTTTGGAATCACTTAAATCAGAGCTAAAGCCTTCCTAAACGAATCCATTAAAGTTCAGGCACACTGACGTTAGAAAACATCCATCGGAGGGGATTTAATTGTTCTGAGACTTCCCATGGTTTTCTGGGCCTCTAAGAACCCCGAAGAACTAAAAATTTTTTTTTAAAAGCCCTCCTATGTGAATTCCAAAAATTGCTTAAAATTAAAAAAATGCCATTACGTTTCGTAGGTTTTCTGTCAAAATTTATTTCTTCATTCTATTTCCATTTTTCCTTCAGTCTGAGGCTAGGATTCTCATTTTAGGAGTCTAAAATGTTACTCAAATTTTTCAGAACCTTAACTACTTCATTTCAAGGGATTTGCTTTGAAAACATGCCCATTTTCGTCAATTAATGAAAATCGGACATTACCGCTGTGAACACCGTATTTTGTCCGGGCATACTCCAAAATAATAATAAAATTAAACTAATAAAAAAAATAAAAAATAAAAAAATCAAATAAGTTCTTTTAGTTTAATAAGCTAAAAAAAATCATCAAAGGAGAAAGAACTTAGAAATAAAATTAAAAAAAAAAAGAAGAAACCAAAAAAAAAAAAAACAAAAGCCCATTAATCTAAAATTAAAACAAAAGAAAAAAAGGGAGTAACAAAAATTCAAAATGAATGGAATAAAAAAAAATAAAAAAGAGACTAAAAAAAAAAGGAAAAATTGAATTAAAAAAAAGAGAGGGGCTAAAACCAAATTTTAAAAAAAAAAGATTAAGATTAAAACTTAATTCAGGAGAGCCCAAATCAAAAAGAAAAGGAAGAATCCAAAGAAAAATAAATTAATTAATTAAGTAAAAAAAAAACCAAAGAGCAAGCCCCATCTAGATCTAACCAAGTCCTACCCACTCAGAAATGAACAAAAAAAAAGATCAAATAACAGGCCCAATCCAAAGCCCAATTAATAGAATTCAAAAAAAAAATTAAATCTAACCCAGACCCAAACAAAATTTACTCTGGACCCAACCCGGATCCAAATGAAAACCTACCCGGTTGGTCCCCCCTTTGGTTCTGTCCTCTCCTCTGGCAGAGGAAAGGACGCACAGACACAAAGGTAGAGGGAGACACGTGAAAAAGGGGAGGCATCAGAGAAAGGACGAATGGGCAGGAAAAATCGAGGAGGTGTGGGATCGAAGAGAGGGGGAGAGTGAGAAACAGACGGACAGAGGTGAGGAGACAAGGGGAGACAGACAGAAAAAAAACGCAGAAAGGGACACAGAGGGAGCAGAAAAACAAATGAGAAAAGTAAGGGTCACGCTCTGAATCGCCTATAAAGGAGGCCGAGGGAGATTTTTCGCAAGAGGAGGAAGAGAGGAGGAGGGAGCACTGGGAATTAAAAAAAAAGGGAGAGATTCAGAGAAAGAGAGATGAAGAACAGAGAAGAGGGGCTGGCATGATAGAAACAGAGAAGGACAGAGTGTGAGAAGGGATTCGAACCGAAGAGAGAGAGCGAGAGATTTAGAGGCGTTTCTGATTTGGGTCTGGTAAGAGGGGAAGCCGTGAATCGAAAACGAAAGAGGAACGAGAAGGGAGAACCGAGAGAAGAGGAAGTTTGACTGAAGTTTTCAGCTGGGGTTCCCGAAAAAAATGGAGGAAGACGCCGAGAGAGAAAAGGCTAAGACCAGAGATTCAACGAAGGAAAAGAGAATCAAGGGAATGAACAGTGAAGAAGGAGAGACTACATGAAAGGGAACATTCAGGACCAAAGAGGTAACTTCATTTGTCATTTTTTTATTCGACTTGTAGAGATATAATATGCTGGAATGACCCTACGATTGAAAGTGATATTAGGTTCAAATCTATGCTATGTTATTTTGTGTGGAGAGAAAAGATTAATGCCTTGTAGTTGTGTACTCGTTGGTCCATTTGTTTTCAAATGACTTCATCATGTGGTTGTTTCGCTCTGCCCAATCTCAAGTTGTTGCTGTGATGAATCTACCACTCTGTATTTTGAGTTGTTTTGGTTTATATCACTTGAGCTTGTTGGCTTAAAGGATAATAATAATGAATGAACGAATGAATCTGAAATTAAGGATAAAAACATGGGGGCAGAAGGAAGGTTGAGAAAAATAAGTAAAGCCGAGAAATATTGGGGTTATCTGATTTGATATGGAATTGTTGAGTATGAGACTTTCGACTATTGTGTTTTCTGGATAATACTCGAAATTTTTCTTTAGCTTTTCATCACTCAACCCCCCGGGTCCTTGTCCTCTGAATAGAGTATTGAACCTTGATTGATGCTTCATACAGTAATCTGGAGCATTCTGTTTCATGAAATAAGTAATGGATGATTCCACAATCTCTTCTATTTTTTCGTGTTGGTTATCTGTTCTATGCGTAAGGAATTAGCATGAATTGTTATCTTCAATTTCTTTGGAATGGGTTTAGATTGTTTGTGGCTCTCTTTAATTGTTGACCCGAAAGGCATTTTTGAGTATGATCTAACTCCTTTGGATTCTGCTCCAGTATTTGGTTCATCAAAGATAAACTATTATAACTTTTTTTTTGCTTGTTTTGATGCACATGTGACCCGTGATTTGGAGGTTCACAGCTTGATGAAAGCAACAGTAAGCTGTCCAAGGAGACAGTTGGAAGAGATATCCTATGAGTCGTGTGAATTGATTGGAGAGCCTTTCAGCAGAAAAGCTTCACCGGGGAGGAGGAACTGGACTAAGGAGGCTTATTAGAGGCTGTTCAAAGGCTGAGGAAGAAACCAGGGATAAGAGGGATGAGAGGATAGAGCCACATAAAGTTTGGCAGAACATACAGAGTTCACTATCAATCCAACCCAGATGACAAGAGGCGACTAAGTCATGGTTGTATAATTTCTCCTCTTACTATTGTAAACATGCTGAAAAGTGATGTAGTGAATCTAGTTGAACACTTAGCACACACTTGCTAATTACCATTTTGGTTTGTAAATATTTGCCTTATTCCTTTTTATTTATCTCGTCAATTTTCGCGTTAGAATGACTGTGTGGGATTTTATATCCCCTCCGTCACATAAGAAGTCTAAGGATCATGTGAGGTAATAAACCTCCTTGTTACCTTATTAGGTATTAAATTTGTATCCTAATAAGTCTTAGGTTTTGGTGGTCTACGCATAATTTTGTTTTCAAAAGAATTTCAAAAAAAAAAGAAAATCAAATTTCTATTTATGAGTTAAGTTTAAATATTTTGAAACAAAAAAAAACAAGAAAAAAGAAAGGTTTTTTTTTTCTTTCTTTCTATAAATAATAAAAAATTTTTCAAAATTAAAATTCAGCTTTCTCTCTTCAAAAGTTTGCCAACACCAAAAGAAGATATTAAAAAAAAAACACCAAAAGAAGATATTAAAAAAAAAACAACAAAACAAAACAAAAAAAAAGAGGAAAAAAAATAAAAAAGTATATGTAATAAGAAAACAAAAAAATAATAATAAATGAAAGAAAGTGCTAAAACGTGAGAATGATTTATGGTTTTGCAAATTAAAACATACACTTAAAAATTGTCTTCGTTTGTAAATAATCCAAAAGATTCTCACTTGTTTTCTTTCTTCTCTTAGCAAAAATATGACAATAAAACAAAAGAAGCATAAAAATGTTAAATCATAATAAAAGTCAAAACCAAAACTCAAAAAGAAAAGAAGAAAAGAAAAAGACAAAAACAAGGAAGGAAAAAATGAAAACAAAGAAAAAAAAACAAAAAAAAAACAAAATGAAAATGATTTGAAAATTTGGCACTTAAGTGAGAACATCATCTCAAGAACTAAAATAAAAATTCAACGTAGGAAAGATGAAAAAATATATATCTTTTAATTTAAATAAAATAATAAAAAAATTCAATTCAAAAATTAATCAATTAAAAAAGAGCCATAATAAAACACAAAAAAACATAAAAAAATAAAACCAAAAATTATAACAAATCTGATAAAACTAAAAAAGGATGCAGAAAGAAAACATCGAAAAAGGGAAAATACAAAATCGAAAATGCAAAGAAAGTAAAAATTAAATTTACTCTTGACAAAGCAAAACATGCCAATTAACTCCTGAATTCGTTTGATTTGTTAAAAGGTAAAATTAAGTTTTATTTTCTTTATCTTTTCACTAAAAAAATAACAATAAAAGCATGGCCCCTTGAAATAGAAAACAAAAAAATAAATAAAAATAAAAATCACAAAACCAAAACAAAAAGAAAACAAAAACCAAGAATTAAAAGACAATTCAAAACAAAGACAAAAAAAACAAAACAAAACAACCTAAAAAGAAAAAAAAATGAATCAAAAATCAAGAAAACAAAAAAGGAAAACAAAAAAATAAAAACAAAAATCGAATTAAAAAAAATGATAAGGAAGAGAGAGAAAAATAGAAAAGGCAAGAAAAAGTGAAATTAAATTTTCCTTTAGCAAATTAAGACACATCAACCAATTTTATTTGTTAAAGGAAAAAGTAATTTTTATTTTCCTTGTGTTTTCAAAAATAAATAAATAAATAAATAATAAAAAGCAAAAAACAAAAAAACAAAAAAATAAAAAACAAAACAAAATCAATCAAAATTTAAAAATCAAATATAAGCCAAACAAAAACAACAAAAAACCAAAAAAGAAAAACAAAACAAAACATCAATCAAATATAATTTTCAATCGAACTACGTGGATTTTGATCCCCCCTGAAGGGTACGTAGGCCCTAGGCTCTCATCCTAGGTCAAGTCCGTCCTTGTAAATAAAATATTTTTCTTGAAATTTCTTTTCTTTCCTTTTTATTTCAATTATTAAATTTCTTTCCGTTTTATTTTAGTGTTGATTTTCTTTTCTATTTTTATTTTTATTTCCTTTAATTTCTTTATTCCTATTTTGCATGTGGTTTGTAGGGAGAATTGAAATAAAATTTAGGCCATTTTTATTTTTGCACAACTGACTTAGGGTAACCGTTTTAGTAACGGGTGTAGTGGGGTGCCTAACACCTTCCCCACTCACAAACGACTCCCGGACCCATTTTCTGATTCGTAGACCATTTTTCAAATAAAAAGGCTTTTCCAAAATTTTGCCTTTTAAAAAATTAAAATTTTGGTGGCGACTCCTGAACCCATACCCTATCCATTACTTTATCTTATTCCTTCTTAAAACCCATTTTTCGATTTCATTCGAAATTATTCGAATTGCGAAAAAAGGCGCCACGCGGTCGCATTTTCGGGTGTGACAACCGCTGATTGTACATTCCATGTATGCTTGTTAAGAGTTTCCCACATCAACTCCTTCAACTCGAGCTTCTTTCTTTCTCCCCTTTCCCTGGTTCTTCTCCATTCACCAAAGCTCAACACGTGCTGCTTTCATAGTGTTTTTCCTACCCCTATTCCAATCACGTTACTTTTTCTTTTATTTATATGAGTGTGGGCCCCAACTTGTCATGCTGAAGTGTTAATGTTGAGTGAAAGGCTAGTCAAGTATGCTTCTTCATCCATTTGCTCGAGTTTTTCATGTAGCTTCAATCCCTTGCATGCTCTATTTTGCTCATGTTGCTTCTTGTGCCTTCCAGCCCCACGTTCTGCCCAAGTTTCATTTCTCCCATATCATTAAACCTATGGCATTGTATAAACTTGCTTCATCTCCCAGCCAAAACCTACGTGTTACTTCATGTAAGTGTGTGGCTGCATGCAAATTTTTGTGGCTATGTGACCTGATACTTACTATGTGGAGGAGTATGTTCTACCCTATGAGTGGAGAAATCCCTTGGCAATTTCTTGTTTCATCCTTCCATCAAACTTGTGGCTTTGTGTTTGATAACTTGTGCCTCCTAAAGAGCCTTCCACATGCCATCAATTCATCTTCATTTTAAATCTTTTTCCATTAAAATCTACACAAGAAAAATAAAATAAAATGAAGTAGAATGAAACAAAACAAAATATTAAGAAAGGAGAATTCACAAAGGAAATGTTTCAGTGAAAGTTGTGCATTAAAATTAAAAAATTTGCAAATAAATTTCTAAAGCGCAATTAATGGCCAATAAACTCAGTTATCATCTAATAAAATGCAATAAGCCATATTCCATTATTAAAGTGCCTAAGTTTAAGAGGATTAATATGTCAAAAGTTTGCATTTATCACATGCCAAATTTTAACCCCAAACTAGATCATTTGAGTCACTTATGGTAGAGGTGCAAATTTAGAACTTTTAGAAACCCATTTATGTTCAAAAGTGGCTTAAATGGAATCCAAATTGCACTCTTTCAATTTGAGCAAATTTCAATCATTTTAAACATCATTTTCATTAATTTCATTACATGTAAGAAGGCTTGGATCAAAATATGACCTCTTTGCATCTAATTTACACATAAATCCCATTGCACTACACAAGCCATTTTATGAATTAATAACCTTATCATACATAAAAAAAAAACTAGTATACCTATTCTCATGCTCATGCACTTGGTTCTAACATAAGACATGGATTATCTATATTATTTACATCATAAACCATTAATGATATAAAGGATGTCATGCTTATACATTCATCAAAATTTAGTACATATAATACTTCTAATACATCATTCTTAATGTTTAAGTCCTTTCAACTTGTTTGCTTTAGCTTGGTGACCCTGAAATGGTTAGTGAAAATATACGAGAAAGATTCTGAGAAGAATCTCAACAGCCAATCTTAACAATCAATGCATACATGAATACTATGAGGAAATACAATACATGTAGTGCAAAAATGCCATTCATGTGCCTTATGTAACAACTTTGAGCATAAAATTTCATTCATCATCAAGCCATGGCATCATAATAAACTAGCTAGGCTTAATTATACTTAACCTAGGGCTAAGTGTAACACCATAACTTCTAGCTCATTTGATGCCATTTATAAGCTTTGTATTATCGATCCCACAAGATCATATGAAAAGGGGATGAAAATAATAAATTTTTTTCGCGTTACGCTATGTCAAAAAAATTCAATTTGGTGTCACGTGGACTGCGTGAGCTTATACTATAATTCCTCATATTTAATTTCATTATTACAACTCATTTGTATCACAAAAACATGCCTACAACCCATGGAAACCGAAATGGAGCTCAAAATAAACAAGCACATTTTCGGCCAGATTTGCTCCATTTTTTGACCCAACTTTGGAAAATCATAACTAAATCTAGAAAATTTGAAATCATGCAATCTTGTCATTATGGAAATCTTAGGATGTTTACTTCACACTAAAAATATGCCCAGGTCATAAAATCATCACACAGGATGTTTGACATCCAAAAAGCTACAGAGTCACTGGCTGTCTGGGCTGTTGTTCAGTTTACTAATACAAATTTCTGAAATTCATAACTAATTCTATAAAAATCAAAATCACACACATTCAGTCATTCTGGAAAGCTACAAATATTAACATGATAGTAATAATAATTCTAGAATGAAACAGATATGTTTAGTCAGCTGGACCCTATGGAACAGTAACCGGACTCATGGGGCGCTACTGATACTGACAGTTAACTTCAAACATGTATAACTCACTGCTCACAGAATTCAAATCTTATGATGTCTAGTTTATGCATGTAAAATTTCATAAGCATTGGACACCATTTGGTCATCGGGTGACATAGAATTCAAAACTGCCAATATGAACAGTACCCATACCAGAATCCATAAAAAATCCCAACTTTGAAAATTAATCAAATATTCTCTAGGTCTCCAAAAATTATGATCTTTAGCTTTCCAAAAAGCTCTTAATGAGACATAATTGCATACCAAGTTTCAGATCAAGAATAGCTTATTTGGGCAAAAAGTAACATAGGGTTGCATTTGGGCCATTTTCATGCCTCTTAATGGTTCAATGATGGGCAAAATGGCTCCTATGGTTCTTGTGGCCACTTGAGCACATGGGAATGGCCTAAAAGGACTCTCTAAACTTGTCTCAAAGGTGTGGAGACTCAAAACACAGAATTTCATTCTCTATTCCCAAGCTATGTACTAAGAGGCATACACTTGAAATGGCCATCCAATACCCAAAAATTGCAATATATTCCATTTATCCACAAATTTCATACATACATCATCTATTAGGATATTTACACATGTTCCATTCATTGTGCATCAATTCTAACAAAAGATTACATCATATGCCACTCCTTTGGTTACAACATAAACAAAGTTAAAAGCTTTATAATCAAGGCTTCATCTCCTCACTTGGTGGCTTCCATTTCCTTGTTCATTGGCTCCACCTAACATGTTTGGATATTGGAGAGGAGGGGATGAGATTCAAAGAATCCCAATAGCTCATCTCTCATTCAATCACACATAATATGTACAAAGCAAGATTTTCAAATGCATGTATGGAAAAATGGATGTCATGGATATTTTCAAAGCAACCTTGGCATGTGAATCAATCATACAAGACATTTAAGAGTTCCCCAAGTGTTTGGATTGGCCTCACACTTCTCCTCATGGATTTTGAACTTGCCTCATCCATTCTTTAAGAGCTTTGGACTCAACCATACTCTTGGGAGCCCACTTTACTTTTGGGAGACTCTTTGCTATGTCTCAACCAAGCTCAAGGATTCTTGGCTCATCCTCACTAAAGGGAAGAGTTCTTGGCCTCTCCTCACTCAAGAAAACTCATACAAACATCATAGATTCATTTAAAACATAACATGGCATCAAGGATCATGGAATATAAAGGCATGCTATCATAGACTCATACAAACATCATAGATTCATTTGAAAATACACACACACATTCTAAAATAAGCTAAACATACATCCATGCATGAGAGAAGGTGGAGAGAGCTACCTTGCACAATTTCACACACTTTTTCCTTAACTTTCAAGCCTCCTCTTTTGGCCACACACCCACAATTTGTTGGAGATAGTTTCTCTTGGCCTAGATACAATTTATGGGAGCCAATTAGGTCTATGAAACATATTCTAAGGATACATCACTTGATAAAACACTAGATTGCTCTATAGGCTCCATTATGGTCCATAATCACACCTAATGAAGCAACACCCATCAAATGACTTCTAGGCCTCATTCTTTCTTTTCAATTATGATTCTTGACTCCTTTTAAACCTCTTGGAGTCATCACATCATTAAAACAAAGGGCCTAGCCTCATGTTGCTTCTTTAGGTCCTAATATGGAACCTATGGCACCAATTCACTTTCTTTGAGTTCTAAATTTTTTCTAAGGCCTCTACTCATCTTCACTCATCACATATGACTCAAGAATAGCCTTAGAAAAATTTAAAACTCTCCCTAGCTATAGGAACTTACCTAGGCCGAGACTATATGGGGAAGAAGAGTTCATGACCTTCTTGATTTTTCCTTGATGAGAGACACACTTGGGAGGCTTCTTAGAGGTCTTAGGAGCTCAATCAAATACTCACATATGCAAGGAAATTCATATATCAAATCAGTTTTTGCAAAGTGTTCAAGAGCTCTACACTTTTCTAGCTTAGAGTTCATTAGTTTTTCTTGCAATTTCTTTGCTTTCTTGGATGGGAGGTGCATGTGGGAAGCTCTCTAGGGGTCTTAGGAGCATGTTTAAACATTCAATTAAGTCTAAGAACATTCATATAAAATCAAATTTGCAAGGGAGCATTTGAATCCCTAATGGTTCTATCTTGTCTCCTAATACTCCTTTCTTGATTCTATTGGTTCCTTCTTAATCCTTGCCATCTAAAACCTCTAATCCCTCCATAAATTGGGCAGAAAATAGCCCATAAGACTTGGGCTCATGGTGGTCAAATTCGTACAAGAGGAAGGGGGAGGAAGAAGCTACCAAAGAATAGAAGTTTTACCTTGTTTTCTTACTTTCTCTTGGTTGCTTTTCACTTGGCTAGCCTCCCCTCATCAAACCCCAAAATTCCACCTTTATTCTGCCTTCAAAACAGATTTAAAAGTATGATCAAACCCATAGAAATAAGGAAGAGAAGGAGGAGAAGTGACTTGCTAAGGAGAAAGCTAGATTTTCCATGGAATTTCCTACCTTTTCTTAGCTTTTTTCTCCTTCCAAGAGTGCTCCTTCTTGTGCGCCTAAGAGAATTGATTCTCCTCTCTATTTTGGGCAGAATAAAGATGGTGAAAAATGAGGGCAAGGGAGGGCATGAGAAAGAGAGTGTATTAAAAGCAAAAGAATTCCAAAAATTCCCATTTCGTCTCTCGTTTTTGGCATTTTCGTTTCTAATTCGTTTTAGCTCCTTTTTTAGAACTATCTTTTCTATCATAAAATTTAGGTCCTCAATCTTATAAAATTCTTTTGGAATCACTCAATTTGGAGCTAAAACCTTCCCGAACGATTCGATCAAAGTTCGGGTCAACCGACGTCGGAAAGAGTACATCGGAGGGGCTTTACCGGTCCCTGGGCTTCCCATAGTTTTTAGGGCCTCTGAGAACCCTGCGCAACTCAAAATTTTTATTTAAAAAGCCCTCCTAGGTGCTTCTCCAAAATTGCACTTTGTTTACGAAAATGTCACTGGCCTTTCAGCAATTTGTTCAAATCACTCCGACCCCGGTTATTGGGCAACTCAAGGCTCAAATCCTTAGTTTCCATTATTTAGAATTTTATCATAATTTTATTTGGCCCCAATTCCTTCTATTTCAGGGACTTCCTTTTATATCTGGCCCATTTCTGACGTTTACGGAGAAACCGAACATTGTGTTTTTCACATTTACAGAGGGACCGGATGTTACACTAAGGAAGAGCTACTATGTTCAATTCCATACCATAGGGAGTTAGGAGCCGTCACTTAGCCATCTCATACGCATATAGCTTATTTTGGAAAGTATAATAAAACATATCTCATGAATGCATCAAGTAGCAACACATACAAGCATTTCGACTCATTCAAGGAGTCATATGCATGCAAGAAAAGAAGATAAAGTTCCCATAGAGTTTGCAAAGGTTCAAAATGCCACTAACTCATTTCTTAGTTCACTTATCTTGGCTCTTCTTGGCTTGACACTCACAATGAGGTATGTTTGGATTAGATTGGCCTACAAACATTAATTCATAAGGCAAATTAATCTATTTGAATCCATTTTAAATCTCATTACTAACACTTGATTCGATTAAAGTCTAATATGAAATTTAAGACTAGTTTAGGTCCAACAAGAAGAGACCTTTGGTTTTTACTTTCTAAAATCTCAAATTATTACTTGTTATAAGTCTTATTACTCTAAAGAAACTTATTTGAATTATCATATACTTAGGTAGAGGGTTTTAAGACCAACTTGCTTCTTTAACCCAATTTAGGCCTAAAAATTCAAATTTTAAGTTAAGGCTCCTAAATTCAATCCAATGATTTTATAATTATTTATTCATCATATCTAAGTCTCTTAAATCCTTGGAACCCAAGAAACCACTCCTTAACTGCCATAAGTATCCCTTGGGTGAACCTACATATGTATAGGAGCCACTTGGAGTTTTGTTGATTTCTTCTTGGATTTTGATGCAAGTCTCCTACCATGGTGCATACCTCATTTGTTTCTTTATTCAATGGAGAATTTGGTGTTACCAAGGGTTTCCTCAAATCCTTTTCTTTTTCCAAGAAACCAGCCAAAAAAACACTCCTTTTAATAAACTAAAATAACCAAAAGAGAGGGCTTAGAATGAGGAAGAAGATTAGAAAAAAGTGAGCCATGAAAAAAAGCATGACTTCTTACCTATCTTTTGTTTTCTTCCTCCTTCTTCCTCTCTCTTTAGTTCAACTTCAATTGCTAGTTTAGGGGCTTCTAGGTCAATTTTAAATTGGAGAAGGGTGGCGTGACTTAATAAAAGATGAAGGGTGATGATTTAAGACATTTTCATAAATGCCCATTATGCCCCTTATGTTCAATTCCTTGTTTAGTCTCATTTTAGATCCTTTTTTAGAATCATCTTTTTCATATAAAAATTTAGGTTTTCTAATTTATTAAAAGCATTTACTTCCAAATTTATGCATTCAAACCCATCTTGAATCATCCAATCAAAGTTCGCATCAACCTATAACCTATGATGTACACAAGGAGTTTTAGTCATTTTGAAGGTTCCTATGATTTTTAAGGCCTCTAGGAACCTTAGAAAACTTAATTTTGTCATTTAAAACTTCATTCTTTGAGTTTCTAAAAATTTTTCCAAAATTATGATTTTGTAATTACCTCTTTGGTTAAAATTGTTTAGCCATTTTAGCTCTAATTTCAAGCCATCTTTAGCTTTGTAACATCTTTTCTAGATACTTAATTTACCATTATGTCCTTACTTGACCCTATTTCATTTTATTCTAGGGTCATCTACTATTATCTCACTGGTTTCAATTCAATTTTAAGAAGATAAGAAATTATAACCTTTTCCACTATTTCTATTTGACATAATACCTCTGAATCAGACCAACCATGGTGTAAGAAGAAAGATAGGAGAAAGAAAGGGAACCAAGGCAAATAGGCAAGAAAATATGTAGAATTTTGCTAATGCTAGTTATGAAATCTCTTCTTTTCGTCATGCTTTTTCTAATGGTAGTTTTAGTTTCTTAAAAAGTTGAAGTTTGTAGTTAACCTCATGAGGAAAGAAGAAGATTTAAGGAAGTTAATTTTACCACAAAAATCTACAAAGAGAGAGCTTTCAAAAGAGGTATGTATTAAGTTAGAAAAAATTTCTTTTCTTTGAGTCCTAAGGCCCTCCATGTTTCAGCTAGAGAGAAAGGGAGATGATGAAGCCTTTATTTGATGGAGAATTTGATAGAAACAAGGGTTTTGAAGGGAGTAGAGTAAGTTTATGCAAAATGGAAGCCATAAGAAGCTATAAAGGTCCAATTAGAGCATCTAGGGTTTTATTTGCACTGTGCAAGTTATAAAATCCTAGGAAGATGTTTTAAGCCATTTAAGACCAAAATTGTACATCTATCAAATCATCCATGGAAGTGGCAAAACTCCCAAGTGTGATGTGTATAGTGCATGCCTTGGCCAAGCTTTAGAATAAGTAGTTAGAGGGTGCTTTTATGAATTCTCAGGTTTTAAGAGATCTAAATGTAATCAATAAACATTAATGGAACCATTGGAAGGAATTCAAGAGTTCTAATTTAAAAGTTGAAATTTTAGGGTTCATAAAGAGTTTTAAGAAACAATTTGGTATTAGGCTTCTCTAACTATGCATGTGATGGCTATAGTTCATATCAAGTGAGATTTGAGACCTAGAAATTGAATTAGGAGTTAACATTTAAGAGGCCTACATTAGCTTAAATATTCATGCTAAGCTCCCATAAACCTCTGTAGCAATGAAGTGGGTTAAAATGGGTTCTAATAAGCTATTTATATTTAAATTTTGTGTATTTAGGCCAAGTTAAAGCAACTCCCTCCTTGTGTATATGTGGACCCAAGGAAGAGAAAAGTGAAAAAGAGAAGAATCAAGTGGTTAGTGACGCATTAGAGTTCCTAGCTTTATAAGGTAGCTTTTTCTCCTAATCTTGTATGAATTTAAGTTTATGAATGAGTTGAAATGCTTGTATGTTTGGTTGTTTGATGATTTTATGAGTTATAATTTGAATTGGTTTTATCATAAGTTTTATGCATGTATGATATTATGTTTAGCTCCTAACTCTATATGGCGAGGAATTGAGCATAGTAGCTTTTCTTTAGTCCAAAGTTAAGCTTAGTTGAGCTTAACTAGTATGCTTTTATGCCATGGTTAGATAAGAGTTAAAGTTTTATGCCAATTCTCATATTTTAGTTACTTGAGACATATAGCCTCCATACATGCATTTTCTTATTTGTTCATTGTATGCATTGATATAGATTGAGTTTTGCTACAGAGATTCTTTTAAGAATCTCACCCCTTTTCCCTTCCACTAACCATTATAGGTGCCACTAGCAAGGGAAAAGATTCAAAAAAAGACTAGAGCTTAAGGAAGTTGTATAAGAGGTTTTAATGTACATGTGTATTTGTGTGTATTTAAAACAAATTAGTAACAACTATGGGATATATGACGATGGTGTTAATGATATCTCATGCTATATATATATATGCTACCTATATGCCAAAGTTCATAATTAGAGCATGTTTTATTATGTAAATGATATATGATAATTTGATATATATTAAGGAATTGAGGAGTAGCCAATTTGATGTATTTTATGGTGGAATGAAATAGCATTTTATGAGTAAGGTTTGTGCTTATGAATATATGTTTATTTGGTATCTTTATTAGTAAATGGAACATGTTATGCCATGTTGTATGCTAGTGAGTCCATGTGATTAGTTGTAAGAGGGTGAAATTTTGATGCTACCTATATTTCTTGCAATGGTTTCTATGGAAATGAAGTGTGAGTAGATTAAAATTTGGTTGAAGCAAGAGATTGCAACTTAAGGACCAAATGAACCATTTTAGAACCTAATTTTTATCGAAATGAACCATAAATTGCAATCTTATCCTTGATAGCCTAAATAGTTGAGTTCAGAGTTAAAATTTAGTGAAAACTTAAAAGAATTTATAGAGTTTTCTAATAAGGTAAAGATGGCATTTTTCTGAGTTTTATAGAATATTTGGTAAATTTTTTATTTTGGTCTAAAATTATAGAATGATGCAATTATTGTTCATGCTATCATGGCCACAATTTTAGTATACTTTCATGGGTCAAATGAATTTATTTTCACTTGAAATTTTGATAGCATGAAGTTCAATCATAATTTTATGTAGACACTAATTTACATAAAATGGAGTTTTATAAGCAAAGTTATAAATTTTTGAAGTTTGGCCCCATATTATGTCAAAAGAGGCCAAAAGTGGATATGTAACTCTCATATGCAATCAGATCTTGTATGATGATTATGAGGGATGAAATAAAAGCATCTATGGAGTTTATGGATTAAAATAGAAAGAAAATTTAATATGCACACTTAGAGGCTTATTTGTCATTGAAATGGGCTAAAAACTGCTGCTAAAAAGTTTTACAATAGTTACATTTTTATCATCGTATAAGAGAATTGATATGAATTATTTATATTGTAACATTCAATCTTTTTTAAATTAAACTAGAATCAATAAGATAATAAAAGAGGACCCTAAAATAAAATGAATTAAGGCCAAGTAAGGGTAGAATATTAATCAGAGCATCCAAAAATGAAAATAAGAAACAAGGAATAGCCTGAAATCGGAGCCAAATTAACTAAATGGATTAAAGGGAACATGTAGTGGCAAAATTGTAATTTTTGGAAAGATTTTAGAAACTCAAAGAAAGAAGTTTTAAATAGTAAATTTAAGATCACTAGGTTTTTTAGAACCTTTGAAAATCATAGAAACTGTCATAATGGCTAAAACCCTTCTAATATATTATTTAAGGCATTGGTTGACCAAAACGTTGATTGAGTTGTTTCAGGTTGTTCTAAATCCCAAAATTTTCAAAGTAAATGATTTTAATAAACTAGAGGATGTAAATTTTCATATGAAAAAGATAGTTCTAAAAAAGGATTTAAAATGAGCCTAAGTGGAGGAACTAAAATTGGGGGATGTAATAGAAATTTTTGGATTTGTTATAAATTACCCCCTTTCCCTTTATATTTAGCCACGTCACCTTCTAGCTTCTTTTAATTAACATATTTCCTTCTGGTTCAGACCTCTTAGGCACACAAGAAGAAAAGAGAAATAGGAGGAAGAAAAGTCAAAAAAAGGTAAGGCTTTATGCATTTTTTTCATGATATAATAGTTACAAAACTTCTTCTCCTCTTTTTGCTCTTTCTCTTAGTGGTTTTAGCTTCTTAAAAGGAGCACTTTGGTTGCTAAACACTTAAGGAAAGGAGGGAGATTGAAGACACAAATAGTACCACAAGAAGCACCATTCTAATAGCGAGCAAATAAGGTGTGATACCATATAAGAAACTTACTATTTCCTTGTTTTCCTTGCCCTCTATAGTTTGGTTGACATATAGATATTGTAATATCCAGTTCTCTAAAACTAAGAGAAAATACGAGAAATGTAACGTACAATTTCTCCATAAATAAACACAATTCACGAGATACAAAAGTAAGTCCCCCGAAATGACTTAGTTAAGGTCCCAAAAAATTTGGAAAGCATTCTAGACTCCTAAAAATAAGAATCCTAAGCTCAGATGGAAAGAAAAATAGAGCTAAAATGAAAAAATAAATTTGAATGAAAAGTTAACAAAACATAAGGACATTTTTGTCATTTTTAGCAAATTTTGGAATTCACATAGGAGGACTTTTTAAATGAAATTTTTGAGTTCTCCAGGATTCTCAGGCGCACTAAAAAACCATGGGAAGCCCGGGACAGCTAAAGCCCTTCCGGTAGATGTTTTCCAATATTAGTTGATTTGAATTTTGACTGATTCATTTGGGAAGGTTTTAGCTCCAAATTGAGTGATTCTAAAAGCATTTTACTAAATTGGGAACCTAAATTTCATAATGGAAAAGACGGTTCTCAAAAAGGAACTAAAACGAGTTAGAAACGAAAATGCCAAAAATGAAGGGCAAAATTAAAATTTTTAAGAAAGTGGAAGCTTTTTAAACACTCTTTAAGTTTCTTATTTCTTCTCCCCTTCATTTACATGACCTATTCTGCCCAAAACCCAAAGAAAACACTAGCTCTCTTAGGTGCACTATGGAGGAGAAGAAAGGAGGAGAAAAAGTAAGGAAAAGATAAGGAATTTCATAGATTTTTTTGCTCCTTCTTCTTCCAAACTTGTTCCTCTCCTCTTGAGCTTTCTTCCTATGGTTTTATTAAGGTTTTTGGATCTATTTTGAGGGAAGAATAAAGGGGAAAGTTTGGATTTAAAGAGAAGAGGCCAAGGAAAGTGAGAATCAAGCAAGAAAATAAGGAAAACAAGGTAAATCTTCCATCCCATAGTAGCTACTTCCTCCCCCTTCTTCTCCCTATTTCGCCCCATGTATGTAGTTGTAGGAGGATTTGAATTTTGGACAGAACCAAGGGTGAATTCTGTGAATTTAAGGGAGGAGAGTAAGAATATGCAAAGAAATTCAAGAAAAGGCCATTGATTTTCAAGGTGGCAAACCTAGGGTTTCATGGGCTCCCTTGAAAATCTGATTTGATGTAATTATTCCTAGGCCTAAATGAATGTTCAAATGAGTTCCTAAGATCCCTAGAAGTCTCCCCATATGCATCCTTTATCAAAAAAACAAAGCAAATATCTATGGAGGTTAAAGGATGCATAGTCTCGACCAAAGGGGGTTGAGACACCTAGGGAGAGTTTTAAATTTTTTTAAGCCCATTTTTGAGTCATATATGATGAATGAAAATGAGAGAAAACCTTGGAAAAAATTTAAGAGGCCTAGAGAATAAATTGGTGTCTTATATTCCATAATATGACCTAAAGAAGCAACATATAGTTAGACTCTTTGTTTTAATTGTGTGATAGCTCCAAGAGGCTTAAAAGGAGTCAAGAATCATATATGAAAGGAAAGAATGGAGCCTAGAACTCATTTGATGGATGTTGCTTCATTAGGAGCATTCTGGGAACCATAAAGGGGTTAATAGACCAAGTTAGTATTTAAGAAAGATGTGTGGCCTTAGAATTAACTCTATAAACCTAATTGGCTTCCATGAATTGTGTTTAGGCCAAGAGAAATGATCTCTACCTTCTTGGGTGTGTGAGGTCAAGGGAAAGAATTCAAGATTCAAGAAAAAGGTGTATAAATGCAAGCAAGGTAGCTCTTTCCACCTTCTCTCATGCATGGAGGTGTACTTGTATTGTCTTTGAATGTGTGTATATATGTTTTGAGCTATGAAAAGAGCATGAGCTTTTGTTCCATGGTACCATGATGATGTTTTATGCATGTAAATGATGCTTTATGTGCTTGTTTTGGTTTGCTTGAGTATGGAGAAGCCAAAAACCTTTTAGCTATGGTGAGGATGATCCAAGAACCCTTAGAATTGGTTGAGACAAAGTAAAGAGTCTTCCAAAAGTGAGGTTGACTCCTAAAAGTAAGGTTAAGTCAAAAACCTCTTAAAGAAATGGGTGAGGTAAGTCTAAAATCCATAAGTGAATAGGTGAGGCTAATCCACTTACTTGGTAAGCTTATGTATACTATGTATGACTTGTTCAAATGCCAAGAATGTTTTTTGAATGCTCACATATGTTAATATATCGATACATGCATTTTCAAGGCTTGTATTGCATACTTTATGTGTGATTAAAAGGGAGATGAACAATTGGAATTCTTTGAATCTCATTCCCTCCTTTCCAATGTTTTAACATGCTAGGTGGACCAAGAGAACAAGGAAATGGGAGCCAACAACTTGAGAGATGAGAGTGTGACATCAAAGTGCATGGATTTTGTTTCTTTAAGGCCATATAAGTGGCAAATGTTGTAATCCATTATTGTATATATCCTATGATGGTATGAACATGTATAATTATGCTAATGTATCATGTGTAAATGAGATTTGGGGATATATGTATGGAAATGTGCATATTGGACATGTAATGGCAAATTAGCATTATGGAAATGTATGTAACAATAAAAGTGGAGAGGTCAAATTGAGATGCATAAGGTTTGGAACCATTTGAGCAGTTCATACAAGTTATCTTTATGCTTTTAAACTTGCCTAAGAGATGCCAAATTTCAAGGGAAGTCATTTGGACACATTTGGTATCTAATATGGAGCAAAATTGACCATATTGGAAACCTACACCACTTTTTATCCAAATGAGCTCTTCTTGATTTGAAATTTGGCGTGCATTTAGGTCTTATTGAGAGATTTTTGGAAAGCTAAAGTACAGAATTTTTAGAGGTCTATAGAATATTTTATGAATTTTTAAAGTTGAGAAATTTTTTGATTTTGGTTCAAGGTATTATTCATTCTGGTCCGAATTTAAATTCTATCACTCATAGGGCAAACGATGTCCTTTTGTCACAAAATTTTATAGGAGAAACTAGACATTCCCAGTGACTTATGCCACTAGAAGCACCCCATTTGGATGTCTAGAGAGAGAGATATGAATTTTTAAAGTTTCTGCCTAGTATCAAGCATTTAGACAGACCTAAGGTACTGTTTAATTAGTTTTTGAGGTTTGGATGCTTGGACTGGTCTAAAGTTATTTTTTCCCTCTAGCTAGCATCTGTAGCTTTCTAGATTGGTATCATTTGCATGGATTGGATTTTTGTGAAATTGATTGGACATTTTTGAAGTTTGTAGTAGAAACCTATATTAGTACTAGTAACTAGTCGGACCTCTACACCTTTTTGAATGTCAAACATATTTTGTGTTATGTTTTATGGCTTAGAAATATTTTTAGAATAAAATAGACATCTGTAGCTTTCCAAAATAGTAAATAATGTATGATTTTTATTTTTCTAAAATTATTTATGATTTTCCAAATTTTGTGACAGAAAAGGAAAAATTCTAGCCAAAATTGCAACTATGAATTTTATGTACTCCCTTGCCTTGCACGAGTTTTAGGCCACTTTGGATGATGGATTTGATTTGTACCTATGTAATTAAATATGATAGTGTGATACATGAGCTCACATGGCCCATAGGGCATCGAATGGAAATTTCATCCCATACACAATGTAAAAATATTCACTTTTTTATGCCATTTTCTTATGTTCTTGAGAAATACAAGGCATGAGATTTAGAAATAGAATGAGGCAAAGCTAGAAATCTCTGGTGTTATAGATATCCTAGGGGACACTTGATTTTAGATGGAATATGATAGGATTAGGGGTTTTAAAGCATGAAGAATTAGATAATACAAAAGGAATCAATTAAGAAGCTTTAAAATACAAAGTAGCCTATCTAGAGTTTTAGATGCACCTTGGAAATTTTGGAACCCTAGGAAGACATTTTGTCATATTCTAAATTTTCTGTAAGTGGTAATGTAACCAAATTAGCTAATGAAGAACCTCTACAAAAACATTAGAGAACAAACCAAAGTCAATTAGGAACTAAGGGGCCTAATTAGGACTAGAAAGGAGGACATGTATTAGGAAGCTTAATTGAGACATCAACTTGACCATTTAGTTAGCATGGAAGCATATAACCACAAAGCAACATGAATTTATAACCATTCTTATCAAAACATTTTCATTATTTTCACATATAAGAATACATCTAAGCATGGGTATTTGGTCAAGTGGCAATCCCTTCTATTAACTGTGGATAGCATGAGATAAAACTTCATAAACCTTAGAATGAGTTTTGAAATTTCTAACACATGCATGCCCAAACGAGAAGTGGTAGGATCAAGCAAACAAACATGAGATAATAAGGACAAAGTGAAGCCACCTTGACCTTCCACTCACTTACAATACACATTAGTTATTTAGTCTAGGTATTATGCTTCATTTAGCTATAGGAAATTAATAGGAAGTTGCATGTAATCTAATGATTTGCATAATCTAAGGAAGGACACCTAGCATGCATGGTGTGGCAAAGGAAAATGAATTAGGAAGAATTAAATAAATAAAGCAAGTACACCTCATGCTTCACCATGTAAAATATATATATTCAAATGACATCTGCTTAATGGCAAATTGTGTCCAACCATGGGAATTAACTACTATGTAATGTCTGGTTTTTGTAAAAATGACGAAAATAGATACGTGTTCAAAGTAAGTCCTCTGAAATAAATTGTGTAAGGCCCAGAAAAATTAGAATAATGATTTAGACATTATTTAATGAATTTAGGAGGTTAGAAGTACCCTAAAATAGAGGCTAAAATAACTAGACAGAAACTAACGAAATAGCTATGAAACATAATGACATTTTTGTAATTTTTGAAAAATTTTAGAATTTTCACAAGAGGGATTTTAAATGGAAATTTTGAGTTCTTCGGGCTTCTCAGAGCCCCTGAAAACCATGGGAAGCCCTGGGACAGTTAAAACCCTTCTGGTGTACATTTTCTAACGTCAGTTAACTTGAACTTTGACCCTTTCATTTGGGAAGGTTTTAGCTTCAATTTGAGTGATTTCAAAGGCATTTTATAAGATTGAGACCTAAATTTTATGATGGAAAAGATGGTTCTCAAAAAAGAGCTAAAACAAATTAGAAACAAAAATGCCAAGATTAAGGGACAAAATTAGAATTTTAGAAGCAAGTCTTGAACCCTAGCTATATATAGCCCCACGCCCCACTCTTCCATTCATTTACCTCATTTTATTTCTGCCTTAAACTAGAGAAAGAAGCAAGGGAGTGAGGCGCACAAGAGAGGAGAGAAAGGAAGGAGAAAAAGCAAGGAAAAGGTATAGTCTTTTATGGATTGTCATGGTTTCTCTTTAGCAAACTCCTTCTCCTCCATCTTTCCCTTCTTTCCTATGGTTTTATTGAAACTTTTGGGTCTTTTTTGAGGTCATACCAAGGAGGGAATTTTTGAGTTTAGAGAGGAAAAGCTAAGCAAAGTGAAGATCAAGCCAAGAAAACCAAGAAACCAAGTTATTTTGCCATACTTCAAGCTTGATATTTCTTGTTCTTCCTCTTGTAATTTTTGACCCATATGAGACCAGCCCTAAGGAGTTAAATTTCTAGCCAAACTAAGAGTGAATCTTAGGAAAATGAGGGAGGAGAACAAAAATATGCAAAAGAAACAATTAAACAACTATTAGATTTCAAGATAGAAAAGTTAGGGTTTCAAGTGTTCCCTTAAAATTCTATTTTGATACAAGAATCCCTAGGCCAAAATGAGTATTTGGATGAGCTCATAAGATCCCTAGAAGGCTTCTCACATGCATCTCCCACCAAAAAAATAAAACAAACTCACTTGGTGTCCTTATGGTCCATAGCCACGACCTAGCCTAGATGGAGTACCAAGGGGTAGTTTTAATTTGTTCCAAGCTTGATTTTGAGTCATATATGATGGGAGAGGATGAGAGGAAGCCTTGGAAAAATTTTAAAAGCCATAGATAGTGAGATGTAGTCATAGGTTCCATATTATAGCTTAAAGAAGCAACACCTAGCTAGGCTCCATGAAATGAATGTGTGATGGCTCCAAGAGACTTCAATAGAGTCAAGAACCTTAGATGGATGGAAAGAATGGAGCAAATATTATGTTTTCCTAAGGTTGCTTCATTAGGTGCATTATAGAACCATAAATGAACCTTAGAAGCAAGCTAGTTTTTCTAATGAGTGTGTGGCTTTATAAATTGTTCCAAGAGTGTAATTGGCTTCCATATGATGTGTCTAGGCCAAAGAAACTAAGTCCAACCTTCTTTTGTGTGTGTGGCCAAGGAAAAGGAACCAAATTCAAGAAAGAAAGTGTGCATTTGTAAGCAAGTAGCTCTTTCTTCTTTCTTTCATGCATAAGTGGATGTTTATCTTGTCTTTGAATGTGTTTATGTATGTTTTGAGCCATGAAAAATGTTTTAGCAAGTATTTAGAATCCATGGTACCATGATGATATGTTATGCATTTAAATGATGTTTTGTGAACTTGCTTTAGTTTGCTTGAGTGTAGTGAAGCAAAAAGCCCCCTAGCCATGGTAAGGATGAGCCAAGAATCCCTAAAAATAGTTAAGACAAAGCTAAAAGTCTCCCAAGAGCAAGGCTTAGTTAAAAGTCCTTTGAACATGGGTGAGGCAAGTCCAAAGTCCTTCAAGAGAATAGGTGAGGCTAAACTACTTGCTTGACAAGCCTATGTATGTTTTGTATGACTCCTTGAATGTTAGAAATATTTCATGAATGATTACATATTCCATGATAGCCATGCATGCATTTTTAGACTTGGATTTGCATTCTTTATGTATGGTTGAAACAAAGAAGAGATATTGGGATTTCTAGAATCTCGTCCCTTCCTCCCCATTTGCTTAAGATGACTAGGTGATCCAAATGAGCCAAGGAATGGAAGCCATCAAGCCTAAAAGGAGATTGACAACAAGTGTGGGAAAATGTCCATTTTGTAGCCATATGAATGGCATATGATGTAATCCAATATTTTATATGATGTATGAGCTTATGAACATATGTAATTATATGAATATTTGATGTTTGAATGAGATTTGATGCCATATGGATGATATTGCATGAATTGGACATGGAATGGTAAGAAACTAGCTTATGTACTCTTGTATATATCTTCGGGGTGAGAGTGTGAGTTTGTGAAATCTAAATTTGTATACCTTTGAAACATGTTTAGTCGACCATTTTGGTGCTTTCCCATGTGCTCAAGTGGCCATGGATGTCTTAGAAGCAATTTTGGACCATTTGAGACCCCTTAAAGACACAAAAAGTGCCATTTTGCAACCCTATGGAACATTCTGACCAAATGAACGAATTTGCCTATAAAATTTGGCATGCATATAGGTCTTATATAGATATTTTTAGGAAGATAAAGACCAGATTATTTGGAGCTCTGTGGAATTAATTATGATTTTTCAAAATTGCCATTTTTTTGCTATTCTTGTATAAGCACTATTCATATGGTCAGTTTCTTGTGCTGTGTCATTTGAGAGTCAAATGGTGTCCAGTACTCATTAAATTTTACAAGAATAAACTGGACATAATAAGCTTTCTATGGCCAGTAATATCATCCCAATTGGATGTCTGAGCAAGGAGATATGAATTTTTGAAATTCTATGACAGTACCAGTAGTGATAGGTGACCTTGGTTACTATTTCATCGATTTTTAGTGGCTAGACGTCCGCGTTGTGGTTTGGAAATATTTTTATCATAAATTATACATATGTACCTTTCCATAATGGTATAGTGTTCTTAATTATAATTTTTCTAGAATTAGTTATAATTTTTCAAAATTCATAATAGAAAGCTAGACCATGAACTCGAGGCTGCACATACTATTTTTATGTATATACTCTATTAGCTCAAGTTTTTGGCCACTTCTTGGGATGGTTTTGAGTTATATTTGTGTATTTAAATATGAAAATGAGATGGATGACTTCATATGATCCATGGGACAAGAAATTAAAAAAAATTATCCACTACACAATACAAAATAATCCATTATTTTAATGTCATTTCTTGGAAATCTTGTGTTATTCATAGAAGGAAGCCTAGAAATAATATGAGGTAATCTAAATGAATATGGTGTTACATACTACATATATACATATATAATGCTTAGATGGGAATGAAACACCTATACGTTGCCACCTTGCCTAGACAACTAAGTAGGAAATGAAGTTAGCAAAAGAATTAAACAAACAATCCTTGACGCCTCATGCTTTCACCATCCAAAATATATATATATATATTTATATATGTGTGTGTGCATATATATGTGTCTACAATTGCAATTGGTTAGTGCTCACATTCTGGTTGGAAGTTAAATACTACATCTAATACATAGCTTAGATGGGGATAATATACATATATGCTACCACCTAGCTTTGCACTAAGTAAGTAATGAGAAGAAGGAATTTTAAATTGTTTTAATGACATCCAAATAGCGATGGGAAGCATGAGCTATCTATGGTACTAGTTATCATCCATTTTAACTTTAATTAGGCAGAGGGAATTGGTGATGAGAAGAGAAGAAGAACTCAGATAGCCATAGAAGAGAAAAGATGAGAAGATAAGCCAAGGTACAAAGACTCCATCAAAGGTAAGAATAAGAAATTTAGTATGTTTCTAATTTGCTTCCTTTCCACCTAATTGAAATTATGGGTTTGGAACATTTTGCCTTAGTTGGACAGCAATAAAAGTGTGAGGAAAAGAACATCGAAGAAGCTTAAGGGAAAGCCATGGGTATTTGAAGGTGAGTGCTTCAATTTCCTCTTTTGAAACTAGTAAAACCAAGGAAGGGAGTAGAATGGGAAGGGAGCTGTGTATGACCAATCGACAATGGAGTTACACCTTGAGAATGCCTTAAAATGTGTAACACCATATTTATCTAGCCTATCTCATCTCATTTCTCATTCATTTTCCTTGCCCAAGAAACTTTCAAGAAGAATATTCAATTAAAATATTGTATAATTTTGCATTACATCACAGATAAAAATTTTATTTCATATCCCGTGGAGCATATAAATTCATCCATATCATTCTACTATTTAAATACACATATACAACTCAAAACCATCTCAAAATGTGACCAAAAACTCGAGCTCATGAACCATATACATAAAAATTACATGTTCAGCCTCGGATTGGTATGCCAAATTTCTATCATGAATTTTGGAAAATCATAACTAATTTTAGAAAAATTAAAATCAAGTACACTATAACATTCTAAAAAGATACTGATGTTTAATTTATGGTAAAAATAATTCTAGACCAAAACAAGAACATCTAATTGGAATTGATGGAATAGTACCCAAACTCATCTGGCTCTACTAGTACTATCATAGAACTTCAAAAATTCATATCTCCTTTCTTCGACATCCAATTAGGGTGATCTTAGTGGCCATTGAAATCTTATCATATCTATTTTATTTCTATAAAAGTTTATAAGCATTGGACACCATTTGCCCTTCAAATGACACAAGAGAAAAAACTAACTATATGAACAGTAACTATACTAGAACAGCTAAAATCTGAAAACTTTGAAAATTCATAATTAATTACACAAAGTTTGAAATAATATTGTCTTTAGCTTCCTAGAAAGCTCTAGATGAGATCTATATTCTTGCCAAATTTCATGAGGAAATTCGTTCATTTGGTTATATTTGACATTAGGTTCCAAAATGGTCAATTTTGTGCTTTCTAAGGGTCTCAAATGGTTCAAATTAGTTTCTAAGACATTCATGGCCACTTGAGCACGTGGGAAAGTGCCAAAATAGTTTATTAAACATGTCTCAAAGGTGCACTAACCCAGATTTCACAAACTCATACTTTCACCCCAAGGTATACACAAGATCATACAAGCTTCATCTTGCCATTCAATGTCAAGAACTTGCTACAACATTCACATGGCATCAAATCTCATATATACATCAAGTATCTATATAGTTACACATGTTCAAATAGTTATACTACATATTCAACATAAGGTTACATCATATGCCATCAATATGGCTACAAAGTGTACAAAATAGCACACTTTCTTATCAATCTTTCTCCTTTAAGCTTGGTGGCTTCCATTCCTTAGTTCACTTGATCCATGAGTGGCTCGTCGTGCAACCCTCAAAATAATACTAGGTTGATAAAATATATAGTTAGTGGCACAACCTAGGTCATCTCCCTTGGAATTGGCGTTCAATGTTTAATTGAGTTTTCCAAATGTTAAAAGACTCTAAAATTTCCTAAACAAAGGGGATTTTGATTTACTTAAACTATTTAAAATAAAATTGAATTAAAATTCCTAATTACTATCTAATTGAGTGATTTATAGTCTTGTGACTAGCTTTGGATTCATCCCTTGGTATCCACTATCCTTATCCTAATCCAATTATGATTAATTCTGGCCTAAGAGTCCCTAAATGTGTTTATAACAATTTATCTTGGGTAACCACTCAAGATTCAAGAGATTAACGATCTAACGTTGAATTGAGACCTCAATCCTGCATTAAATTGTTAATTCTTGTTTCTAAGATCAATAAACATCCAATTTGATTAATTAACAAATTGATTAGCTTCTGAATCATCCTAAATATTTAATTAACCAACTAAACATTAAGGAATCCTCAATTTAAACAATTAAGCTCACTCATGTATTTTATCGAACACCTTCGAAGCATACATGGGAAGTCAAATAATATTAAAATTAATCAGATCAATTAATCAACAAAAATACTTCCTAATTAGTGTCTAACCAGCCACTAATTACAATTACACAAATTCCCCATCAAATACAACTTAACCAAGACAATAAATGAAAGAAAAAAAGTGTAGGAAAAATAGAGAAATTCTTAGCCAAAATTCTGAATTATTCTTCCATGGATTCAAGCTTCTCCAAGAGTTTCCTCCTAGCTAGCCTCAAGGTGGATTAGAAAATCATGGGATGTGGAGATGGATGGATGGTTTGAGAGATGGATGGATTGCTTGATGGATGGATGGTTGAGTGGTTGCCTCCTGGATGAATGGGACGAAGGATATATATAGGCGAGGGGCTGCTAAATTATAGAGACGTGAGTTAGGAGAATTGTGAATGGATTAAGATATACGAATGGATGAAGGAAGCGTGCAGACTTGTAGAGACGTGAGATAGAATGAAGTCTGGACGATGGAATCTGCTCCCTTTCACGTGCTTTTTAATGATTCTACGTGCTGTTCATGTGCTTCTCTCCATGTGCTCATCTTCTTCTTTTAATATATATATCACAAGCTTGCATTGCAGATAGTGTGGGCCCCCATTGAATATAATAATCCACTTGCTTCTTCACGTTATCCATGTAGCTTCCTTCTTATCGTTATTATTCACGTCTTCATTTAACCTTCAGCCCAGGCTTCTTAGCTTCTTCATGCTTTTTTCATGCAGCTCTTCGTTTTTCTCAAGCAGGGCTGCCTCTTCTTCGACATGGGATGCTTCCAATCCAGCTCAGCAGCTTCTTCATTCAGCTCATTCAGCTCTAGCTCCCAAGCTCCTCGATCCAGCGTCTTCCTTCCCACGAGTATGCTTTAGCGTTTCTTCATCGTGATACCTTACGTGTTTCTGCATGTGTGTATAGGTGTGGGCCCCGCTGCTTATTTTATATTCCACGTCCCTTTCTACTGTTTCTGCAGCTTCTTCGTTTCTCAGCTCATTTTACTCCAGCAACGTACTGCTCAGCTCTGCGTTACTTCTTCTTTTATCACGTTCCCAGCTTCGTTCATTCAGCTTGTAATTACATTGTCTAGGATGGCTTCACCTTCAGCTCTCTTCTCATGTCGTTTTTCACGTTGCTATCCAGCCCTCAACTCTAACGTCTTCTTCATTGCATTTTGCTCTCTGCTTCTTCCACATCTTCTGCTCAGCTTCTGCATGTTCAGCTCGCTCAGCTCAATGTCTGTTCTAGCCATTCATTTGCTTCGAGTTTGTGAGCTGCTTTCTACGTGTTTGCTTGTGCCTTCTGCGTTTCTATTGCATGTTCTCCAGCTCTCTTCTTGTGAGCTTCTTTCAGTTGCTGCAGCCCGTGGATTCTTCTTAGCTTCTTTCTTTAAACCAGAAACTCATGTGATGTGTTTCTTCTATGTTGCTTCCAATTCTGTTCAGCTGCTTGCATCTTGTTTCTTATTCTTCTCTCTAAAACCCATGGCTTTCTAATGTGTTTCTAGCCTTACCAAGCTGTAGGTTCTTCTTCATCCATTTGCTCAAGTTTGCTAACTTCCTACATGGAGCTTCTTCTTCTCTATTATGCTTTCAGTTCAAGCCTCCTTTCAACTTCTTTCCATCTCTTATTGCTCAATGCATTACTATTCATCCAGCTCCCCTCTTCACATTCTTATTTACATTGGTCTCCCTCACTACGTGGCTTGTCTCATTGAGTCATGCATGTGTGTGATGATCATGTGACTTCATGTGAGTGTGTGGGTTCCATGGAAAAGTTCATTCAAGCTTTAATTCCCATTGAAATTCTTGAAGCTCTTGATATTGCACATTAACACACTTAAGGCCCATCTCTTCTTCTGCTTTTCTCCAATTTAATTTTCTATTCAAAACTCCAATTACATATTAAAATTCTGCACAAAGAAGTGAGAAAAATCAAATAGGAATATTCACAAAAATTATTTAAGATAAATTTAAGCATTAAAAACCAATAATTTGTAAATAAATTCCTAAATTATAGAAATGGCCACTTAAGATAAAATATTATCTAATTGAAGTCTTAGAGCCATATTTAATCATTAAAATGCCTAAGTTAAGGAGAATAAAGTATATATAAATTATGCTTATCAATCCACCTAGACATGTTAGGAAATGGAGAGGAATGGATGAGATTCTAGGAATCCCAATAGCTCTTCTTCCTTTTAACCATACATAAAGGATGCAAACTCAAGTCTAAAATGCATGCATGAATATCATGGAGTGCATAATCATACATAAGACATTTCTTGCACTTAAGAAGTACAAAACATACATAGGCTTGTCAAGGAAATGGTGTAGCCTCACTCATTCTCTTTGAAATTTTGAACTTGCCTCACCCATTTTTCTTAAGGGACTTTTGACTAAACCTCACTCTTTAAAGACGTTTGGCTCATCCTCACCCTAGCTAAGGGACTTTTAGCTTCACCACACTCAAGCAAACTAAAACATGTTCATAAAGCATCATTCAGGTGCATAACAAAGCATCATTCAGGTGCATAACAAAGCATTATGGTGCTATGGCATATAGATATGTGCTATAACATCTTTCATGGCTTAAACATATACACATATATTCAAAGACAAGATTAACACCCACTCATGCATGAGAGAAAGATGAGAGAGCTACCTTGGTTACACAAACATACTTTTCTCTTTGAAAATGCTTCCTTTCCCTCAGCCACACACTCACAAGACTATGAGACTTGATTCCTTTGGCCTGAACACATTACATGGAAGCCAATTACACTCTTGGAACAATTTCTAAATCTACACATGTACTAGAAAGGCTAGCTTACTTCTAAGGTTTACTTATAGTTTCATAAGGCACCTAATAAAGCAACCTTGGGAAAACATAATTTTGACTCCATTCTTTCCTTTAATCTATGATTCTTGACTCCATTTAGATCTCTTGAAGCCATCACACAATCATTTTAAGGAGCTTAGGTAGGTGTTGCTTCATTATGCTATCATATGGAACTTATATCTCCATTACTCTTTCTAGGCTTTCTAAAATTTTTCTAAGGCTTCCTCTCATACTCTCCCATTATACATGATGCAAAACTAAGTCTGGAAGAAATTAAAACACTCCTTACGTGTATGAACCCCTTTAGGGCAAGGCTATGCTTCCAATTGACACCAATAGAGTTTGTTTGATTTCTTTGATGGGAGAAGCATGTGGGAGGCTTCCTTGATGTCTTAGGGACTCACACAATGTAACAACCCAGAAAAAGAAAATAGAAAAGAAATGAGAAAAGAAAAGAAAAGAGAAAGCTGGAACATTTTCGAAGAGCTGAGAATTTTCTAAGTCTTCTCGCTATAGTGAGAAATGGAATCGCCATAGCGAGAATGCCTCCTCGCCGTAGCGAATATGTTCCTAGCTAGAGCGAGTGCGGCATTCCATATAGAGACCAGGGAGTTACTCGCCGTAGCGGCACTATAGCAAAGGCAGAGGTCTGGAACAGACACGATCTCGCCATAGCGACGCCATAGCGAAGGTCTAGAATAGACACGAGCTCACTATAGTGACGCCATAGCGAAGGCAGAGGTCTGGAATAGACATGAGCTCGCCGTAGCGAGGGTAATGACTCGCTATAGCGAGAGCGGTCCAGAAAAGTGAGAAAAAGAGAGTTTGACTTTTTAAAAGCTTCCAAATCTCTTCTTTCTTCTTCTAACCGGCTCAAACTCGTCTTAAAAGAGAGAAAAGGGCGGAGGAGAGAGAGAGAAGCTGAAGAGAAGAAGAAAGCACAAGAAAGGTAAGAATCCTCATGGCTTTTCTCTTCACATGTCACCCTTCTCCCCTTCCCCTCTCTTTCCACGGTTTTGATAGTAAAGATAGTTAGGTTTTGAGTTTGGTTCAGGAGAGAGAGAGAGTGGGAAACCATTCTTGAGAGAGATTAGAAGTATATAGTCTTCTCTTTCTTGCTTTCCCCTTTTCTTAAAAGCTTAAGAGTTGAGAAAAGAGAGAGAATAGCTAATGGGCTCTAGTGTGAGGAAGAAACCTAGGTTGAGAAGCTCAGTAGAGTTGATTAGAAGTAATCCCTAGCTTAAGAATCAAGTATTGAGGTATTAATTCCATGCTTTTGTGTGGTTAGGCTCAAGATAAGCCCTCCCATCTAGAAGTGTAGTGAAATCAACAAGGGAGGAGTCAAGTGACAGAGCAAGTAGTGAATAGCTAGCAAGGTAGTTCTCTCCACTTTCTCTCATGCATAATTGTGTGTTTACATTGTCTTGCTTGTGTGTATGAATGATACGAGCTATGAGAAGTGTGTTAGCATGATTATGTGTTATGATTGAAATGATGTTTGAAATGATTGTTTGGTTTGCTTGAGGAAATGGAAAAGCCAATAACCCTATAGCCAAGGTGAGGATGAGCCGAAGCCCTAAGTTGGTTGAGACAAGAGAAAAAGATCTCCCAAAAGTGAGGTTGACTTCCAAAGAGTAAGGGTTGAGTCTAAGGACCTCTAAAGTATAGGAAGGCAAATCCAAAAGCCACAAGGAAATGGGTGAGGCTGATCCAAGTACTTAGCAAGCTCTTGAATGTTATGCATGGCCATTTCATATGTTTTAAATGTTTTCATCATGGTTTTATGTGCTAACATGCCATACATGCATAATGAGACTTGTTGCATACAATATATGTATGTTTGAATGAGAGTTGAACTACTGAAATTCTCCGAATCTCACCCTCCCTCTCCACCAACCAACCATGCCAGGTGGACCGAGTGAGATTAGAGATGGGAGCAACCACCACCAAGCATGAAGCTAAGGATAGAAATGAAGAAGAGTGTAAAGGCTTTTTGTAATACATTGTACATGAGAGTTGTAAATGTAAAGCAATGATGTATATGATGTAATTCCTAATAGTTTTGTAAGACAATGTATGTATGAATGAAGTATGTATGAGAATAAGGTTTATGATGAATGAAAAGGTATGTTTGATGTGAAATGATCAAAAGTAGTCTAGACTATATGGGTGCATAAGTGGGCATGGGATAGTGAGTTTCCCCAATCTAAGTTATTAGACACTTGAGACATGATTGATAGCTCCTATAGATGCTTTCTCATGTGCTCAAAGAGTCATAGAAGTAGAAAACCAAGATTGGACCCTATGAACCCCACTTTTGGCCAAGAAAGGGCCTTCTTGCACATGATGTCATAGATTAGCCATATGACCTCTTCTTGTTATGAGATTTGACATGTAGCTAGATTATGTTTAGAGCTTTCTGGAAAGCTAGAGTTCATGTCATTTAGAGGTCTATAGCATTTTCTATGATTTTTCAAAGTTGACATCAGAATTTCGGATTTCAGAAATCACTGTTCATTTGGTCAGTTTGAGAAACGAGTCATCCGAGGGGCAAACGTAGTCCAATGGCTACGAACTTTTATACACAGAAACTAGATGGTCACAGTGACTTGTAGGAACTTGAAGCACCTCATTTAGAGGTCTAGAGAGGAAGTTATGCAATTTCGAAGTTCCTGCCCAGAATCAGACACCCAACCAGACCCGAAGTACTGTTTCATCGGTTTCCGGGAAATTGGCTTGGTGAACTGATCTGGAGATATTTTTATCCTCTAGCTAACATCCACATCTTTCCATAGAGATATAGTTTATGAGCATTGGATTTTTGTGGAATTAGTTGGACATTTTCAAAATCCATATCAGTAAACTGTGACAGCAAAGAAGCCCCCTCTGACCAGTGAGCGATTTTGATGTCAAACGCAAAGTATGTGAGATATTGAGACTTATACTTATTTTTAGTATGAAGTAGACGTCTCAAAATTTCTAGAATGACCCAGATCATGCAATTACGATTTTTCTGCATTTAGTTATGAATTTTCAAACTTAGCCCAGAAATGAAGCAAAATCTGCCAAGAACGAAAATGCATGTCTCCAATCCCTTTTTGCTTTCCATGAGTTTAAAGCATATTGTGGGGATTGAAATAAGTCCCAATAGTGTAACTGAGCATGAGGAAACATAGAGAGAGCTCAACCGGTCCATGTTACTTCTAAGTGGATCTCTACCCATACATAGTGCCATAGAGAAAGAAGCATAAGGTAGAGAAATTATCTCCCTTGTGAGCTCCGCATGTGCATATGAGTAAGAGGGCATGTTGGGTATGAGCTAGAGGTTAAGGTGTTACACACAAACTCTTAGATACCTTAAATCAGGCCTAGAAAGCTTCCTACAAACCAAAGTGCAAGTGAAACCCTAGGGTAGACATCTTGCAAATCAATGGTTCTTTCTTGGATTTTTTTGCATATTCTTGTTTCCCACACTCTAAATCTTAGGATTCATCCTTGTTTTGGTTCAAAAATAACTTCCTCTTTGCTGTCCATATAATGATCGAACCATACATAAAGGGAGCAAGGAAGAAGAGGCATGAAAACTAATGAATTTACCTTGAATTCAAGCTTTTCCCAAGAGCTTTGCCCTTTGCCTTCATCGTCTTCTTGGAATTCAAACTCCTCCTCTCTGGTTTGGGTTCAAAATAGAATTACCAAAACCATGGAAAGAAAGAGGAGAAGAAGGAGAACAAGTTTAATAAAGGAAGGAGCAAGAAATTCCTTGATTTTTCATACTTTTTCCTAGGCTTTTTCTCCTCCTTTGAAGCTCCCTCTTGTGCACCACTTTTTACAGAACTTCTCCCTAGTCTTGGGTAGAATTTACGTCTACCAAATGTGAAGGAGAAGTGGGGCACCACCTATGTAATGTCCGATTTTCGTTAAACAACGAAAATGGGTGCGTTTTCAAAGCAAGTCCCCTTAAATGAATTAATTAAGGTCCCGAAAAATTTGAGTAACATTTTAGACTCCTAAAAATGAGAATCCTAGCCTCAGACAGAAGGAAAAATGGAGGTAGAATGAAGAAATAAATTTTAACAGAAAACCTACGAAACGTAATGACATTTTCATAATTTTGAGCAAATTGTGGAATTTACACACGAGGGCTTTTTAAATGAAAATTTTGAGTTCTCCAAGGTTCTCAGAGGCCCTAAAAACCATGGGAAGCCTTGGAACAGTTAAATCTCCTCCGGTGGACGTTTTCCAATGTTAGTGCACCCAAACTTTGATGGATTCGTTTGGGAAGGTTTTAACTCTGATTTGAGTGATTCCAAAGGCATTTTACTAAATTGGTAACCTAAATTTTATAATGGAAAATATAGTTCTAAAAAAGGAGATAAAACAAAGAAGAAACGAAAATGCAAAGAACGAAGGGCAAAATAGGAATTTTTGAAAAAGTCACTTTCCTCCCTCTACATATAGGTGGTGCCCCACTTTCTCCCTCATTTGGAATCAGAATTTTTTGTCTACTTTCAGAGAAGGGAGCTAGGGTTTTGGGCGCACAAGAGAGGAAGAAGAAAAAGGAAGAATTCAAGCTTAAAGGTATGTTTCCAGGGTAGTTTTTTATGATTTTCTTCATCCACACCTCTTCTCCTTCCTTCTCTTTTGTTTCCTTTGATTAAAATGGAATTTATAAATCTGATTCAAGGGAGAAACTCAAGGGAATTTTTGGATTTGGAGAGAGGAGCTTGGAGAAAGCAAGATTCAAGAAAGAATAAGGAAGGAAACTAATTTCTCTTCCTATAGTTGATATCTTGATCCTCCCTCCTTTTCCATTTCGCCTAACCCTGGGAACCATAGGAGGAGTTGATTTTTAGGCAGAACCAAGGATGAATCTAGGGAAAAAATGTATGAAGATTAAGAATATGCAAAGGGAATTAACAAAAAACCATTAGATTTCAAGATGCAATTCTAAGGTTTCAAGTGTTCCTTCCAAAATCTGATTTTGTATGATGATTCCTAGGTCTAATTAAGAGTTTAAATGAGCTCCTAAGGTCCCTAAGATGCTCCCTACATGCTTCCTCCTTCAATAAAACAAAGAAAATTCCAAGAAGGCCAAAAAAGCCCTATGTCTCGGCCAAACAAGGAAAGAGTAGCTAGGGAAAGTTTTAAATCTTTCTAAGGCCATTCTTGAGTCATATATGATGAATAAATATGAGGGGAGGCCTTGGAAAAAATTTATAACTCATAGAAAATGTAACACCATATATTTCTAGCTCATTTCATACTATATCTATGCCTCACATCAAGCAATTCATACAAGAGGCAAGAAAATGGCATTGTTTTAATGCATTTCTTAGCATTACGTCACATATAAAAATTCCATTTAGTGTCACATGGATCATATGAACTCAAAAATCACATCACCATATTTAATACATGAATACAACTCATTTGCATCATTAAAAGTGGCCTACACCTCAAGAATCACGAAGGGAAGCATGAAATATTCATATCCATTTTTGGCCAGATTTGGCTCTTTTCTGACCAAAATTTGAAAACTCATAACTAATTCTAAAAAAATTGAAATCATTCAATCTTGGTCATTATGGAAAGATACAGATGTCTAATTCATAATAAAAATATATCTACACCATAACATCCATCATAGAGGATGTTTGAAATCCAAAAACGTCCAGAGGTCAACTGCTCACTGGTGCTATCACAGATTTCTACAAAAAACTTTAAAAATGTCCAATTAATTCCATAAAAATCCAATCCATTAAAATGATGTCAATCTTGAAATATGTGGATGTTAGCTAGAGGGGAAAATATTTTTAGGCCAGCTCAGGCATGCTCAGACCACGAAATTCAATAGAACAGTAATTGAGGTCGGGTGAAGCTCCTTATACTAGATAGAAACTTTAAAAATTCATATCTCCTTCTCTAGACCTCCAAATGAGGTGTTCTAATTGATACAAGTCACTGTGAATGTCTAGTTTCTTTGTCTAAAATTACATGGCAATTCAACATCATTTGAGCCCTATGTGACAAATTTCATTTTTAGACCAAATGAATAGTGCAACAGACCAAAATCAAAAAAATTTCCAAATTTAGAAATTCATCAAATATTCTGTAGACCTCCAAAAATTATATTCTTTAGCTTTCCAAAAAGCTCTAATTACATGCCAAATGTCATATCAAGAAGAACTCGTTTGGCCAAAAAGTGATATAGGGTTCCATAGTGGTCAATTTTGGCTCCATATGAAGTTCCAAAGTAACCAAATGGCTTTCCTTAGGGTTTGGCACCTTTTGGACAAGTCTAAAAGCATGATTAAGACTTGTGTAAGCTACCTAAATGGTCCCAAACTCCATGCATCTCATTTTGGCCATTTTATCCACACATATGCATAATTCTATCAAACCATTCATGGAGCTAATTTGCCATCATATACTCAATTCACATTCTAGTGGTTACATAACATATTCTCTCATTCATACATGGCACAATATCATAATTACACATGTTTAAGAGGTCATAGACCATATACATCATGGGTTTACATGCTTTGATACAAATATGGCCTTAAAGAGCCAAAAACTATGCATTAAGTTGTCAAGCTCTCTTCTTCAAGGTGGTTGGCTTCCATTACCTTGCCCACTTGATCCACCTAGCACATTAGATCATTGGAGAGTAGGGAATGAGATTCAAAGAATCTCAATAGCTCATCTCCTATTCAATCATACATAATGGATGCAAATAAGTCTCATAAATGCATGTATGGTCATGTTGACATGTGTAAACATTCAAGAAGTATTTTCATCATTTGAAAAATGTCATACATAGCATATAAAGACTTGTCAAGTAAGTGGATTGGCCTCACCTAATTTCTTATGGATATTGGACTTGCCTCACCCATTCTTTAATGCATTCTTGGACTTAACCATGCTCTTGGGAGCCCACTCTGCTTTTGGGAGACTCTTTGCTTTATCTCAACCAATCTTAAGGGTTCTTGGCTCATCCTCACCATGGCTAAGGGTTCTTGGCCTCACCACACTCAAGCAAACCCAAACACACAGCAAAATATCATATGGAACATAATATATCATCATGAAATCATGGCATATAAAATCATGCTAGCATACCTTTTATAGCTTGAAAATATACATACACACATTTTAAGACAAGCTAAGCACACATCCATGCATGAGAGAAGGTGGAGAGAGCTACCTTGCACACAATAACACACTTTTTCCTTTGAAATTCCCTCATTTCCTTCGGCCACACATACACAAACTTGTGGAGATGCTTTCTTTTGGCCTAGACACAATTTATGGAACCCAATAAGGGTCATGAAATAATTTCCAAGGTCACACAACTTGCTTAGACACTAGGTTGTTCTATAACCCCATAATGGTCCATAAATGCACCTAATGAAGCAACACCACTCAAATAAATTCTAGGCTCTATTCTTTCCTTTCAAATATGATTCTTGACTCCTTTTAAGCCTCTTAGAGTCATCATACAATTAAAACAAAGAACCTAACTACATGTTGCTTCTTTAGGTCATAATATGGAACCTAAAGCACCAACTCACTTTCTGAGTTGTAAATTTTTTCCAAGGCCTCCCTTCATTTTCATTCATCATATATGACTCAAGAATGGGCTTAGAAAAATTTAAAACTCTCCCTAGCTATGCTATTCTTACTTGGCCAAGGCTATGGAGGAAATGGAGCTCTTTGGAGTTTGCTTTGTTTTCTCAAGGGAAGAATCATATGGGGAGTCTCTTAGGGTCTTAGGAGCTCATTTAAACTTTTATTTAGGCCTAGGAATCATCATACAAAATCAGATTTTGCAAAGTGTAATTGAAACCCTAGAACTTGCATCTTGAAATCTAATGGTTTTTTGTTGATTCCCTTTGCATATTCTTAATCTCCACACCCTTTTTCCTTAGATTCACCCTTGGTTCTACCTAAAAATCAAGTCCTCCTAGGGTTTTCTCATGTTACGCGAAATAGAGGGGGAGGGAACCAAAGATGACAACCATAGGAAGAGAAATTACCTTGTTTTCTTACTTTTTCTCACTTGAATCTTGTGTTCTTTGAGCTCCTCTCTTCAAATCCGAATTTTCCCCTCAATTTCTCCTTTAAAACAGATCCATATACTTCATTATAATCACTCAAATTAGAGCTAAAACCTTTCTAAACGAATCTGTTAAAGTTTTGGTACACTGACGTTGGAAAGCATCCACCGGAGAGGATTTAACTATCCCAAGGCTTCCCATGGTTTTTAAAACCTCTGAGAACTCTAGAGAACTCAACTTTCATTTAAAAAGCCCTCCTGTGTGAATTCCAAAATTTGCTTAAAATTACAAAAATACCATTATGTTTCGTTAGATTTTCATCAAAATTTGTTTTTTTCATTCTAGCTCTATTTTCCTTTCCTTCTGAGGCTAAGATTCTCATTTTTAGGAGTCTAGAATGTTACTCAAATTTTTTGGAACCTTAACTAATCCATTTCAGGAGACTTGCTTTAAAAACGTACCCGTTTTCATCGTTTAATGAAAACCAGACATTACAATTCTCTCCCCTTTAAAAATTTCATCCTCGAAATTTAGATAACATACCTCAAGGGAAGAGTTCTAGATATTTCTTCTTCATATCATCCTCTAGTTCCCAGGTAGCTTCTTTGGGAGATAACCCCTTCCAAACCACTTTCACCAGTGGTATCGTTTTATTCCGTAACTGCTTGAGTCTAACGTCCATGATCCGATATAGTGATACTATGTATGATAGATCATCCTATAACTACACATTCTCATATTCTGTGAGGGGTCGAGCTGGTACTTTTTAAGTTGGGAGACATGGAATACATTGTGGACTTAGCTTAGGTTTGAGGGAAGGACTAGTTTGAAGCAACAAGTCCTACATTATTAAGAATTTGGAAAGGACCTATGTACTTTGGACTAAGTTTTTTACTTTTAATGGAATAACCTATCCCTGTGATTGGAAACACTCTAAAGAAGACATGGTCTCCAATCTTAAACTCTAATGGCCGCCTATGTTTATTTGCATAACTTTTCTAGCTACTTTGGGCCATCAGAAGTTTCTTTCTAATGGTTTCTATCTGTTTAGAAGTTTGGTCTACTAACTCTGGGCCTAGAAGGCTCCACTCTTCTAGCTCAACCCAACACATTGGAGACCCACACTTCCTCCCATACAATGCCTCATACGGTGGTATCTGTATACTTGCATGGTAACTGTTATTGTAGGTAAATTCTGCTAGAGGCAAGTATGTATCCTAGTTTCCTTTCATCTCTAAGACACATGCCCTCAATATGTCCTTTAGGGTTTGGATGGTTCTCTCTGTCTGTCCATCCGTCTAAGGGTGATAGGTCGTGCTAAGTCTAAGTCTGGTTCCTAGAGCATCCTGTAATGATCTCTAGAAATTCGCTATGAATCTGGGATCCCTATATGAAATTGTGCTCCTAGGTATGCCATATAGTCTAACTATCTCCCTAATGTACAGATAGGCTAATTTATCTAGGGTATAAGTGGCTTTCATAGGTAGAAAGTGTGCTGACTTTGTCAACCTATCTACTATTACCTATATTGCATCATGCCCGATGATGTTCTGGGTAAACCCATGATAAAATCTATAGCTATACTATCCTTTTTCCACTTTGGGATATCTAAGGGCTAAAGCAACTCAGCTAGTTTTTGGTGTTCTATTTTCACTCTCTGGCATACTAAACATCGGGAGACATACTCTGCTATATCTGTTTTCATTCTAGGCCACCAGAACATTTTCTTTAAATCCTGGTACATTTTATTGCTGCCCGAATGAATGGTGTACTTACTTTTATTTGCCTCATCTAATATTTTCTCTTTGATTTTCATATTTCTAGGCACATACAGCCTATCCCTGTATCTCACTACGTTATCCTCAGACAGATTGAATTCCTGAATGCTACCCTAGGCTATCTGGGCTTTAATCTTATTTACATGGTCATCTATCTGCTGAGCCTTTCTTATTTACTTCCTCAAGTCATTTTCTATTCGGGTTTCACTCATTAATAGCTTACCTAAATACACCTTGCAGGAGAGACTCATATCTCTAAATCTCTCAATCAATTCTTGCTCTCGGATCATCATACAGGCCATGTGTATGGATTTTCTACTCAGGGCATCAGCTACCATATTAGCCTTACCAGGATGGTATTTCAGTGTAAAATCACAGTCTTTCAAAAATTCTAACCATCTCTATTGCCTTATATTTAGCTCTTTCTGTTCAAATAAATATTTAAGGCTCTTGTGGTCGCTGTAAATTTCTATAGCTGCCTCATATAAGTCGTGTCTCCATATTTTCAAGGCAAACACCACTGCGACTAACTCTAGGTCATGTGTGGGGTAGTTTTCCTCATAAGGTTTTAATTGTCTGAAGCATAAGCTACCACTCAGCCTTTCTGCATAAGTACACATCCTAACCCTTTCTTAGAGGCATCATTGTATACTATAAAAGTTTCTCTAAGGACAGGGAGTACTAAAACTGGGACCATGGTTAACTTGTACTTCAATTCTTGAAAATTACTCTCACATTTATCATTCCACACAAACGACACATTCTTTCTAGTAAGCCTGGTCAATGTCATCACTATCTGAGAAAAGCCCTGAATGAACTTCTTATAGTAACCTGCTAAACCTAAGAAGCTCCTGATCTCTATCACTGTCCTAGGTCTCTCCCACTGTAATACTACTTCTACCTTATAGAGATCTACTGCGACCCCTGCTTGGGAGATCACATGACTTAGAAACTGAACCTCAGTGAGCCAAAACTCACATTTACTAAGTTTAGCATACAACTATCTTTTTCTCAGGGTTTCCAAGGCTGATCTCTAATGTTGCTCATGTTCCTCTCTACTTTTTGAGTAGATGAGGATGTTATCTATGAAGACAACTACAAATCTATCTAAATATGGCCTGAAAAATTTATTCATATAATCCATGAATACTGTGGGCGCATTTGTCAACCTGAAGGATATAACTAAAAATTCATAGTGCCTATATCTAGTTCTAAAAGCTGTTTTGGGAATATCCTCAGCCTTTATTTTAAGCTGATGGTATCTCGACCTAAGGTCTATCTTAGAAAATACAAAAGCTCCTACTAATTGATCTAGGAGGTCATCTATATGAGGGAGAGGGTACTTATTCTTAATGGTTATCTTATTGAGTTCCCGGTAATCTATACATAGCCTAAGGCTCCTGTCTTTCTTCTTTATAAATAGGACTGAAGCTCCCCATGATGAGACACTAGGCCTAATAAAACTCTTTTCTAATAGCTCTTATATCTGTTTCTTAAGCTTTGCTAGCTCGATAGGAGCCATCCTATACAGGGCCATAAACACCGGACTTGCCCCAGGTACAATGTCTATAAGAAATTCTACCTCTCTCTCTAGGGATAGTCTACTAATCTCTCCAGGGAATACTTCTGGGAACTCCCTCACAATGGGAATCTCATCTATACCCTCTTCTACCTTAGCTTGGACTGAAAAGAAAACTAAATACCCCTCACAACTATGTCTTAGGGATCTCTTAGCCTGGAAGGTGGTCATGGTAGATAACTCAGTCCTCATACTAGGCACAGTCCTATACTTAGGTAAAGTAATACATTAGTGGCTATAATCTAGTGTGGCATTATTTGAAGACATCTAGTTCATGCCAATAATCACATCAATATCAATAAGAGGTATACAAATCAAATCAAGGGTGGTAAGGCAGTGATTAAATTGGATCACACAATTCAAACAAGTATGGGAGGTAATGGCTCAGTTTCCTGTGGGGATAGATACATGCAATCATATGGCAATATATGCATACTCAGACCTAACCTCCTAGCACAATCATATGAAATAAAGAATGGCTAGCACCCGAATCGAATAATTTAGTTACAGAAAAATCATTTATTCTAATAGTACCTTGAATCAGACTTGAGGACTGACTAGCCTCCTACTGGAATAGAGTAAAGACTCTACCCTGGGTCTGAGGTCTAGGAGGAGGAGCCATCTCCCTCTACTGTGGAATAAGTGAAGGAGCCTGTGTGCAATCCCTGGCCATATGCCCTGGCCTACCACACTTGAAACATACATTCTGCCCCCTCGTAGCACGGTCTGGTACCGTGATTTCTGCCACATTAAGGACATGGAATAGGTGTGAAACTACCTTTGCTAGATTAAGTCCTCTGTCTCTTTCCTTTTCAGCTCTACTGACTCTTGCCACCTCTACGGCTAGTGCATGCGGCCTGTGAACCCTTTCTAGGTCTTTTGGGCTCAGGGAGGGGTGGTCTAGCACTAAAGTAGGCTGTGTCATCCTAAAATTTGTTTCAGTTACTCTGCATACTTCAACAAGGGTGTTAAAGTGCCTGATTCTCTATGGCACTACCCTGTCTCTAATCTTAGGGAGCAGGCCTTTCTCTAATCTATCTGCTCTCCATCTCTCATCATCATATCTCTGTAGATAAGAATAGTATCGGGAGAGCTCTACAAATTTGGCCATATATTAGTCCACGGACATTCCCTCAGTCTGCTTAAAAGAACATATTCTGATTCTTTCTCATCTTTGATTAAGTTGGGGAAGTATTTCTTATGAAACACCTCCTATGTGATCGAGGAATTTCTCGCCCTTAAAATAGGCTCGATTCCTTTCCATCAATAGTCCGCTTCCTTCTATAACTGGAATACAACCATCTTGGCCTTCTGCTCATACGTGCACTCCATCACTTTGAAAATTTTCTCTAACTGCATAATCCAGGCCTCAGTTTTATCTGAGTTCATCCCACCATCAAAGGTGCGAGGCCCGAACTTTCTGAACTGAGTAATGATCTTTCTAGTCGAGGGCTACTACTGTGCAGGAGGCGTCTGAGCTAGTGGAATAGGGGCAACCATCTACGTGTGTGGCTATGGATCTAGGTGAGTTGCCCCTGAATGCTTAGGACGATCTAAGTGTAGAGGTGGCTGAGGAAGAGTAGGTGTAGGGCCTTGGCTATCTCTCTCAACAAGCCATTCTTGTAACTACATAATGACAGCTTGCTACTGATCTAAGCGAGCCATGATAGACTGTAAGGCTCCAGTAACTAGATCACTAGGCCCGGCTTCATAAGCATGAGCCTCTCTAAAGGGCCGACCTTTCCTAGTGTTCACCATTGTACTGAAACATCATAATAAACTTTAACATGAAACAGGGAACACTTCCACCATCAAACACACTCAATTCATCCGAAAAACAAGCTCATATGCATCTAGGCAATTCATAAACACAAGCCACAACCTACACCAAGAGCCTGAACCTTTGCTCTGACACCAATAAATGTAACACCATAGTTTCTAACTCATCTTATGCCTTTAATTAACTCAATTTCAGGAATCTGTGAGTTTCCAATGAAAAAGGCAATAAAAATAATGAATATTTTTGCATTGCGTCATGTATAAAATTTCATTTGGTGTCATGTGGACTGTGTAAACTCATACCATACATCCTCATATTTAATTACATGAATGCTATAACACCATCATTTCTAGCTCATACCCATCATGCCTTACATGCTCATATGAGATATAGGAAGAATAAAGTGAGATCTTCCTCATTAGATTCATACACTTTCTTAGAGTTGCGACATGGTTAAAAATTTATTTCAATGTCACATGGATCGTGTGAGCTCATTCTATGCATTATCATATTTAATTACACCATTACAACTCATTTCAATCCCAAAAACATGCTTTCAGCCCATGGAAACCAAAAAGAGGTATGGAACATGCATGTTCATTTTCGGCCAGGCTTGGTCTCATTTATGGGCAAAGTTTGGAAAATCATCACTAAATATAGAAAAATCAAAAACATGCATTATTGGTCATTCTGGAAATATTAAGATGTCTAATTCATAGTAAAAATATGTAGAAGTCTTAAACTCCCACACAGAAAGCGTTTGACACACGAAATCATCTGGAGGTCGGAGTGGGTCTTGATACTGTCACAGTTTACTGATATGAACTTCAAAAATGTCTAACTAATTCCAAAAAAATCCAATGCATTCAAATGATACCAATATGGAAATATGTGGATGTTAAATAGAGAGAAAAAATGTCTCCAGATCAGTTCATCAAGCCAAACTCTCAGAAGTCGATGGAAAAGTACCTCTGGTTAGGCAAGATGACTGATACTGGGCAGAAACTTCAAAAATTCATATCTTCCTCTTTAAACCTCCAAATGAGGTACTTCTAGTTGCTACAAGTCACTGTGACTGTATAGTTTCTTCCTATAAAATTTCATAGTCATTGTACCACGTTTACCCCTCGAATGACACAATTTCACAACTGACCAAATGAACAGTGCTTATGCAAATCCGAAATTCTGATACCAACTTTGAAAAATCATAAAAAATTTCACAGACCTCCAAATGATCTGATATTTAGCTTTCCAAAAAGCTCTAGACAAGATCTAATCACATAACAAATTTTAAGGCAAGAAGAGGTCATTTGGTCAGACTTGGACATCATGGGGAAAAGTGACCAGTTTTTATGTTACAAGTGGGCTATTAGGGTTCAACTTTGCTTCTCCTACCTCTAAGGCTCTATGATCACATGGGAATGCATCAACATAGGCTATCAAACATGGCTCAAATGTCTAACAACCAAGATTTGCAAAACTCACTCTCCCACACCAATAGATACACCATGTACATAATGTCAAGATCTTGCTATTCATAACAAAACTTGCTACATCATTCAAGATGATTCGAATTCTCATACATATATGATAAATACATTCATTTACAAGTATTCATACGTGCTACATCATGTACATCATTAGATTACATCTCTTATCTTAACTATAAAATGGTGACAACATGACTATTTCACAACTCCTTTGCTAATTTTCTAGCTTCAAGCTTGGTGGCTCCCATCTCTTGTCTCACTTGGTCCACCTAGCATGTTAGGATGGTGGAGAGGGGGAGTGAGATTCAAAGAATCTCAATAGCTCATCTATCATTCAATCACACATAAAAGCATGCATTACTAGTCTCACACATGTATGCATGGGCATATTAGCATGTGAAATCATAAGAAAAACATTTTCAACATTTGAGTAGGCCATACATAACATACAAAAGCTTGCCAAGCAAGTGGATTAGCCTCACCCATTCACTTGTGGATTTTGGGCTTGCCTCACCCATTTTTTAAGAGGTTCTTAGACTCAACCTTACTCTTGGGAGTCAACCTCACTTTTGGGAGACTCTTTACTTTGTCTCAACTAACTTTAGGGTTCTTGGCTCATCCTCACCATGGCTAGAGGATTGTTGGCTTTTCCATACTCAAGCAAACTAAAGTAATCACATAATACATCATTGAAATACATAAGGCATCATCATGCTAGCATACTTTTCATGGTTTAAAAACATACATGCATACATGCAAGACAATGTAAGCACACATCTATGCATGAGAGAAGGTGGAGAGAGCTACCTTATTGGCTAATCATAAGCTTTCCCTTTCAATTTGTCTCTTCCCTTGTTGATTTCACAATCACAACTAGATGGGAGTGCTTCTCTTGAGCCTAAACACACAAAGAGTATGGAATTACTCTCTTAACACTTTATTCATGTAGAGAAACTAAGGTCTCTCTCTCTAGAATGCTACTAACTCTCTTTCCTCTCTCAAGCTCTCAAGAAAGGAAAGCAAAGAAGAAGTAAAGATATATGAGTTTTGGTCTTCTTCAAGAAGGGTTTTTCACTCTTCCTCTTCTGAACCAAGCTCAAAGCCCAACTACTTCAATAACCAAAACCATAAGAAGAGAGAGCAAAGAGAGAAGAATAACATGCTAAGAAGAAAAACTATGCAAATCTTACTTTTTTCTTGTTCTTCCTTCCTCCTCTAGGTTTCTCTTTCTATCCACAGCTCTTTTCTCTTCTTTGGTCGAAGCTTAGGTCAGTTAAAAGAAGAGGAATGAATCTAGACTCTTTAAGAAGTGAAATTCTCTTTTTTCACGCTTTTTCGGACTAACCCTCGCTACGGCGAGCACATAGCAGTCCCAGACCCCTGCCTTCGCTACGGCGCGCTACAGCGAGCAACTCCCTGGTTTTTGTATGGGATGCCCACACTTACTATAGCTAGAAGCATTCTCACTATAGCTAGAAGGTACTCTCGCTATAGCTAGACCATTTCTCGTTATAGCAAACAGGTACATTCGCTATAGCTAGTCAATTTCTCGCTATAGCTAGCAGACTTAGAAAATTTTCAGCCCTTTGAAAATTTTCCAGCTTTTTTTTTTCTGGTTGTTACAAATACAACTCATTTGCATCATAAAATATGGCCCACAACTCATGAAACTCAAAAGAAAGCTCAAAATACTCATGTATATTTTCGGCCAGAATTTGGCTCTTTTCTAACTAAATTTTGAAAAATTATAACTAATTCTAGAAATATTGAAATCATGCATTCTTAGCTATTATGGAAAGCTACAGATGTCTAATTCATACTAAAAATATGTCCAGACCATGATATCCATCACAAAGGACGTGTGACATCTGAAAAGGTCTAGAGGTCAAACTACCTCCTGGTGCTGTCACAGATTTCTGCAGCAAATATTTGAAAATGTCCAATTAATTCCAAAGAACTCCAATCCATACAAAGGATACCAATATGGAAAAATGTGGATATTAGTTAAAGGAAAAAAGTAACTCTAGACCAATTCAAGTAGCCCAGACCTCAGGATTTGATGGAACAGTAACTGAGGTCGGGTAAAACTCCTGATACTTGATAGATTTTTTAAAAATTCATATCTCCCTCTCTAGACCTCCAAATGAGGTGCTTCCAATTAGCACAAGTCAATGTGAATGTCTAGTTTCTTTGTATATAATGTCATGGCAATTGGACATCATTTAAGCCCCATGTGACAGATTTCATTTTCAGACCAAATGAATAGTGCAGCTGACCAAAACCAAAAACTTTGCCAACTTTGAAAATTCATCAAATATTCTATAGACCTTTGAAAATTATGTTCTTTAACTTACCAAAAATCTCTCAAAAAGATCTAATTTCATGCCAAATCTCAGATCAAGTGAAACTCATTTGACCAAAAAGTGACATAAAGTTCCATTGTGGTCAATTTTGGCTCCATATAAGGTACCAATATGTCCAAATGTCTTCCTTGAGTTTTGCCACCTTTTGGGCAAGTCTGAAAGTATAATTAAGACTTGTGTGAGCTGCCCAAATGGTCCCAAACTCTATGCCTCTCATTTTGGCCATGCCACATGCAATTATACACACACACATCAAGCTTTCAAGAAGCATATCCTTGCATTACATATCCAAATTACATTCTAGGGTTCATATGTCATATCCTTTCATTCAGACATCACATATTATCATAATGGGTTACATCATTTGACATATCTATGGTCTTAAAGAACCAAAAACTTTGCATTTTGTTGTCAAACTCTTTCCTTCAAGGTGGTTGGTTTCCATTACCTTGTCCACTTGGTCCACCTAGCATATTAGATCATTGGAGAGGAGGGAATGAAATTTAAAGAATCTCAATAGCTCATCTCCCATTCAATCACACATAACATATGCAAAGAAAGTCTTAAAAATGTATGCATGGATATAATGGAAGTCATGGACATTCAAGAGGCAAGCTTGGCATGTGAATGAGTCATACAAGACATTCAAGAGCTTGCCAAGTAGATGGATTGGCCTCACCCTTTTCTTCATGGATTTTTGACTTGCCTCACCCATTCTTTAAGAGAATTCTTGGACTCAACCATACTCTTGGAAGCTCACTTTGCTTTTGGGAGATTCTTTGCTTTGTCTCAACCAATCTTAAGGGTTCTCGGCTCATCCTCACCATGGTTAAGAGTTTTTAGCCTTTCTACACTCAAGCAAACTCATACAAACATCATAGCATCATTTAGAAACATAACATGTTATCATGAAATCATGGCATATAAAATCATGCTAGCATACTTTTTATGGCTTAAAAATACACATACACACATTTTAAGATAAGCTAAACACACATTCATGCATGAGAGAAGGTGGAGAGAGCTACCTTGCACACAATCACACACTTTTCCTTTTGAAATTCCCTCCCTTGCTTCGACCATACACACACAAACTTGTGGAGATGCTTTCTATTGGCCTAGAGATAATTTATGGAGGCCAATTAGGTTCATGAAACAATTTCTAAAGTCACACAACTTGCTTAGACACTAAGTTATTTTATAAACCCCATTATGGTCCATAAATGCACCTAATGAAGCAACACCACTCAAATAAATTCTAGGCTCCATTCTTTCCTTTCAAATATGATTCTTGACTCCTTTTAAGCCTCTTGGAGTCATCACAAAATTAAAACAAAGAGCCTAATAACATGTTGCTTCTTTAGGTCATAATATAGAACTTAAAACACTAACTCACTTCATATGAGTTCTAATTTTTTTCCAAGGCCTCCTTTCATATTCATTCATCATATATGACTCAGGAATGGCCTTAGAAAAATTTAAAACTCTCCCTAGCTTCCCCAACCTTGTTTGATCGAGACATAGGGCTTGTTTGGCCTTCTTAGAGTTTTCTCTGTTTTCTTGAAGGAGGAAGCATGTGGGAAGCATCTTAGGGATCTTAGGAGCTCATTTAAACTCTTAATTAGACCTAGGAATTATCATACAAAGTCAAATTTTACAAGGTGCACATGAAACCTTAGAATTTGCATCTTGAAATTTAATGGTTTTTTGTTGATTTCCTTTGTATATTCTTAATCTCCACACCTTTTTTCCTTAGATTCATCCTTGATTTGCCTTAAAAACCATATCTTCCTATAGTTCCTAGGGTTAGGTGAAATGGAGAAGAAGGGAGGATCAATATATCCACTATAGGAAGAGAAATTACCTAGTTTCCTTGCTTATTCTTACTTGAATCTTGCTTTCTCCAAACTCTTCTCTCCAAATCCGAAAATTTCCTTGAATTTCTCCCTTGAATCAGATTTATAAACTCCATTTTAATCAAAGGAAACAAAGGAGAAGGAAGGAGAGGAGGTGTGGATGAAGAAAAGCGTGAAAAACTACCATGGAAACATACCTTTAAGCTTGGATTTCTTCTCTTCTTCTTCCTCCTTTGGTGCACCTCTCTCATAGGGTTTTTCTTCTAATTTTTGGCAGAATAATCTGAAACCAAATGAAGGGGAAAGTGAGGCGCCACCTATATATAGGATAGGAAAGTAGCTTTTTCAAAAATTTCTATTTTGCCCTTCGTTCTTTGCATTTTCATTTCTCTTTTGTTTTAGCTCCTTTTTTAGAACTGTCTTTTTCATTATAAAATTTAGGTTCCCAATTGAATAAAATTCCTTTGGAATCACTCAAATCGGAGCTAAAACCTTCTCGAACGAATCTGTCAAAGTTCAAGTACACTGACGTTGGAAAACGTCCACTGGAGGGAATTTAACTTTCCCGCGGCTTCCCATGGTTTTTAAGGCCTTTGAGAACACCAGAGAACTCAAAACTTTCATTTAAAAAGCCCTCCTGTGTGAATTCCAAAATTTGCTCAAAATTACAAAAATGCCATTACGTTTCGTAAGATTTTCATCAAAATTTATTTCTTCATTCTAGCTCCATTTTTCCTTTTGTCTGAGGCTAAGATTCTCATTTTTAGGAGTCTAGAATGTTACTAAAATTTTTTGGAACCTTAACTAATCTATTTGAGGGGACTTGCTTTGAAAATGAGCTCGTTTCCGTCGTTTAACAAAAACCGAACATTACAACCCATATCAGATTTTCATGGTTTGTAATTATTTGTAATGTAAATTTAACATCTAGAACTTTCTAAAAAGTTATAGTTTGCTTGATTTTGTTTTGTCTAGATTAAGTTATGATTTTTCAAAGTTACCCCAGAAATCTACCATTATAGAACCCAAGACAAAACATGAGAATTTGGGGCTTTTAGCTCTTAGTCCATGGTTTGTGCAATGTTTTGAGATGTTTATGATTTGTATGGGTGAAAAATAAATAGAGAATGTGGTTGGCAAGTTCACGAGTGATAGTTCATATTTTTGTTTTATATTTTTAATCGCTAATTCTAGACTTTTTATTCAAATATTGATGCATTTTGAGCTTTAGAGGATGTTATTTAATTTAGGAAATAAATTTTTATCTTTTGGAATTTTGTTGAATAAATTGAGTATTTTAATGGTTTTATTTTCTAGATTACTATTTTATTTCATCGACCATTGATTCTATTTTGTTTCATTTTATTTTATTTTATTTTTAGGCAATTTCATGAAGAGAGGCAGGGGTTTCTCCATTCCATATGCTTACACACTTGCACAGTACTAGTTCACCTCATTCACTCTCACATGGAAGGATCTCTTCCCATCTAGCCCATGTCACACAGAGAGCAAGATAACATGGAAGCAAGAATCATATACACCTCTAGTTTGGGAAGCTCTCACACACTCATACATGTAGCCACATGGAATGTTTTCATTATAGAAAGATGAGATGAGTGGCACATTGACTCAAACACTCAAGTGGATGAAGCACAAGCTAATGATTGAAGCAACAGGTTTGAAAGGATTAAAGAAGGGAGGTTTCAAGTTGTCTTATGCAATAACTGTTCCTTCCATGTCTAGCACATGACACATGGATTCTATTTGAGGGAAATGAAGAATAGAACAAGCCATGGGTTTCGTGAAGCAAAATGTGATAAAAAAGCATAAGTTGGAGAAGAAGGTTTCATGTGGCAAAATGGAGGAAGCTACATGAGAAGAAACAGCATCCATAAGCCACATAACTAACACACACATGCAAAAAAAGAAGAATGAGCCACAGGTTTTTTATGAGAAGTCCACGTGAGGTGAAGGGATGAGCTGGAGAGGTTAGAACACATTAGCATAAATGGGAGACTCTCACATGAGAAGGCAATGGGTGTAACACCCTAAAATTAATTAAGGTGCTAATCATGGATTTGGGTTAATTAAGAATAATTAATATGGAATAATTAGGCAAGTTAAGTGAATAGAAATTTTAGAGAGATAAATTATTAATAGTTTGAGATTTAATTAGGATGAAAACTTCATCTAGGCCCAAATTAATATAGGAGATCATGATAAAAGGCTAATGGAGGCCCAATAAGCTAGGTGCAGACCCAATTTGATTTAATGTGATAGAGGCCCAAGATCCATCTTGTATAGGCTCTTATAAATGACCCAATAAACCTTATGCAAACCCAAAACAATGGAGTTCTTAAAACTAGGTCTGGCCCAATAAAATTCTACAGCCCAACACCTTAAAGCTAGCCTAACAAAGCTAAAATCTGAAGCCTATTTGGAGTTAGATCTTGGAGCAGCCCATGACCCATGTTAGACCCAACTTAAACCTAAGTAAAACCTTAAACACTTCAGCCTCTTCCCCATTTTACTGAAACACAAAAGAGAACTTCGAAGGTTTGAAGGGAGGCTAGGGTTTAGGGCAAAAAATCCATCATTTCCCACTTCTAGAGCAAGATTCAGCTAAGGTAATAGTCATATAACTTAATCCCCTTCTCTTTTTCTTCATTTTGGCTCGATTAGTTTTTTATTTGGAGTATTTTCACCCACACCCAAAATCTAAAACTTGCCATTTGATGTTTCTATGGTGAAAATTCGTAGGTTGAGGTTAGGGTTGACATTAGGTAAGTATAAACTCTCCATTTTGATGCTTTCTTTACTAGTTTGAGACCCCTATAGCTGATTTATAATATGGGTATTGTTTCTGTACGAATTTACTCAGAATTTGAGGTATTATTTTGAGGTTTCTGGTGTAGGAGTAACTGAATCCGAATTTGGTTTTAGTGGTGATTGGGTAAGTGTTTTTGAGTAGTCCTATATAGCTTAACATTTTTTTAAGTGATAAGTTGCTTATACAAATTGTGATTAGGGATAGTAATGGCTTGGTTTTGTGTCTATAGGCTGAAGTAACATTCAATTGGCTCTTAGAGGATTAGCTACAAGTGAGGTAACCGAAACTATATTAATTCCATGCATATATTTGTTTTAGTTTCATATTCGCTATACATGAATGATTTGAAATGCTAAATGAATTGGCTAGCTATCTATTGTATTGTGATTAGACCTTGTGAGTCCATAGTAGAGCTGTGGTGCGACTACCACCCGTGCATGTGCTTCGATCGGGCACCGGGTTATGATCAAACCCCAGATGCACTGAACCCTAGTTGTGCTCAATGGGGAGTAGGTGCCGTGGATGGGCCTCTCCTAGTGTTATTGGCCTTTAACATGTGAAAATATGATTGCTAGTATGGGATAGTAATCATGATAGCTTCATTGTTTCATTTACTGATATGACTGGTATGTTTTCTGATGCTTATGTGAAATCATGCATATATGTTAATTAAATTGGAATATATGATGAAATTTCCTTGGTTGCTGAGATTTGCATCTCACCCCGTTTTATGGGATTAAACATTTCAGGTGAAGGTTCTTCGGGTAAGGATAAGGGCAAGCAAGTGGATGAACATCCATGAGCTAAGGCCTGGTGTGGGGAGCTACACTTGGTCCGAGTGGAATAGAGTAAATGCTAATTTTGTTAACATTGTATAGCATTATCATGTATCTGCATTGCCAAGTGTAGGAGTTTGTATTTCGATAGCATAGAATCTAACCATTGAGAAATAGGCTTCATATTAGTTGTTGATGGATGTATGAGCTTTGACACTATTTATAGCTTGTGAACCTATGATATAACTAACTATTTGAGTAATGAAATCCTATGATATATTAATTGTAAACCTGAACTAGTGATGCATGAAATATCCAATGAAAGTATGATTGAATGACCATTGTAGGAAATTTATAAATTTGCTGACGTAAGACCAATGGATGAGTAGGAAAATCCACATTTAAATGATAGATGGGTAATGATGCAATGGCTAAGGTAAATCAGCAAGATAAATGCTATTAGAATCTCATAACAAGTGGGTGAGTGGCCCTAAAGAGTCCCTAGATAGAGAGTAGAGAGTATGAGATAAGATTTTAAGAGTTGTAGGATTAGAAGGTATTTCACCAAGGCCAAAATATTGTTAGCCGCGACCAATATAGGTGAAATTGCCCAGGGAAAGTACCAGAGAGCAATTCGCCATGACAAAATGTGAGAGGAAAAATTAGGAGTCATCCAGAGGGTAATTCGTCGTGACTAAATGGGAATTGGCCACAGCAAACTTTTGTGAAAATAAGCCAAGCATTCTAGAGAGGTATTGGCCACGGCAAAAGGAGATATTAGCTGCGGCTAATAGCGAGGGGCAAGCAAGGTAGGTTCCAGGAGGTTTCCTCACTGCAACGCCATGTAGGTTAGCCGCGGCGAAGGTCCAACTCACCGTGGCGATTAGTAACAATGTAAGTAACAAATGGAGAAACAGAGAAGTAACAAAGGAAGACTCTCACGTGATTGGAAGTAACAAAGAAAGACTCTCATGTGATTAAAAAGCTATGTGGATTAGAATGAGGAGAAGAATCCACGAGTTTAGTAAGGGAGAAACAGAGAAGGAGAACACATGGGAAGGAATGAGACACTAAATCATGCAGATGCTTACGTGAAACTAAACATGGGTAGTAGCAAAAAATGAACACATGATTATTAAAAGTTAAATGAAGAAGCAAGTGAGGAACATGGGGGAAACTTAAAGAAAGAGTTTTGAGCTTAAGAGGAAGCTTATAAGGGAAGAGAAGAGGCTGGAATTTTGCTATGGGTTAGAGGTGTAATATTTGCTTTTTGTTAAACGACAGAAACAGGTGCATTTTCAAAGCAAGTCCCTTGAAATGAATTAATTAAGGTCCTAAAAAATTTAAGTGATGTTCTAGATTCCTAAAAATGAGAATCCCAGACTCAGACAGAAAGAAAAATAGAGCTAGAATGAAGAAACAAAATTTAACAAAAAATTTACGAAACGTAATGGCATTTTCGTAATTTTGTGCAAATTCTGGAATTCATACAAGAGGGCTTTTTAAATGAAATTTTTGAGTTTTTTAGGGTTCTCAGAGGCCCTGAAAATCATGAGAAGCCCTGGAACAGTTAAAACCCCTCCGATGGATGTTTTTCAACATTGGTGTACCCAAACTTTGATAGATTCATTCAGGAAGGTTTTAGCTTCGATTTGAGTGATTCCAAAGGCATTTTACTAAATTGGGAATCTAAATTTTATAATGGAGAAGACAGTTCTCAAAAAGGAGCTAAAACAAATTAGAAACAAAAATGCCAAAAATGAAAGGCAAAATAGGAATTTTTAAAAAGTCATTCTTCCTCTATCTATATATATAGGGTGCCCTACTCTCTCATTCACTTAGCCTCATATTTTTGTCCCCTGAACCAAAGAAGAAACCCTAGGAGAGTGGCATACAAGAGGAAAAAGAAGAGGAGGAGAAATTAAGGCTTGAAGGTATGGAATTTTGGTAGTTTTTCATGCTTTTTCTATTCCAAACCTCTTCTCCTCCATTCTCCTTTATTTCCTATGATTATAATGAAGTTTATAAATCTATTTTAAAGGAGAAATTAAGGGGAAAATGCGGATTTGAAAAGAGGAGGCCAAGGAAGATAAGATTCAAATGAGAAAACAAGGAAAAATAAGGTAATTTCTTCTTTCATGGTTACTACCCCTTGCTCCTCTTCTCTCCCTATTTCGCCCCACTCAAGAAGTCATAAGAGGGCTTGGTTTTTAGGTAGAACCAAGGGTGTTTCTTAGGAAAAATGGTATGGAGATTAAGAATATGCAAAGAGAATTAACAAATAACCATGAAAATTCAAGATGCAAATTCTAGGATTTCATATGCTCCTTGTAAAATCTGATTTAATACTTTAATTTCTATGCCTAAATGAGAGTTTAAATGAGCTTCTAAGATCCCTAGAAGTCTCCCCATGTGCTTCCTCCATCTAGGAAACAAACCAAAGTCTATAAAGGCTAAAACAATGCATAGTCTAGACCTAGATGAGTTAGGATACCTTAGGAGAGTTTTAATTTGTTCCAAACCCATTTTTTTGAGTCATTTATGATGAATGAAGATAAGGGGAGGCCTTGAAAAAAATTTAGAAACCAATGAAGATGAGTTGGCCTTATATGTTCCATAATATGACCTAAAGAAGCAACATGTAATTAGGCTCTTTATTTTAATTGTGTGATGACTCCAAGAGGCTTAAAAGGAGTCAAGAATCATATATGAAAGGAAATAATAGAGCCAAGAATTTATTTGATGGGTGTTGCTTCATTAGGTACATTCTTAGAAACATAAAGGGGTTAATGAACTAAGTTAGTTTCTAAGTAAGTTGTGTGGCCTTAGAATTAATTCCATGAACCTAATTGGCTTCTATAAATTGTGTTTAGGCTAAGAGAAATCATTCCCACACCTTTGTGTGTGTAAGAATGAAGAAGGGAAAGGAAATTCAAGAGAAAAAGTGTATGCTTGCTTCCAAGGTAGCTCACTCCTCCTTCTTTTATGCATGATTGTATGCTTCGCTTGTCTTTGAATGTGTGTATATGTGTTTTAAGCCATGAAAAGTATTCTAGCATGATTTCAAATGCCATGGCACCATGATGATGCATTATGTTTATAAATGATGTTTATGATATTTGCTTGGGTTTGCTTGAGTGCAGTGAAGCCAAGAACCTTTAGCCATAGTAAGGATGAGACAAGAACCCTTAAAGTTTAGTTGAGACAAAGTAAAGAGTCTCCCAAAAGTAAAATTGATTCCTAAGAGTAAAGTTAAGTCCAAAAACCTCTTAAAGAATGGGTGAGACAAGTCCAAAATTCACAAGTGAATAGGTGAGGCTAATCCACTTACTTGGTAAGCCTTTGTATGCTATGTATGACTTGCTCAAATGCTAAAAGTGCTTCTTGAATGTTTACACATATTAATATGCCCATACATGCATTTGTAAAATTGGTTTTGCATCTTTTATGTGTGATTGAAAGGGAGATGAGTTATTGGAATTCTTTGAATCTCATTCCCTCATCTCTAATGTTCTAACCATGCTAGGTGAATAAAGAGAACAAGGAAATGGAAGCCACCCTCTTGAAAGATGAGAGTATACCATCAAAATGCATGGAAATTGCTTCTTTAAGGCCATTTAAGTGGTAATCATTGTAACCTATTATTGCATATGATCTATGACCCCTTATATAACACCCTAAAAATTAATTAAGACTAATTATGGCGATTAGGGAATAACATGGATTAATTAGCAAAATTAATTAAGAGGGTAAACTTTTACTTCGGACCATATGGAAAACTTAATTGAGTTTTGGACTAAAAGTATAAGCCCAATTATGCCATGAGCTTGGTAGGAGAGCCCAATACTAGTCTTCTTATGGGCTTAAATTAAAATTTTTGGAAAGCCCAAAACTTATTAATGAATTTAAATGAGAAAGAGCCCATTTAGCTTTAGCCCAAACTTGGGGAAGTGAGGCCAATTAGGTCTTGGGCTATTGGATTAACACACTCCATCCTCAACACAAAAACAAAACAAACAAAGAAAAGTTCTGTAGCCCAAACCAATGGACCTTGGCCCAATTTTGAAAATAAATCAGACCATGGGTAATATTTAGGCCTTTAAGGGAGCCCAAACCTACCATAAACCATTCAACTTGTGGCCCAATAAATTTTCACCCTAATTTAAATGGATTTTGGGCCCTCAAATCAGCACACTCTCCCTAACCCTAAGAGTCTCTGCAGCCCATCTCATCTAGCACCAGCCCATTTGAAATAATGGGCCCTTTGGACCAGCCCATCTTCATTAAAACCCTAAGAAGTCTTCTCTCCACCTATTTGGCTGCCAAGAAACTCATGTTCTGTAGACTTAGGAAGCTATTTTCGCACTTGAGAAGAGGGGCTAGGGTTTTTCTGCATTCCTCCACCATTTCTCACTTCTAAAGGAAGATTTGGCCAAGGTAATCTATATAAAACATGTCCCTCTCATTCTCCTCTTCATTTTGGTCTGATTAGTTTCTAGTTTTGAGCATTTTCATCTCCTTCTTAAATCTAAAATTTGGTGTTTGGGTGTTTCCTTGTAAGATTTTCGAAGTTAGAAGCTAGAAGGATGATTGGGTAAGCATTTCCCTTCCATTTTGTGTATTATTTTACTGGAAAATGTCCTTAAGGGTTGATTTTCATAATGGGTTCTGCTATTGTGCAAAATTACAAGGAGATGAAGGTGAAAAATTGAATTTTCTGGGCTTGATGACTCAAATCCGAATTTGGGAATATCTCATGGTGTGTTCTTAGTAGTTAAGGCTCAACCTAATCCATTTGACCTCTTGGGTGTATGGGTAAGTGTTCCCTCTTCTCTTGTGTAGTATATATACAAAATTTCCATCATTTGTACTAACTTTTAGTGCATGGCTTTTACATGTGCAAAAATGGAGATGTTAGGAGTGACCCATTGTGAGTTCTTTTTGTTGTGACCTTAAATTGGTGTAGTAGACCATTAGGAAGCTTGGGTAAGAAGTTCTTAACGAACTCTTGTTAAGATTAATCTATGGATAGGGAAATTTCTTACTAATGGTAGTTGAATAATGATGATTATGCTTATATTAGGCCCAGTGTGCTTTGAATCATGATGGTAGCTAGAGGATGAGTAATTAGCTTCATTGAGGTAACCGGGGTTAATTTTTCAATTGCATGTATATGTTCATGTTAATCTGATATTGTTTGCACATATATGGTTGACTACTTGAATTGTTATTAAGATTGGACCTTGTGAGTCCATAGTGGAGTTGTGAAGCGACTGGCACCCGTGCATATGCTTCGATCGAGCATCAGGTTGTGATCAGACCCTAGATGCACTGAGCCCAGGTTATGCTCATTGGGAGTTGGTGCCGTGGATGGACTATTCCCAATGTTATTGGCCATTAACATGTTGTGTATAATTGCTGGTGTGGGACAGTAGTCATTAGTAGTTCAACTAGTTCATTTACAAATTGAATTGATGGTTCTGGTATTGATGATATGAAATTAGATTGTATTGATTAATTTGTACATATATATGGGAATTTCCTTTTGTTACTGAGATTGTATATCTCACCTCGTTGTGGGCTAACATTTTTAGGGACCAGACCTCTTAGTGGCAAGGAGAAAATTAATAGAAGCTTTTTATATGGTTTAGTAGCAGGTAGGTTTGGAAACCTCATCAGATTGTATTTGTATAACTAAACTACTAGCTTTATGTAATTGCCGCATTGCATCATGAATTGCCAAGCATAGGGACTATAATCATTTGATACATCATATGTCAACTTAAACTAGTGATGTATGGAATTTCTAATATGACTTATGTTTGAATGGAAATGTGAGTAGTGTATGAACTCTTTGCTGTCATTGATCTATGAACTCATTGGTTTATGATGGCTAGAAGGTTAAGAATCCACATTTAAGTTTTGAATGGGTAATGATAGATGTGTTAGGTAGATTAGATAAAAGAAAGACACTAAATCTTCATAAATTAAGTTAAAGTGGCCTAGAGTGTTGCAAGAGGGGGAATTAGAGAGCATAAGATGAAATCTTAGAAGTTATAGGAACAGAAGGGAATTGGCCACGGCCAATATTTAATTGGCCTCGGCCAAATGTGGCGAAACTACTAGGGAAGAAAACAAAGAGTAATTGGCCGCGGCGAACAGTGAGGTTAGCTGCTGCTAAGTCTGAGAGGCAAATTTAAGGGTGTTCCAGAGGGTATTTGGCCGCGGCGAAAGGGATATTTGGCCACAGTGAAATGTTCAAAATTTGTGAAGGCATAAGGAGTTGAACTCGAGAGTAGTTGGCTGCGAGGCGAGGGAATTTAGCCACAGCGAAGGTGCTTTATTTCTCATATTCACCTAGAAACCTTAGTTTCTCTTAAGGTAATGCTAAAGAATGATCTAGAAACACTTGTAAGAGGATTTTATGAGTTGGAATTGATGGATGGAAGAATCAAAGGCTCTTCATTGATAATTAAATTTACTTGCACATTCGAATAATTGTGGTTGTCTAGCTAATGACCCTAACTACATTAAGGTTTCAAATTTTCTCACTTTTTCCCGGTGTAATTAATCTTAATGACTTCAAACCTTGATTTATGATTATTAATTACATCTTTAACCTTAATTACTATAATTTGAAGTTAGGGTCATTACACCTTAAGCATGTATAATTATATTAATGTATCATGTACAAAAGAAGTTTAAGGTTGTATGTATGGAAATGTGCATTTTGGTCTTGTAATGGCAAGTTTGCATTATGGAAGTGTATGTATAAATGCAAGTGGAATGGCCAAATTGAAATGCATGGAGTTTGGAACCATTTGAGCAACTCATACAAGTCATAATCATGCTTTTAAACTTGCTTAAGAGATGCCAAACATCAAGAGAAGTCATTTGGACACTTTGGTATCTTATATGGGCAAGAATTGACCATAATAAAAATCTACACCACTTTTTGTCTAAATGAACTCTTCTTGATCTAAAACTTGGCATGCATTTAGAGATTGTTGAGAACTTTTTGGGAAGCTAAAGTGCAGAATTTTTGGAGGTCTATGGAATATTTGATGAATTTTCAAAATTGGAAAAAATTCTAAATTTGATCAGGTTACTGTTTACACTGGTCCGAAAATGAATTCATTGTCCAGGGGGTAAATGATGTGCAATTGCCACAAAATTTTATATGGAGAAACTAGACTTTCCTAGTGACTTGTTCCAACTAGATGCACCCCATTTGGATGACTAGAGAGAGAGATATGAATTTTTAAATTTTCTGTCCAGTATCAAGCATTTGACAGATCTTAGGTATTGTTTGATTAGTTTTTGATACTTGGTTATACCTGAATTGGTCTAGAGTTATATTTTCCCTCTAGCTAACATCCATAGCTTTTTGGATTGGTATTATTTATATGGATTGGATTTTTTTGGAATTAATTGTATATTTTTGAAATTTGTAGCCGAAACTAGTGACAATGTCTTTTGTGTTGTATTTCATGGTCTGGACATATTTTTAGTATAAATAGACATGTGTAGCTTTCCAGAATGGCAAAGAATGTATGATTTCAATTTTTCTAGAATTAGTTATGATTTTCCAAAGTTTGTGATAGAAGTGAGAAAATTCTGGCCAAAATTGCATTCATGAATTTTATGTATGCCCTTGCCATACACGAGCTCTAGGCCAATTTTGAGGATGAAAGTGAGTTGTATCTATGTAATTAAATATAAAAATATGATATATGAGCTCACATGGTCCACGGGACACCGAATGAAAATTTTATACGTAATGCAATGCTAAGAAATTCATTTTTTAATGCCATTTTTCTTGCCTCTTATGTGAGTGGCATAGTTTAATGCATGAAAGTAGTATGAAATAAGCTAGAAATAAATGATGTTACATTTATTGGTATCAGAGCAAAGGTTCAAGCTCTTGATGTGGGTTGTGACTTGTGTTTATGAGTTGCCTAGATGTATATGAGCTTGTTTGTGGATGAATTGAGTGTGTTGATGGTGGAAGTGTTCCCTTTTTCATGTTAAAATTTGTTATGATGTTTTAGTAAGATGGTGAACACTAGGAAAGGTCGACCCTCTAGAGAGGCTTGTGCAGATGATAGAGCCAAGCCCAGTGATCCTGTTGCTAAAGCCTTACAGTCCATTATAGCTCGCCTGGATCAGCAGCAGGCTATGCTTATACAGTTATAAGAATAGCTTACTGAGAGGGAGAGTCAAGGCCCTACACCTCCTCTTCCATAGCTATGTTACCACTTAAATCATCACGAGCATTTAGAGGTGACTCACTCAAACCTGCAGCCACACATATAGATGATTGCCCCTATGCCGCTAGCTCATACGCCTCTAGTCCAGGAACACACCCTATTAGCCAGGTTGTTACTCAGTTCAAGAAATTTGAGCTTCTCACCTTTGATGGTGAGATAAACACAGAGAAAGTCAAAGCCTGGATTATATAGCTAGAGAAATCTTCCGAGTGATGGAATGCACGTTTGAGTAGAAAGTGATAGAGTACCATGGAGCTTCAATGACCATCTTCAAAGAGACCATGCATGACGTAACCATCAAGGCAAGCTTAGGCAAGTTGCTGAACATGAGCATCAATTTTCAGACCATTAGTATTATTTAGTTTCTATTTTAGTGATTTGAATAAGGCCATGTGGTCAATTAAGTTTTTAGAAAGTTTTATTTCTTTATTATTTCATAATTATTTGTTTCCATTTCTTTTAGGGGTTGATTTGTTTTCCATTTATTTAGGTTATTTTCTTTCTATTTCTGGATGAACAGTGCACGTGAACAGTGCACAACCTTGGAAATTATGTTTTAGGAAGTTTCTTAAGTCTTACTTTTAGGGTTTGCTTAGTATTCAAGTTTTGGATTTCCTTTGCCTATAAATAGGCTATCTTTGTATTCAATTAAAAAAAATGAGATGAATAAATAGAATTTTCTTTTCAGGACTTATGTTCTATTTTTGTGAGGTTCCTCTTGCTCCTTGAGCGATGGAGTGAATTTAACTCGGACTTATCAAAGGAGTGGTCTTCCTTTGTGGCGTCTTATGGTTAGGGTTCTAAGGGACGAGTTCTCTTAGGGTTTTACCCACTTGATCAACTATCTTTGTTTATACGTGTTCTTATTCTTTACTAGTGTTTTTGTCTTCTATTTGCGTGATTGTGTTCTTGAATCTTGCACGATCCGGGTTATGTTGTCAAAAAGAAGGTTCCTAGGACTTATTCCTACGGGGTCTCTCATCATTTGGTATCAGAGCTCTAGGTTTGCAAGTCAAGGTGTGATCTTTCCTTGTCTTTCATTTGTGTTCTTCATTTTTTTTTTCTATTGTCTAGATTTAAAAAGTTCTTACTTGTCTTCATGTTTTCTAGCTGGTCCTTGTGCATGACCTATGTTGGGGTTCCTAGAGCAAGTCGTCTAGTGGGTCTCACATCTCAGGCATGACTTACGTTGGTTGGGGTTCCTAGAGCATGTCGTCTAGTGGGTCTCATATCAGTAGCTTGTCTTCTTGAGTGTTAGAACTCAAGGTTCTATTTGTTTGTATTTTTTTTTCTTGTGATTTGCTAACTTGTGTGTGAGTTTTATCCTCTTTGCCATATTTTCATTTTTTGTTTCTTCAAAAAAAAAAAAAGAGTGTGTGATACTCAAAAAAAAAAATTTGAAAAAAAAAAGAAATAAAATAAATTCAAAAAAAAAAGTGAAAAAAAAAGAAGTAAAAAAAAAAAAGAAAGAAAGAAAGAAGAATTTCCAATTTGAGTTGAGTAACTATCAAGTTCTGTCCTTTTATGTTCAAGTAACAAATTTCCTATTTCATTGTGATGGATTGCAATTGCTTGGCATCCCATTAGTTTCCTATTTTCAAAGTTCCTATTTTGGCTAACCTGAATTGCAAGTTGTAGGAAGTTACCAATTTGTGAAGAACTTACATTACAAGTAGCAATCACTTTCTTAATTCTGTAAACTTGGGTGGTAAGCTTCCAAATTTCCTAAATTGAACCTGACTTTCCTTTTTTTTTTAATTCTTTCCAAACTGCTTGTTTCTGATCCTTGCCCTTTTAAATTCTTATCTACTTCCTAATTTGCTTCTTGCCTATTTTTTTATTTCCTTTCTACTTCCAAATTTGCTGACTTTCTTTCTTTCCATTTTTTTTGCTTTAGATCTCATTGTTTTCTTTCCAAGTCCTTCAAGTTGTGCCTCTCTCCTTCCTTGATTAGGTCTAAATCGTGATTTACCCTCTCCATCTCACATCCATTTTGTCAAATTTCGTTTTTCCTTTTTTTTTTTTTTTTGCTGAATCTACTCTCTTTCCTCTATTGTTGTTTCATGTTCCTTTCTCTTGTTTCCTTCTTGTTTTGATTTCTTTCTTTTCCCCATATTGCTACACGTTTTTCTTCTTTTCTTTTGCATTATTATTACTACCCCCTTGCCCCTTTTTCTTTTGGCTCTTTGAGGATTTTAACTTGGAATTTTCTGGTTTTGGGATTGCCACTTTATTCTTTGCTCCTATTGATTTTGTTTTTGTTTCTAATTAAGAGCACTAAAAAGAAGCAAGTGAGTGGTAAAAGGCAAGAGTGTCATATTAAAGATAAAAGCCAAATTTTGAGTGAAACACGAGTGGATTTGCAATATTTTGAGTGATACACGTGAGAAGAGTGTGTGAGGTCCTACTTCATATTATTATTATTTTTATTCTGTCCACTAACATTTCAGGTTGTAAAATGGCTGAAAATGAGCCTAATGATGTTGATCTTAAAGTTTTCATGAAAAGTGTCTATGAGCAATTCAAAAGGCTCAATGCAAGACTGGATGACTTTGAATCTCCATCTAACTCTAAAATTCCAAAAAGGCGTGATCTTGAAGAGGAGTATGAAGGAGAATCTGACTTTGATGATTTCACTCCAAGGAGGCACAAGCAAGCTCCCCCACATAAAGAGCATGGTCTAGGCAACATCAAAATGAAAATTCCCTCCTTTCAAGGAAAGAATGATCCAGAGCTTTATTTGGAGTGGGAAAGAAAGGTTGAGCATGTTTTTGAGTGCCATCATTATTCTAAAAGGCAAAAAGTGAAATTAGCAGCCGTTGAATTTTCAGATTATGCTAGTATTTGGTGGGATCAACTTCTCATCAATAGAAGGCGAAATAGAGAGCCTGCAATTCAGACTTGGCATGAGATGAAAATCACTATGAGAAAGAGATTTGTCCCTAGTTATTACTATAGGGATTTGCACAAGAAATTGCAGAAATTGAGACAAGGCTCCATGAGTGTTGAGGAGTATTATCAAGAGATGGAAATGGCTATGATTAGAGCCAATCTTGAGGAAGACAAAGAGGCAACCATGGCAAGATTCATAGATGGTTTGAACCCTGAAATTGCTGCAATTGTTGATCTCCAACATTATGTTGACATGGAAGAGCTATTACACAAAGCTATTAAAGTGGAGAAACAACTTAAATCTCAACAGAAATTCAGATTTGCTGCTGGTTCTGGGTCTTGGAAGCAAGGTTTGAAGGATTCCAAATCCTCCTTCAAATCCAAAGAAAGCAAGCCAAAGGAGGAAGCAAAGCCCAAAAGTTCCGATCCACCTCCTAAAGGTAAGTATAACTCTAACTCCTCTTCTTCTTCTTCTACTTCAAAAATTAAGTGTTTTAAATGTCAAGGTTTTGGTCACATCTCTTCTCAATGTCCAAACAAGAGAACTATGATTTTGCTTGAGAATGGTGATGTAGTTAGTGAGGAGACTAGTGATGAAGATTCGGATGGAAGTATGCCATCTTTGGTGGAGGATTCTGAGTTGGAGCTTAGTGACCCCGTGCATGGAGAGGCTTTGGTGTCTAGGCATGCTCTAAATATTCAACCCAAGGAAGATCATGAGAAAGAGTAGCGTGAGCACATTTTCCATACTAGATGTTTTGTCCAGAACAAGGTATGTAGCATGATTATTGATGGTGGTAGTTGTACAAATGTTGCTAGTATCTTGCTTGTTGATAAACTGAATTTGCCTACTTTAAAGCATCCTAGTCCTTATAAGTTGCAATGGCTTAATGATTGTGGTGAAGTTAAAGTTACTAAGCAAGTGTTAATTTCTTTTTCTATTGGTAATTATCATGATGAGGTCTTGTGTGATATAGCTCCTATGTATGCTGGACATATTTTGCTTGGTAGACCATGGCAATTTGATAGACGTGTTAAACATGATGGATATAAAAATTGCCATTCTTTTCCTTTCAACAGTAAAATTGTTGTGCTTACTCCTCTCAGACCCATGCAAGCTTATGAGGATCAACTTAGAATTGAAAATGAGTGCAAATTGAGAGAGAAAGAGAGAAAAGAAAGAAAGGAGAGGGAAAAAGAAAAGAAAGTGATTGAAAAGAAAAAGCATGAAAGTGAGAAAATTGATGAAAAAAAAGTGAGTTTCTTTTCTGGAAAAAGAGAGATTAAGAGAGCTATGTTGGCTGATGAGCAAGTACTTGTACTCTTGTACAAGGAAATTTATTTTTCTACTAATGAACTTGATCCCTCTTTGCCCTCTAGTGTTGTGTCTCTTTTGCAAGATTTTGGTGATTTGTTTCCAAAGGAAATTCCCGACGGTTTGCCCCCTTTGAGAGGCATTGAACATCGAATAGATTTCATCCCTGGAGCATCCATTCGTAATAGACCAGCATATAGAGCCAATCTGGAAGAAACTAAGGAAATTCAATGCCAAGTTGAAGAGCTCATGAAGAAAGGCTTTGTTAGAGAGAGCTTAAGTCCTTGTGCGGTTCCAGTGATCCTAGTGCCTAAGAAGGTTCCTAGGACTTATTCCTACAGGGTCTCTCATCATTTGGTATCAGAGCTCTAGGTTTGCAAGTCAAGGTGTGATCTTTCCTTGTCTTTCATTTGTGTTCTTCATTTTTTTTTCTTTCTATTGTCTAGATTTAAAAAGTTCTTACTTGCCTTCATGTTTTCTAGCTGGTCCTTGTGCGTGACCTATGTTGGGGTTCCTAGAGCAAGTCGTCTAGTGGGTCTCACATCTCAGGCATGACTTACGTTGGTTGGGGTTCCTAGAGCATGTCGTCTAGTGGGTCTCATATCAGTAGCTTGTCTTCTTGAGTGTTAGAACTCAAGGTTCTATTTGTGTGTTTTTTTTTTTGTCTCCTTTCCGTTTCTTTTGGTGTCTTGTTAGTCATATTCTTGTGAGTTTTTGTCCAGATTCCCAAAAAAAAAACAAAAAAAAAAAGAAAAGGAGCTGAAAAAAAAAGGAGGAAGGAAATTGTCCAACTCCAAAAAACAAAAAAACAAAAAAACAAAAAAAGAAAGAAAAAGAAAAGAGCTGAAATTAGAAAAAAAAATTGGAAAGTTTAGTATATTCTGATTTGTTTCCTATTTGGTTTGTGATTCAATTAAGTAACACCCAAGCAATATTTTCTTTCCTATTAACATTCAAGAGAAATTCGAGGACGAATCTTTTTAAAGAAGAAGGGAATGATAGAGTACCATGGAGCTTCAATGACCATCTTCAAAGAGACCATACATGGCGTAACCATCAAGGCAAGCTTGGGCAAGTTGCTGAACATGAGCATCAATTTTCAGACCATTAGTATTATTTAGTTTCTATTTTAGTGATTTGAATAAGGCCATGTGGTCAATTAAGTTTTTAGAAAGTTTTATTTCTTTATTATTTCATAATTATTTGTTTCCATTTCTTTTAGGGGTTGATTTGTTTTCCATTTATTTAGGTTATTTTCTTTCTATTTATGGATGAACAGTGCACGTGAACAGTGCACAACCTTGGAAATTATGTTTAGGAAGTTTCTTAAGTCTTACTTTTAGGGTTTGCTTAGTATTCAAGTTTTGGATTTCCTTTGCCTATAAATAGGCTATCTTTGTATTCAATTAAAAAAAATGAGATGAATAAATAGAATTTTCTTTTCAGGACTTATGTTCTATTTTTGTGAGGTTCCTCTTGCTCCTTGAGCGATGGAGTGAATTTAACTCGGACTTATCAAAGGAGTGGTCTTCCTTTGTGGCGTCTTATGGTTAGGGTTCTAAGGGACGAGTTCTCTTAGGGTTTTACCCACTTGACCAACTATCTTTGTTTATACGTGTTCTTATTCTTTACTAGTGTTTTGGTCTTCTATTTGTGTGATTGTGTTCTTGAATCTTGCACAATCCGGGTTATGTTGTCAAAAAGAAGGTTCCTAGGACTTATTCCTACGGGGTCTCTCATCAGAAAGTCACTATAGAGAAAGAAGTAAATTACTGGTGGAGGGGCGTAGAGCCTATCTTGATAGCGAAAAACCTTCTGATTACATGGGAGGCGTTCCTCCAGGCCTTTTATAAGCAATACTTCCCCAGTTCAGTCAGGGATGAGGAGTTAGAATTCATACTCCTAAAACAGATAGAGGGGATGTCCGTGGACCATTATGTGGCTAAATTTGTAGAGCTCTCCTGATATTCCTCTTATTTACAGAGACACGATGATGAACGGTGGAGAGTAGATAGGCTAGAGAAAGGTTTGCTTCCAGAGATCATAGACAGGGTAGTGCCACAAAGAATCAAGCACTTTAATACCCTGGTTGAGATATATAAAGTGACGGAGGTCAACCTCAAAATGATGCAGCCTACTTCCAGTGCTAGACCACCCCTCCCTGAGCCCAAGAGACCTAAAGAGGGATCACAAGCTATAGTTACTAGCAAGGGAGGTGGCAGAAGCCAGTGGAACCAAAGGGGTAAGAAACAGAGAAATTAGTCTAGTAGAGGTAGCTTTACACCTATCACATGTCCCTAGTGTGGCAAGAACCACAAAACTCGATTGTGCTATGCGGGTTAGAATGTATGCTTTCGGTGTGGTATGCCAGGACATATGGCTAAGGATTGCACCCAGGCTCCTCCACAATTTGCACAGCAGAGGGAGATGGCTCCTACTCGCAAACCTCAGACCCAGGTAGAGTCTTTGCCCTATCATAGCAAGAGGCTAGCTGGTCCTTGAGTCTGATCCAAGGTACTATTAAAATAAATAATTTTTTTGTAACTGCATTACTTGATTCGAGTGTTAGCCATTCTTTCATATCATATGACTATGCTAAGAGGTTGGGTCTAAGTATGCATACACTACCATATGATTTGCATGTATCTACCCCTACAGGAAACTGAGCCATTACCTCCTATACTTGTCTGAATTGTGTGGTCCAATTTAATCACTACCTTACCACCCTTGATTTGATTTGTATGCCCCTTACTGATATTGATGTGATCATTAGCACGAACTGAATGTCTATAAATAACACTATATTAGATTGTAGCCATAAATGTATTAATTTACTTGAGTGTGGGACTGTACCTAGTATGAGGACTGAGTTATCTATTATGACCACCTCCCAGGCTGAGAAGTCTCTAAGACATGGTTGTCAGGGGTACCTAGTTTTCTTTTTTGTCCAGGTTGAGGTAGAAGAGGGTATAGGGGAGATTCCTGTAATGAGAGAGTTCCCCGAGGTATTCCCTAAAGAAATTAGTAAACTTCTCCCAGAGAGAGAGATAGAGTTTCCTATAGATATTATACCTGGGGCAGGTCCAGTGTTTAAGGCCCCATATAGGATGGCTCCCACCGAGCTAGCTGAGCTTAAGAAATAGATAGAAGAGCTTTTAGAGAAAGGTTTTATTAGACCCAATGTCTCATCGTAGAGAGCTCCAGTCTTATTCATAAAGAAGAAAGATGGGAGCCTTAGGCTATGTATAGATTACAAGAAACTCAATAAGATAACTATTTAGAATAAGTACCCTCTCCCTCGCATAGATGACTTCCTAAATCAGTTAGTAGGAGCATCAATTTTTCTCTAAAATAGACCTCAGATCGAGATATCATCAGCTTAGAATAAAGGCTGAGGATATTCCCAAAATAGTATTTAAAACTAGATACGGGCATTATGAATTTTTAGTTATGTCCTTCGGGTTAATGAATGCACCTGCAGTATTTATGAATTACATGAACAGAGTCTTTAGGCCATACTTAGATAGATTTGTAGTTGTCTTCATAGATGACATCTCATCTACTCAAAAAGTAGAAAGGAACATTAGCAGCACTTGAGATTAGCCTTAGAGACCCTGAGAGAGAGACAGTTGTATGCTAAACTTAGTAAATGTGAGTTATGGCAAACTGAAGCTTAATTTCTAGGTCATGTGATCTCCCAGGCAGAGGTCAAAATAGATCCCCATAAAGTAGAGGCAGTGTTACAGTGGGAGAGACCTAGGACAGTGATAGAGATCAAGAGCTTCCTAGGTTTAGCAAACTATTAAAGGAGGTTCATTTAGGACTTTTCTCAAATAGCAATGCCACTGACCTAGCTTACTAGAAAGAATATACCATTTCTGTGGAATAAGAAATATGAGAGTAGTTTTTAGGAGTTGAAGCACAAGTTAACTATGGCCCCAGTTTTAGTATTCCCTAACTTTAGAAAGACTTTTGTAATTTATAGTGATGCCTCAAAGAAAGGGCTAGGATGTGTGCTTATGCAGAAAGGCTGAGTGGTAGCATATACTTCTAGACAGCTAAAACCTCATGCAAAAAACTACCCTACACATGATCTAGAATTAGCCACAGTGGTGTTTGGTTTGAAAATATGGAGACACTATTTATATGGGGCAGCTATAGAAATTTACAGTGACCACAAGAGCTTTAAATACTTATTTGAATAGAAAGAGCTGAATATGAGATAGTAGAGATGATTGGAATTTTTAAAAGATTATGATTTTATATTGAAATACCATCCCAATAAGGCTAATGTGGTAGCTGATGCCTTAAGTAAAAAATTCATACACATGACTTGTATGATGATCTAAGAGCAGGAATTGATTGAGAGATTCAGAGATATGAGTCTCTCATGTGAGGTGCATTCAGGTAAGCTATTAATAAGTGAAACCCAAATAGAAAATGACCTAAGGGATTAGATTAGAAAGGCCCAGTGAATAAATGACCATGTAAATAGGATTAGAACCCAGATAGCCCAGGGTAGCATGCAAGAGCTTAATCTGTATAAGGATGATATAGTGAGATACAGGGATAGGCTGTATGTGCCTAAAAATACAGAAATCAGAGAGAAAATATTAGATGAGGCATACAAGAGTAAATATACCATTCATTTAGGTAGTAATAAAATGTTTCAGGACTTAAAGAAAATGTTTTGGTGGCCTAGAATAAAAATAGATATAGCAGAGTATGTGTAACATCCAGCTTTCTGAAAATGAGAGAAAACATGAGAAATATAACGTATGATTTCTCTGTTAATGAACAAAACTCACCAATATAAAAGGAAGTCCCCCGAAACAATGTAGTTAAGGTCCTGAAAAATTTGGGAAGCATTCTAGACTTTTAAAAATGAGAATCCCAGGCTAAGACAGAAAGAAAAATAGAGCTAGAATGAAGAAACAATTTCTTACAGAAAACTTACGAAACGTAATGGTATTTTTGTATTTTTGAGAAAATTTTGGAATTTACATAGAAAGGCTTTTTAAATGAAAGTTTTGAGTTTTTTAGGGTTCTTAGAGGCCCTGAAAACCATGGAAAGCCCCAAGACAGTTAAAACCTCTCTGGTGGACATTTTCTAATATTGGTGTACCCAAACTTTGATGGATCTATTTGGGAAAGTTTGAGCTCTGATTTGAGTGATTCCAAAGGCATTTTACTAAATTGGGAACCTAAATTTTATAATGGAGAAGACAGTTCTAAAAAAAGAGTTAAAATGAAAAAGAAACAAAAATGCCAAGAACGAAAGGCAAAATGGGAATTTTTGAAAAATGCTTCTTTCTCCCCTTATAAATAGGTGGCGTCCCACTCTCTCCATCATTTAGACTCAGAATCTTCTGCCTAATTTTAGAGAAGAGAGCTAGGGTTTAGGTTCACAAAAGGAAGAAAGAAGAAGAGAAGAAATCTAAGCTTTAAGGTATAGTTTTATGGTAGTTTTTCATGCTTTCTTCCATCCAAACCTCCTCTCCTTTATTTCCTTTGATTAAAATGAAGTTTTCAAATTTGATTTAAAGGAGAAACTTAGGGGAAATTTCGGATTTGAAGAGAGGAGCTTGGAGAAAGCAAGATTCAAGTAAGAAAAAGTAAGAAAACTAGATAATTTCTCTTCCTATGGTTGCTACCTTTGGTTCCCCTCCTTCTCTATTTTTCCTAACATGAGAAACCCTAGGAGGATATGGTTTTTAGGCAAAATCAAGGATGAATCTAAGGAAAAAGGGTGTGGAGATTAAGAATATACAAAAGGAATTAACAAAAAACTATTAGATTTCAAGATGCAATTTCTAGGGTTTCAATTGCACCTTGTAAAATCTGAATTTATATGATGATTCTTAGGCCTAAATAAGAGTTTAAATGAACTCCTAAGATTCCTAAGAGGCTCCCCACATGCATCTTCCCTTGAGAAAATCAAGCAAAGTCTAAGGAAGCCAAGAATGCTCCTAGTCTCAGCTTAGACAAGTCTCTATAGCTAGGTAGAGTTTTAAATTTTTCTAAGCCTATTCTTAAGTCATATATGATGAATAAAATTGAGGGGAGGCCTTAGGAAAAATTTAAAACCCATAAAAAGTGAGTTGGTGCTTTATATTCCATATTATGGCCTAAAGAAGCAACATGTATCTAGGCTCTTGGTTTTGATTGTGTGATGACTCCAAGAGGTTTAAAAGGAGTCAAGAATCATATTTGAAAGGAAAGAATGGAGCCTAGAATTTAATTGAGGGGTGTTGCTTCATTTGGTGCAATTATGGAACCATAATGAGGTTATAAGCCAACCTAGTGTCTAAGCAAGTTGTGTAGCCTTAGAATTAAATCCATGAACCTAATTAACTTCCATAAATTGTGTTTAAGCCAAGAGAAATCATCCCCACACTTTTGTGTGTGTGTGGCGAAAAAGGGGAGCTTGGATTCAATAGAAAAAGTATGTAATTGTGTACAAGGTAGCTTTCTCCACTTTCTCTCATGCATAGATGTGTGCTTATATTGTCTTAAATGTGTGTATATATATTTTAAGTCATGAAAAGTGCCTTAGCATGATTTTATATGCCATGGTACCATGATGATGCATTATGTTTTCTAAATAATGTTTATGATGTTTGCTTGAGTGTGGTGAGGCCAAGAACCGTTAGCCATGGTGAGGATGAGCCAAGAACCCTTAAGATTAGTTGAGACAAAGCAAAGAGTCTCCCAAAAGCAATATGGACTCCCAAGAGTATGGTTGAGTCCAAGAATCTTTTAAAGAATGGGTGAGGCAAGTCCAATATCCATAAGAAATTGGGTGAGGCCAATCCACTTACTTGGTAAGCCTTTGTATGCTATGTATAACTTTCTTAAATGATAAAAATATTTTTTGAATGTTTGTACATGTCAACATGACCATACATGCATTTATGAGACTTGTTTTGCATTTATTATATATGATTGAATTGGATATGAGCTATTGGGATTCTTTGAATCTCATCTCCTCCTCTCCAATGTTCTAACATGCTAGGTGGATCAAGAGAGCAAGGTAATAGAAGCCAACCACCTTGAGGATGAAAGGATGACAACAAAGTGCTTGAATTTTGTTACTTTGAAACCATACAATTGGCAAATGATGTAATCTATAGATGTATATGTATCATGATATCATGAACACATGTAAATATGATAATATGTCATGTATGAATGAGAGAATATGTTATGTGACTATTAGAATGTGATTTAAATATGTTTTGGCAAATGAGCTTCTTTGATGACATTATGCAAATATGTATTAGCGTGGGTGAGATAGCCAAAATGAGATGCATGAGGGTTGGCACCGTTTGGCAGCTCACATAAGTCCTAATTATGCTTTTAGACTTACCCAAGAGGTGCCAAACCCCAAGAAAGGCCATTTGGATATTTTGGCATCTCATATGGAGTCAAAATTGACCATAATGGAACCCTACGTCCTTTTTTGTCCAAATGAGCTCTTCTTGATCTAATATTTGACCTGTGATTAGATCTTGTTGAGAGATTTTTGAGAAGCTAAAGAACATAATTTTTGGAGATCTACAAAATATTTGATGAATTTTCAAAGTTAGCAAATTTGCTGATTTTGGTCTAATGCACTGTTCACTTGGTCTGGAAATAAAATTTCTCACATAGGGCATAAATGATGTCTAATTGCCACAAAATTTTATACATAGAAACTAGACATCCCCAGTGACTTGTGACTAGAAGCCCTCATTTGGATGTCTAGAGTGGGAGATATGAATTTTCAAAGAATCTGTCCAGTATCAGGAACTTCAACCGACCTCAGTTACTATTTGATTGCGTTTTAAGGTTTAGGCATGCTTGACCCAATTTGGAGTTATTTTTTCCCTCTAGCTAACATCCACAGCTTTCTAGATTGGTATCATTTGCATAAATTGAATTTTTTTCAAATTAATTGGACATTTTTTAAGTTTGTTGCAGAATTCTATGACAGTACCAGTGAATAGCCTGACCTCTGGACCTTTTCAAATGTCAAATGTCCTCTGTGTTTGATGTTATGGTCTAAATATATTTTTACCATAATTTAAACATGTGTAGCTTTCCATAAAGCCCAAGAATGCATGATTTTGATTATTTTAGAATTAGTTATGATTTTTCAAAGTTTGTAATAGAAATAAGCAAATTCTGGCCAAAAATGAATATGTGTATTTTGAGCTTCCCATTGAGTTCCACGATGTGTAGGGACTTTCACTAATGCAAATGAGTTGTATTCATGTAATTAAATATGAGAATATGTTGTGTGAGCTCACATGATCCATGTGACACTAAATAGAATTTTTATACACGATGCAATGCCAAATAATATATTATTTTAATAGATTTTTCTTACTTCCTTCATAGAATCTATGTTATCAAGCATGAGAATGTTATGAAATAAGCTAGAAATATATGGTGTTACATTTATTGGTATCAGAACAAAGTTCCAGGCCCTCTCGAATTGGATTTAGCTTGAGGATCTAGTAATAGGGCTATGTAAAAGGTTTGAATGGATAGATAGAGCCTTGTATAAGACATGTTGGGTGTGTAAGGATAGTTTATAACTAAGTTCATGATGAGTAAGTCGTATGATGGTCTTAGAGTAGCTAGTAAATATGGGAAAGAGTGGCCTCTAGAGTAGCGTGAGCAAAGTTAAGGGATCCAACGATTAGAGCTTGATGAGATATGATAGCTCACCTATGTAATACCCAAAAAAAATTAATTAAGGTGTTAATTAGGAATAATTAATATAGAATAATTGGGTAAGTTAAGTAAATGGAAATCTTGGAAAGATAAATTATTAATATGGGTTTGAGATTTAATTGGGAGAGAATTTTCATCTAGGCCCAACCAAATTAATGTAAGAGATCATGATAAGAGGCTAATGGGGGCCTAATAAGCTAGGTGCAGGCCCAATATGATTCAATGTGATAAAGGCCCAAGATCCACCTTGTATATGCTCTTATAATTAGACCAATAACCCTTGTGTAGATCCAAAACCTTTGAGCTCTTAAAACTTGTTCTGACCCAAGCGAATTTCAGCGGCTCAATGTATAAAGTTGGCCCAACAAAGTTAAAATCTGAAGCCCAAATGGAGTTGGACCTTGAAGCAACCCATGACCCATATTTGACCCAACTAAAACCCTAATACTTCAGCCTTTTCCTTATTTGCTGAAACACAAACACCCATCTCAAAATTCGGAGGTCCAAAGGAGGCTCTAGGGTTCTTAGCATATTTTCACATTTTCCCACTTTTAGAGCAAGATTTAGCCAAGGTAATAGTTATATAACTTAATCCTCTCATCTTTCTCTTCATTTTGGCCTGTTAGTTTTTCATTTGGAGTATTTTCACCATACCCAAAATCTAAAATGTGGTTGTTTAGGATTTTCTTAGTGAAATTCGTAGGTTGAGGCTAGGGCTGACATTAGGTGAGTATAAATCCTTCATTTTGATGCTTTCTTTGCTAGTTTGAGACCCCCATAGCTAATTTATAATATGGGTATTAATTTTGTACGAATTTGCTTAGGATTTTAGGTGAAATATTGAGATTTATGGTAGAAGACACTTCAATCCGAATTTGGGATTTGTGGTGGCTGGGTATGTGTTCCCTAGGTAGTCATTAGTATTTTAAATTCTTTGGACACTTGTTGCAACTATTAATGATGAATTAAAGTAGTAATTTTCTGATGCTATGGTTTTAGGGAGATTTTTGTACCATTGGTAGCTGTTGCAATTGTCTACAAGTGAGGTAATCGGGTTTATATTAATTCCATGCTTATATCTATTTTAATTTCATATTTGCTGTACATAAATGATTTGAAATGTTGAATGAATTGGTTGGCCATCTATTGTATTGTGTTAGACCTTGTGAGTCCATAGTGGAGCTGTGGTACAGCTACCACCTGTGCATGTGCTTCAATCATGTACCGGGTTATGATCAAACCCTAGATGCACTGAGTCCTGGTTGTGCTTAATGGGGAGTAGGTGCTGTGGATGGGCCTATCCCGATGTTAATGGCATTTAACATGTGAAAATATGATTGGTAGTATAGGATAGTGATCATGATAGCCTAATTATTTTATTTACTGATATGACTGGTGTTCTGCTGATGCTTATGTGAAATTATGCATGTATGCTAATTAAACTGGATTATATGATGGAATTGCCTTGGTTACTGAGATTCTCATCTCACCCCATTTTATGGGATTAATATTTCAGGTGAAGGTTCGTCGGGTAAGGATAAGGGGAAGCAAGTGGATGAAAATCCATAAGCTTCATCATGTGGGGAGAAATCTGCACATAGGCTAACTTATTTAGTATAGATGCTAAATTTTATATTCCTTATTGTATAGCATCATCATGTATTCATGTTGCCAAGTGTAGGCTCTTATATTTTAATTACCTAGGATGTATTCATTGAAGAGTTAGACCTCATTTTTGCTTAATATCGGATATATGAACCCATAACACTTGACGTATAAATTTTGCTGAACTTATGGTATAGTATACTGTTGGAAATATAATTATGTGATGTATTAGATGTAATATGAACCATTGATGTATGAAACCTCTGACGGAATGTATATCAAATGTTAATTTCCAATAGTGCATGAGTTCTTGTTGCTATTACTCTATGGACTTGCCGGTATAGGATAGTTGGAGGAGTGAAAACTTATATTTAAATTTTAAATTGGTAATGGTAGAATAGCTGGGTGTATAAGGCAGATAAATACCATTACAGTCATATAAAATGAGTGGGAGTGGTCCTAGGGTAGTCCTAAGATGAGAATTGGAGTATATGTAGGGGATGAAATTTAGGAGATGTAGTTATAGGAGGGAGTCACGTCGTGGCTAAGAAGGCTTCGCCGCAGCTAGATGAGTAACAGATGCGAGGGGTGCCACGGCATAAGTAATCCCACCGCGGTGTAAGTGAATAAAAATTCTCCTAAAGAGTAACAGTGGTGAGAAATGTCGTGGCTTGAGGAATCTCAACTCGGTGCAGAGTGAAAAAAATCACCCAAGAGGGTAACAGAATGAAACCTCGCCGCGGCACTAGTCGAGGGAACAAAGTTAGGAGTGTACAGTAGCTAATCTCGCCACGGCGTAAGGGTGTCCAACCAAGGCGAAGATTGTGGGATCTGGAACAGTAGCTCTAAGAGGCATTTCCGCTGCGGCGCCATGTAGGCCGGTCATGACAATGGTCCAACTCATCGCGACGTCGTGAAAAATTGCCCAATAATTCTAGTATCTAACTTAGCCGCGGCGTGAATGGTTTAGGCCGCTGCACAAGACCCCAAACTCCTTCCTTTAGCCTAGAAACCTTAGTTTCTTCAATGGTAATGCTAGAAAATGATACAGGAATACTTGTGGGAGGTTTTTGTGTGTTGAAACTGATGAATGAATGAATCGTAAACCCCTTATAGTAGTATGATTTCTCTTATGCATTTTTGTTTTGTTTGTGGTTGTTTAGTGATGACCCTAACATCAAGGTTCAAATTTCCTTATATTTTCATAACGTAATAAACTATAATGACTTTAAACCTTGATTATTAATTATTAATTGCATATTTAATTATAATTACCATATTCAGAAGATAGGGTTATCACAACCTAGATCAGTGGCAAGCCTAAATATAAACGATGAGAAATGATCTTATTGATATGTAGAGGCTTGCTAGAGAGAGTATTTGAGGCCTAATTCTTCCTAGTAGTCATACTCAGGGCATTCTAAGATGTCTTGCTTAATGTAAAGATGAGTAGGATGCAGTGCGGTATAAAATGAGACTGTAGTTGCATGAGATTAGTCTAGAGGGAAAGTGAGAAAAAGAATTGCCCCATTGCCACAACATCCAATGTCTAGACAAATTTTAGAGCCTAAAAGGCTAATTCCCTTAGGCCAGAGGTTAAATTACAAGCTACACCCTAGAGCCTTAATAGCCCAAAGCCAACCATGCATGAATGAAGCAAGAGGTATAATCCTCTAGCTTGATGATGGGCTTGATTAAAGGCAATGAGGCTTGAGTTAGTAGCTAAAGATGAAAATCCAATCCCTAAAAAAGTAAGCCAATCAGAGGCCGTTAGCTATGGCCAATTATTCCATGGAAGCAACGAGGCAATCCAGAGAGTTCCTCGCTGCGGTCAATTAAGAAGTTAGCCCCAGCCAATACCTAGATAGAAAAATTAGGGTGAACCTAAGGCTAATTAGCCACGGTGAATGACATGTTAGCAGCGAAAAATGGCACCATGAACGCCTTATTGGTCATATTTAGGCCAACTTAAGAAAGGAGTTGATAAGGGGTCAGACAACCCACAGAGAGCGGGAACCCCTAGTTTAAGTAGAGAAAAAGGCATTGAATAGTTATGAAAGATTAGTAAGAAATCTGTGGGCCTAGCAAATGAGATTGAGAAAAGAGCTTAGCATAGAGAAAGTTAGACACATGGATGATAAAGTTGTTGAGACCCGCCTTTAAGGCGTTGACTCCAACTTAGGATGCTACCCTATGAGACACTGAATGATAGAATATAGTATAGCCTCGAAATAACGTAAGATAAGACTACTAGCAGTGAGGCACATAGTGAGTGGCCTAAAAAGGCGTACCTCATAGGTAACACCTAGAGGTAAGCATGAGTAGCCCAATAATAGAGGCTCAGAAAGGAATAAGGATAGTTAGTAAGCTACGGGTTCGATGAGATAGCTAGCCTAGGCTGAACATAAGCTAAATCCTAGAGGAGATTACCAGTAGCATCGTTCCAGGAGAGATACGTATATGAAAGGCTCAGTGAAAGTCCTCCCCGGATGGAGAAAAGGAAGATGAGACATCCTGAGTTGGGGGAAACCACTTAGTAGTAGTTAACAAACTATTCTAGATAGACCCCCTAATTTTTAAAGCATAGTGATAAAGGAAGCGAGGAAGAACTAAGAAACTAGTTAAAGAAAATATATCCTCACTTTAGTGATGATTAAATGAGTAAACTGAGCCAAAGAGGTAAATGGATAAGGGCCCAATAGTTAGTTAGATGAGCTCCCTAATATAAGATGTAAGAGTTAAGGTACGTGAGTGATTAAAGCATAAGTTCTCAATAAAGTAAAATCCAAACATTGAGAGTATGTGTTCTAGATTGGGTTAGAAGAACCCTAAAAATAGTATACTGTGCTCCTAGGGATGAGGCTAAAGAGGTTGAATAGAGAAAAATCCAACTTTGATTTGAACATAGAAATAAGCTAAGATAGACAGTTAGTGCCTTAGTACCCTCAAAGAAGCTCAAAGGAGCTAAAGACCGCCTCAAAAGGCAAGTCTTGTATTATGCAAAGAAAGAGTGTAAGTCAAGAGTGCCATAGAATGAACTTCCTAGGTTCATATGAAATAGAATTCTTTTTACCAAGGGACAGCTTAGTTTAGAGCAAAGTAAGAGTATGAGCAAAAAGTAGACCCTTTTGATGTTACAAAGAGTGAATGAGTGGAGGAACCCCAGAAAAAATTGCAGGTGCTCTTAAGCATAGAAAAACCTAAACTGGCAATAAAAACAGCCAGTAGTAGAACATCCTTTTACTTAAGTAAGAGGATAAGAAAGGTAAAAAGAGAAATTATGATAATATTGAAGCTGAGGACATAATAAGTTAAGAATAAATATCTAGTTAATGTGCTTGAATACTAGAGGAAGCACACTTGTCCTTAGCACAAATGCCTTTTTTCTATGATAGTGCTTGAAGCAAAAATAGCTGGGCAATACAAAGAGATCTTAGGATGAAATAGAGGAAGAATCCTATTTTCCTTGAGCACTCTACCAGAATAGGGCAAATAGAGAAAAGTAAGAAAGGAATACTTTAGATTATTGGGAAACTTGTAATATACTGGCTACAGTGTCTTTGAGCTCAGTCATGAAGCACCAGTATATTAGTGTTTGATATTATGGTTTGTTTGCAACAATGGTTACATGATATTCTGATCAATTTAATAGTAATGTGACTTGAGTGCATAACAAATGACAACATCAACCACCAAAGTGTCCCGATAATCGAAGGGTATCCTAATTAGCTAAATAATGAGATAAGTCAAAAGGGAAAGGTAAAGAGATTCCAGTAATATGAGAATAATGAGAAAAGCATGCAGGAAGAAATCTCCAGTAAAAAAATGTTTAGATCCAAATAGCATGAGTTCAGTATATATGATCTGAGTCCCTTATAGTACATGTAAATGAAATGAGAAGGGACCAGAGCATAGCCTCTCTCCTGCTAGAGATGTTAACCACACTCAGTGTGTGAGATGCCCTAGTGCCAAAGCACTTAAAAGCATAACATGGGCATAGCTAGAAATTACAGGATATGAGAGGAAGGCTAGAATGAGTATATGTAAAGAAAGTAAGTCAATAGAGTAAGAAAAGAAAGCCCAAGCAAAAAGAGCTTAAGTGGGAATCTGAGGATCCCATAAGGAGTGATGAATGAAAATTTAAATGCTCCTGAGTATCTGTATGATAGGGTCCTAGAGAATGAGATGACATAGAACCCACTTCGCATAGAGAGCATGATGTACTTCTGAGTTTAGCCTAAGCTATTATGAACAATGGTAACTAGACTGAGTGAGCATGTATTTTATTGTCAGATACAGTAATCTTAGGTTTTGATGTCTCCCAAAGACGGATCGCAGTAGATCCCAACATAGCATAGCGGGTTGCAGTAGACCCTAGTAGGGCTCTAAGAGGTTGCTGTAGACCCAGGGGTCACAGTAGATCCCACAGAGTTACAAAGAGCCCTAGCCATAGCATGAAGTTCTCCGGTGAGATGATGGCATGAGATAGTTTTACAGAGCAGTTAGTCTCAGAGACCAGTATAGTTTCAGCTAGCTTTTCTCACAGAGGCTAAAGATCTCCTGAGTCTGGTAGACCGTTGCCACAAAGATATGAAGGCTTTACTCAAACAATTAGACCACTGACTAGCTCTCTTGAGAGATGAGCATAGCGTATGGGATGAGAAAAGCAAGAAATTGGCTTCCAAAATTAGGAAAAAGGGTGTGGAGATTAAGAATATGCAAAGAGAATTAACAAATAACCATGGAAATTCAAGATGCAAATTCTAGGGTTTCATATGCTCCTTATAAAATCTGATTTGATACCTTGATTTTTATGCCTAAATGAGAGTTTAAATGAGCTCCTAAGATCCCTAGAAGTCTCCTCATGTGCTTCCTCCATTAAGGAAACAAACCAAAGTCTATGAAGGCCAAAACCATGCATAGTTTCAGCTTAGATAAGTTAGGATACCTAGGGAAAGTTTTAATTTTTTCCAAGCCTATTTTTGAGTTATATATGATGAGTGAAGATGAGAGGAGGCCTTAGAAAAAATTTAGAAACCATAGAAGATAAGTTGGCCTTATATGTTCCATAATATGATCTAAAGAAGTAACATGTAGTTAGGCTCTTTATTTTAATTGTGTGATAACTCCAAGAGGCTTAAAAGGAGCCAAGAATCATATATGAAATGAAAAAATAGAGTCTAGAATTTATTTGATGGGTATTGCTTCATTAGGTCTATTCTTGGAAACATAAAGGGGTTAATGAACCAAGTAAGTGTCTAAGCAAGTTGTGTAGCCTTAGAATTAATTCTATGAACCTAATTGGGTTCCATAAATTGTGTTTAGGCCAAGAGAAATCATTCCCACACCTTTGTGTGTGTAAGGCCGAAGAAGGGAAAGGAAATTCAAGAGAAGAAGTGTGTGCTTGCTTCCAAGGTAGCTCACTTCTTCTTCTTTCATGCATAATTGTATGCTTAGCTTGTCTTTGAATGTGTGTATGTGTGTTTTAAGCCATGAAAAGTATTCTAGCATGATTTCATATGCCATGATACCATGATGATGTATTATATTTCTAAATGATGCTTATGATGTTTGCTTGGATTTGCTTGATGTGGTGAGGCTAGAGCCCTTAGCTATGGTGATGATGAGTTAAGAATCCTTAAAGTTTGATTAAGACAAAGTAAAGAGTCTCCTAAAAGTGAGGTTGACTCCCTAGAGGAAGGTTGAATCCAAGAACCTCTCAAATAATGGGTGAGACAAGTCCAAAATCCACAAGTGAATGGGTGAGGCTAATCCACTTACTTGGTAAGCCTTTGTATGCTATGTATGACTTGCTCAAATATTGAAAGTGCTTCTTGAATGTTTATACATGTTAATATGCCCATGCATGTATTTGTAAGATTGGTTTTGCATCTTTTATGTGTGATTGAAAGGGAGATGAGCTATTGGGATTCTATGAATCTTATTTCCTCCTCTCCAATGTTCTAACATGCTAGGTGGACAAAGAGAACAAAGAAATGGAAGCCACCCTCTTGAAACATGAGAGTATGCCATCAAAGTGCGTGGAAATTGCTTCTTTAAGCCATTTAAGTGGCAATCATTGTAACATATTATTGCATATGATCTATGACCTCTTAAGCATGTATAATTATGTTAATGTATCATATGCAAATGAAGTTTACGATTGTATGTATGGAAATGTGCATTTTGGTCTTGTAATGGCAAGTTTGCATTATGGAAGTGTATGTATAAATGTAAGTGGAATGGCCAAATTGAGATGCATAGGGTTTGGAACCATTTAGACAACTCATACAAGTCATAATTATGCTTTTAAACTTGCCCAAGAGGTGCTAAACATCAAGGGAAGTCATTTGGACACTTTGGCATCTTATATGGAGTAAGAATTAACCATAATGGAAATCTATACCACTTTTTGTCCAAATGAACTCTTCTTGATGTGACACTTGGCATTCATTTAGAGCTTGTTGAGATATTTTTGGGAAGCTAAAGTACAGAATTTTTAGAGGTCTATAGAATATTTGATGAATTTTCAAAATTAAAAAAAATTCTGAATTTGGTCAAGTTACTATTTAACACTGGTCCGAAAATGAATCCTATCATCCAAGAGGAAAATGATGTCCAATTGCGACAAAATTTATAAAGAGAAACTAGGCATTCCCAGTGACTTGTGCCAACTAGAAGCACCCCATTTAGATGTCGTGAGAGGCAGATATGAATTTTTAAAGTTTCTACTCAATATCAGGTGTTTAGACAGACCTCAAGTACTATTTGATTGATCGTCGATGCCTGAATATGCCTAAACTGATATGAAGTTATTTTTTCCCAATAGCTAACATTTGTAGTTTTCCTTATTAGTATCATTTTCATGGATTGGATTTTTGTGAAATTAATTGGACATTTTTGAAATTTGTAGTAGAAACCTATGATAGTACCAGTAGTTAGCTAGACCCCTGCACTTTTTCGAATGTCAAACATCTTTTGTGTTGTATTTCATGGTCTGGACATATTTTTAGCATAAATTAGACATGTGTAGCTTTTTAGAATGGCAAAGAATGTATGAGTTTGATTTTTTTAAAAATTAGTTATAATTTTTCGAAGTTTCTGACAGATGTGAGAAAATTCTGGCCGAAATTGCATTCATAAATTTTATGTATCCCCTTGCCATACTTTAGGCCAATTTTTTTAGGATGGAAATGAGTTGTATCTATTTAATTAAATATGAGAATGTGATACATGAGCTCACATGGTCTACGGGACACCGAATGAAAATTTTATACGCGACACAACGCTAAGAAATTCATTTTTTTAATGCCATTTTTCTTGCTTCTTGCATGAGTGGCATAGTTTAAGGCATGAAAGTAGTATGAAATAAGTTAGAAATATATAGTGTTACAAGAGGAGAAGAAACTCCCATCTCATCTACATGAACATGCAATACAGTAGCTATGCATCACCATCACAATGGGGCCCACACTCATATACACAATGGAAGCAATGCTTGAGAGGCATAAGAAAGAAGTTACAGGCAAATTAAAAAAAAGGGGGAAGCAGCACGTGAAGAATAAAAATGAACCATGTGAAAGGGGGCTGGATCCATTCATCCAGAGAGCAGCCACACACACCAACCATCATCAATTTCCATCGTCATTCTTCCATCCACATTCTCCACGCTATAGCTATCCTCCATTCCATTTCCTCTATCAACTTCCATCTCCAATGAAACTCTAATTCTCTTAAGTGGCTAGCTTGGAAGAAGACTCTTGGAGAAGCTTGAATCATTGGATTATAAAGAGATTTTTGGCTAAGATTTTTCTAATTTTCTAAATTTTCTACACTTTTCCTTTTTCTTGTACATACTTGGTTGAGATGTATTTGATTGAGATTGGCATAGTTGTAATTAGTGGCTAGTTAAATGAGTAAGTACTGAATTTTTCATTGTTCTCTAATTTTCCATGTATGCAATCAAGGTGTTCAATGAAATGCATGAGTGAGATTGTGTACTTAATTATTTAATTTGAGGATTCCTTAGAGTTTAATTGGTTAATTAAACATCTTAAGGTGATAATTCAAAGGCTAATTAATTGATTAATCAATCAAATTGAAGTGTTTATTGATCTTAAAGGCAAGAATTAATGATTTAGTATGAGATTGAGGTTTTCAATTTAATATTAACTTATTAATTTCTTGAATCTTGAATGGTAATTCAAATTCATTTGCCATGAACACAATTAGGGACTCTTATACCAAAATTAATTATAATTGAATTAGGATAAGGATAGTGTACACCAAGGGATGAATCCAAAGCTGGTCACATGTCTATTATTCACCCTATAGTTCATGCAATTAGGTAGTGATTAGGAATTTTATTTCAATTAAATTTTAGTTAGTTAAATTTAGGCAAAACCCCCCTTTGTTAGGCAATTTTTAGAGTTCTTTTATACTTAGAAAACTCAATTGAACATTACAATCCATTTCCTAGGGAGGCGATCTAGGTTGCACCACTAGCTATATATTTTTCAACCTAGTTTATTTTGGAGGTTGCGCAACATGACCTTTCAAAATTTGGCACCGTTGCCAGGGAATTAGATCCTCAATTGTTTGAAAAAGTTTTCTAGGTATGTTTAACTCTATTTTTGTTTGGTTTTTGCTCTGTTTTAAGCTTGATTTTTAGACTTTTTGATGTTGCATAACAAGAGTATGCTTGCTGGAATTTTTGTTTAATGTACCCAAAAATTCTCAAACTTTGTTTTCCAAGGTTTTTGGGTTTTTGAGCAAAAAAATGACAAAGCTATTAGATGCACCATTTTTTGGCCAAATTTCAACATTTAAAGCACTTTTTCTAATTTTTAATTATTTTCTCAAATTTTTTAGGATTTTTTCAATTTTTTAGGATTTATTTTCTTTATTTTTTGTGAGTTAATTTTGTGTGATTAACCTCTATTTTAGAGTGTTCTTGATTGTTAAATAGGTCTTATCTTCATTGGATTTTTATTTTATCGAATTAGAATTAATTTTAGTTATAATTTGTTAGTGATTTCTCTTGTGCTTAAATTGATTAAACTTTTCATTTTCTTTGTTTTAAATAGATCTATATTACATGTCTAATCAAGGTGTCTATGACTCTTGTGCAAATGATAGGATTGTATGAAAGATAGATGAAGTTATATCAATGCTTCATGGCATTCTTGAGCGACAAAGACAAGCACAACAAAACTAACAATTCCATCAACTATGCCACCAACCATACCACCATCCATATGAAGTTCACCCCAATTACGACCATCATTATGAGCCAAATACCATAATTATAATATGTGAGAACCAGAATATTATCCTTACAAGTATCATGAGAAGTATATTCAATAAGAGCCTAACTGGGAATCAAGTTAGGAAGAAAGGATGAAGCAATAACTAAAAGCTTATAATCTTTAACTCCAATGGGAGAGTGAACAGTTGCAACTCCAAGACCAACAGATGATGGATAATCTCATGAAGGATTTAGGAGTTCAAATAAATCAACCTGCCTCAAGTGCTACTGAATTGAGAGAAGAGCAAATTACAAAAGAATATATAAAGGAGGAAGAATCTTATTCACTGGGCAATATCCTTCCATCTTCTAATACTTTGCAATTTATTAGGACTAACTCTAGTTTACATGATAGCACTGTGATTCCTAATGCACATAATAATGTTAATTTTGAATTGCTTTATGATGATGATGTTGATGAAGAAATTATAGTTGAATCTCCTGATTTGGTTGATTGTGGTAAGTCATTGAGCAAGGATGACACATTTGTTGATGTTAATGAATCCTTGTGTACTGATGCACTTGGTATTTCTACACCTAGCTGTGACCATAGTGATGATTTCATTTATGAACTAGTTGATGATTCTATTAAGTCTAGGGTGGTAGATAAGTGTGGGGGTGACTTAAAATGTGATGATTATTCTATTCCTAGTGTGGAATTGGTTGATAAGCCTATTGCTGATGCATCTTCTAAGTTTAAGGACAGTATGTTATCTGGACCATGTGACATAGCTAATTTGAATGATTCTCTTGATTGTGTGTGTGCTAGATCCACTATATGTGATAGATGCTCCCAGATTAATGCTTTCATTGAGACTAGTAAGTTCCTCACATATTCTAATTATCATGATTCCTCACTAGCATGTGATGATATGATTTATGAAATAGTGAATGTAGCATGCAATGATGATATAGATGATACAATTGTTGAACAGCTTGTTGTTGATGAATTAGACTCTACTCTTAAATGCTTATGTGATGATTTGCATACATGTCTTGTATGTGTTGAGATTAATGAGTTTCTGAGGTTTGATAGGTCTGTTAAATCCATGAATCCCTTTGTTTGCACTGAAACTATTAATAAGATTAATTCTACTGATCATACTAGTATTGATGAGAGCATGCATAGAGATACTATTGATATTGAAAATCCTATTGATGTTTGTGCTGTTATTGATACTAGTAAGAGACTTGATTTTGCTATTGATCATTATTTAGAATCTTGTAAGCCTACTGATGTCGCTTTAGTCATGGAAGATATTGTTTCCTTTGCTGAGAGTCCTAAACAGATTATTAAAGTTGGTGAAGTAGTTCCCAACAAGCAACAGACTTTCTCAGCTGGGAAGAAGCAATTGCCAGATACCTTAAAGGAATCCAACTTAAAAGACTATGAGAAGTTGCAATCTAACTTTTCTGTTAATACAGTGACTCTTACTGATGGGAGTCCAATTGATTTTATTAGTTTAAATAGATATCTAAAGAGTCTTGATTTCAAATTTTCTTTCTTTAGTTTTGAATATCCTAAATTTGATTTTCCTTCTTTACTGCTTCTAAAAATGCTGAATATGACTTTCTAAGACTACTAATGGTTGAGGAAGTCCATGAATCAACACTAAATAATCAATCAAAATGCTTTAAAGTGGTTAGGCTTAAAGTTGTTCAATTAAAGAGAAATAAAGCTATTTTGATTTTGGTTTTTGATACTTATGATTAGTTAGTCTTTTATATAGTTCTTCTTAGTTTAGGATTTAGTTATCTTTTCTTTTCCGCATTATTATTTATTTTGGTTCCACTTTGTAGGTAATAAAAGGTTGCTAACCAACTACGTAGAAATCTGAGCCATCGTTAGAATCTCCATTTTCAACTTCATCCTATTGTATACCTTCTCTTTCCACTCTTTATATTGTGCTGTTTATATGTTGACTATCTTGTGCTGGCATTGAGGACAATGCAGTGTTTAAGTGTGAAGGGGATGCAAATAAAATTTTTAGTTTTACTTTGTTTCAGTTAGTTGATTTTTCTTGGTTTTTAGTCTTGTGTTTCACTTTTGAAGTTTTGTATTGCTTTTAGTTTAAAAAAAAAAACCTTGTTTTTGGTAGAAGTTGAAAGTTGAGATGATCATAGCTTGGATTCAGTTTGACATGATAAGTAATGGATCTTATGTTTTGATTCAGGTAAAGTGACAATGAATTTGATTTTAATGAATTATTTGATAGTCATTAGCTGGTGAGGAATTAAAACTTATTTGTTTATTTCTAGTGTGTATTTACCTATCATTACTTCACTCTAGAACTTGTCTTGATTCTTTGTTAAGACCACATTTGCATTTGCATGCATGAAAGTGATAAGACATTCCTTTCTTTTGTAGCTAGTAAGCCAAAAAGCCAACCCTTATATGCATTTTATCCATTGTTTAGCTACTTTGGACTTGGTTTTATTTTCTTGTTGAACCCATAGCCAAGGAAAGTAAAAAAAATGTTTCCCACCTTGTTTTAAGATACCTTTTGGATTTCAAAGAGCATTACATCTAACTAGGATAGATGAATGTATGTCTTACATCAATTTAGGCCATTGATATTAAAGTTAAAGAATATGTATTAAAAAGAAAATTCAAAGAAAAGAAGAGAAAGAAAAGCAAAAGAAAAAGAATGAAAATCAAAAGAAAGAAGCATTCTAAATTTTGTTTGTAGTTGCCTATACTTGTTGGAAATAAGGCCTAGAAATGCAGGTTCTTCCTTATCATAGATTTCCATTGATTGCTCTTAAGGTTCTAAGGTATCCATTTGTTTGTCTTTTCTTGTGTATCCATTCATTTCATTCCATAGCTCCATTACAATCCTAAATAAAGTCTTTTGATTGGTGTCTTACATTTGACATGGTGGTGGAGATTTAGAGAATAAATAAGCCTATGGTAGTGAGACTTTGATTGGTGGAACTTGAGTGATATACATTGCCTTAACCACTTGAGAGTTAAGAGTAAACACTAACTCATGTGAGAGGCTATGCATTTCAATTCATTCTTTTCAAATGAAATTTCCATGGAAACTGATTTCCTGATGCAAGTGAAGTTAGCTTTGAGTGTTGAAGTGTTGAAAAGTTTTGATCATTCCTTAGCTTGTGATTTTTACTTTCCTTTTTTATTTTCATTTTTCCACTTGCCATTCCATTAGCTTTTCCTTTGATCTTAAGTTTTGCCCAAGAGTGCAAAAGTCCAAGTGTGGGAGAATTTGATAATTCACATATATTTTTTTTTATATATTTTTAACCACTAATTCTGGACTTTTTATTCATGAATTGATTCACTTTGAGCTTTAGAGGATGTTATTTAGTTTAGGAAATAAATTTTTATCTTTCGGAATTTTGTTGAATAAATTGAGTATTTTAATGGTTTTATTTTCTAGATTACTATTTTATTTCATGGACCCTTGATTCTATTTTATTTCATTTTATTTTTTTTTTACGCAATTTCATGAAGAGAGGCAGGGGATTCTCCATTCCATATGCTTACACACTTGCACAGTAGCAGCTCACCTCATTCACTCTCACGTGGAAGCATCTCTTCCCATCTAGCCCATGTCACACAAAGAGCAAGATAACGTGGAAGCAAGAATCATATACATACACATCCAGTTTGGGAAGCTCTCACACACTCATACATGCAGCCACATGGAATGTTTTCATTATGGGAAGATGAGATAAGTGGCACATTGACTCAAACGTTTAGGTGGATGAAGCACAAGCTAATGACTAAAGCAACAGGTTTGAAGGGATTAAAGAAGAGAGGTTTTGGGTTGTCTTATGCAGTAACTGTAGGTGTATTCCTTTCATGTCTAGCACATGACACATGGATTCTGTTTCAGGGAAATGAAGAACAGAGCAAGCCATGGGTTCTTGAAGAAGAACGTGATCAAAAAGCATGAGTTGGAGAAGAAGGTTTCACATGGAAAAATGGAGGAAGCTACACGAGAAGAAGCAGCATACACAAGCCACGTAACTAACACACACATGTAGAAAAAGAAGAAGGAGCTACGGGTTTTTTATGAGAAGTCCACGTGAGGTGAAGTCATGAGCTGGAGAGGTTAGAACACGTTAGAATAAATAGGAGACTCTCACGTGAGAAGGCAATGGGAAGAACACATACTCAGCTGGGAATGATAGAAGCAAAGCCATGTGATCATTAAATGGAAATAATGCAAAGGAAAAGAAACACGTGAAAGAGGAAGGGGGATCTACGAGGAAGGAAAAGAAGAAGCATGGTACAGATTTGAAGATGTGAGAACCAAGACCAGAACAAACATGTAAGGCAAATGGTGTGACGAGAAGAAGCATGAATGAAGGAAACCACGTCATTCACGAGCTCACGTCTAGAAATCTTACATGACTGGAAGCAACAAAGGAAGACTCTCACGTGATTAAGAAGCTACGTGGAGCAGAACGAGGAGAAGAATCCACGGGTTTAGTGAGGGAGAAATAGAGAAGGAGAACACGTGGGAAGGAATGAGACACCAAATCATGCAGATGCTTACGTGAAACCAAACATGGGCAGCAGCAAAATATGAACACGTGATTATTAAAAGTTAAACGAAGAAGCAAGTGAGGAGCATGGGGGAAACTTAAAGAAAAAGTTTCGAGCTTGAGAGGAAGCTCATAAGGGAAGAGAAAAGGCTGGAATTTTTCTACGGGTTAGAGGCGAAGAAGCTCTCATCTCATTTGCATGAACATGCAATATAGTAGCAATGCATCCCCATCACAATGGGGCCCACACTCATCTACACAAAGGAAGCAACACGTGTGAGGCATAAGAACGTAGCTACAGGCAAATAAAAAGAAAGGGAAGCAGCACGTGAAAGAGGGCTGGATCCATTCATCCAGAGAGCAGCCACACACACCATCCATCATCAATTTCCATTGTCATTCTTCCATCCACACTCTCCACGCCATAGCTATCTTCCATTCCATTTCCTCCATCAACTTCCATCTCTAATGAAGCTCTAATTCTCTTAAGTGGCTAGCTTGGAAGAAGACTCTTGGAGAAGCTTGAATCATTAGATTATAAAGAGATTTTTGGCTAAGATTTTTTTAATTTTTTACACTTTTCTTTTTTCTTGTACATGCTTGGTTGAGATGTATTTGATTGAGATTAGTGTAATTGTAATTAGTGGCTAGTTAGACACTAATTAGAAGACTTTTTAAGTGATTAATTGATTGATTAAGTACTGAATTTTTTATTATTCTCCAATTTCTCATGTATACAATCAAGGTATTCGATGAAATACATGAGTGAGATTATGTGCTTAATTGTTTGATTTGAGGATTCTTTAATGTTTAATTAGTTAATTAAACATCTTAAAATGATAATTTAGAGGCTAATTAATCAATTAATCAATCAAATTGAAGTGTTCATTGATCCTAAAGGCAAAAATTAATGACTTAGTGCGGGATTGAGATTTTAATTCAATATTAACTTGTTAATTTCTTGAAACTTGAATGGTAATTCAAGATCATTTGCCATGAACACAATTTGGAACTCTTAGAACAGAATTAATTACAATTGAATTAGGATAAGGACAGTGGACACCAAAGGATAAATCCAAAATTAGTCACATGTCTATCATTCACCCCATAGTTCATGCAATTAAGTAGTGATTAAGAATTTTATTTCAATTAAATTTTAGTTAGTTAAGTTTAGGTAAAACCCCCCTTTTGGTTAGGCAATTTTTAGAGTTCTTTTACACTTGGAAAACTCAATTAAATATTGCAATCCATTTTCGATTGAGACAATTTAGGTTGTACCACTAGCTATATATTTTTCAATCTAATTTATTTTGGAGGTTGCGTGACACAACCTTTCAATAGAGTCCCCGAGACACAAGATGAATTTTTAAACCCCGATATAACGCAATTAAACTTATTATTTTTAATAGATTATCTTGAATTTCTCTTGATAATTTGTGTAATCCCACTTAGATAAAGGAAATTGATACTAGAAATAATATGGTGTGATAGGTTTCATTAATTCTAAGGTTATAAATGGTATAAATATGAATTATAAATACTAATGGAACCAATTAATTGAATTTAGAAGCCTTATTTTGAAAGATAAATTTTTTAGGCACTTAAAAGGCCTAAAGAAGTAAGTTGGCCCTAGGCTTGTGTAATCTTGCAAATGATGGTCCAAATGAGTTCCACTGGAGTTACATGGCTCATAGTAAGTCAAAATTTGGAGCTTAGAAAGTGAAATCCAAGAGTTACCTCTTAAGGGACCAAAAATGGCATATTGAATCCTAATAGGATTTGATAATGATGATGTAAGTTAGAGTGAATCCTAATGTCTTATTTTGTCTTGCAATTGCTCTATGTAGGCCAAGCTAGTCCAAGCTCACCTATTTATGAGTATTAAGCTAAGAAAAGTCAAGGAAAAGAGAACACCCAAGTGGGTTATGGTAGCTTCAAGTCTTCAAAGTCATAAGGTAGCATTATCTTCCTATCTAGCATACTTTTGAATGTTGAAATGAGTTGAGATACTTGTATATGTAGTTGCTTGATGTAATATCTGATTCTCTGAAAACGAGAGAAAATACAAGAAACGTAACATACAGTTTCTTGGAAATATGCGAAATTCACTAGATACAAAAGGAAGTCTCCTAGATAGAGTGATTTGAGATCCTAAAAAATTTATGTAGCATTCTAGACTCCTAAACATAAGAATCTCAGGCTCAGATAGAAAGAAAAGCAGAGCTAGAATGAAGAAACAAATTTGAATGAAAACTTGACAAAACATAATGGCATTTTCTTAATTTTGAAAAAAATTTGAAATTCTCACAGAAAGGCTTTTTAAATGAAAGTTTTGAGTTCTGTGGCATTTTCTTAATTCCAAAGGCATTTTATTAGATTGGGGACCTAAATTTCATAATGCAAAAGATAATTGTAAAAAAGGAACTAAACGAGTTAGAAACGAAAATGTCAAAACAAAAGGGCAAAATTAGAATTTTTGAAAAGCGTTTCTTAAACCCACCTATATATATGAGGTGCCCCATCTCCTCCTTCATTTAGCCACATTTGTTTCTGCCCCAAATCAGAGAAAAACCCTAAGGGCGTGCACAAGAAGGAGGAGGAAGGAAGGGGAAAAACAAGGAAAAGGTATAAATTTTCTTGGCTTTTTTTATTCTTTTTCTCTAGCAAACTTCTCCTCTATTTTCCCTTCTCTCCTATGGTTTTATTGAAGTTCATGAATCTATTTTGAGGGCAGAATAAAGGAAAAAATTCGGATATGAAGAGAGGAGGGCAAAAAAAGTGAGAACCAAGCAAGAAAAGCCAATAAAATAAGGTAAATCTTCATTCCATGGCAGCTACCTCTTGCTCCCTTCTTTTCCTTGGTTTGCCCCATATATGTTGCTTCAAGAAGTCTTGGATTTTGGGCAGAACCAAGGGTGAATCCTAGGAATTTAAGGGAGGAGAATAAGAATATGAAAAGAGAATTAACAAATAATCATGGAAAATCAAGATAGCAAACCTAGGGTTTCAAGTGCTTCACCAAAAATATAATTTGATGTAATTGTTCCTAGGCCTAAATAAGTGTTTGAATGAGCTCTTGAGATCTCCAGAAGGCTCCTCATATACATCTTCTATCAAGAAAGTGAAGCAAACCCACTTGGTACTCATATGGAGCATGATTCTAGCCTAGGCTAGAAAGGGTACCAAGAGGAAGTTTTAAATTATTCCAAGCTCATTTTTGAGTCATGTATGATGGAAGAGGATGAGAGGGAGTCTTGGAAAAATTTTGGAATCCATGGATAGTGAGATGGTATCATAGGTTCCATAATATGGCTTAAAGAAGCAACACCTAGCTAAGCTTCTTGATTTGATTGTGTAATGACTCCAAAAGGTTTAAATAGAGTCAAGAATCATAAATGGATGGAGAGAATGGAGCTAAGATGATCTTTTCTTTAGGTTGCTTCATTAAGTGTATTATGGAACCATAAAAGAGCTATATAAACTACCTGACTTTTCTAGTAAATGTATGGCTTTAGAATTTGATTTAAGAGTATAATTGGCTTCCATATGATGTATCTAGGCCAAGAGAAATGATCTCCACCTCCTTGTGTGTATGAGGTTGAAGGCGAGGACTCAAGGCTCAAGGAAAAAGTGTGCTTGTGTGGCAAAGGTAGCTCTCTCCTCTTTCTCTCATGCATGAATGTGTGCTTGACTATCTTTGAATGTGTGTACATGTATTTTAAACCATGAAAAGTATTCTAGTATATGCCTTTATTCCATGATACCATAATGATGTATTATGCTTCCAAATGATTTTTAACATGTTTGCTTAGATTTTCTTGAGTATGGAAAAGCCAAGAATGCTTAGCCATGGTGAGGATGAGCCAAGAACCCCTAGAATTGGTTAAGACAAAGCAAAGAGTCTCCCAAGAGTGAGGTTGAGTCAAAACCTCCTAGAGAAAATAGGTAAGGTAAGTCCAAAATCCATAAGTGAATGCGTAAGGCTAATCCACTTACTTGGCAAGCTTATGGATATTTTGTATGACTTATGCAAGTGCTAAAAATGCTTCTTGAATGATCCCATATGTTGTTATGCTCATGCATGCATTTTTAAGACTTGTTTTGCATTCTTTATGTATGATTGAAATGGAAGATGAGCTATTAAGATTCTTTGAATCTCATCCCTTCCTCTCCAATATTTTAACATGCTAATGGACCAAATGAGCAAGATAATGAAGCCACCAAGCCTAGAAGAAGAAGATTGACATCAAAATGCATAGTTTTATTTCTTTTGTATCTATACACATGGCATATGATGTAATCCTATGATGAAATTGTTATTTAATCATATGAACATATGTAATTACCCAAATGTATGATGTATGAATGAGATTTAATACCAAAAGTATGAAATAACATGATTTAGGTATGGAATGGCAAGAACTAGCATATACACTCTTATTTATGGCTTGGGGTGAGAGAGTGATTTTTTTATTTTTGGGTTTATGCACCTTTGAAATAAGTTTAGAAAGTCATTTTGGTGCATTCCCACATGCTCAAGTTATCATGGTTGCCTTAGAAATCAAAATGGATTACCATTTGGACCCCTTATATGACACCAAATGAGCCATTTTGTAACCCAATGTCAAGATCAGACCAAATGAACGAATTTGCCTATGAAATTTGGTACACATATAGATCTTATCCAAAGCCTTTTGGAAAAGCCAAAGATGACATTATTTGGAGGTCTTTGGAATTAATTATGAATTTCCAAAGTTAGTATTTTTCTACTAAACTGATGCAGACACTGCTTATATGGTTAGAAACTTAGGCTGTGTCATTCATAGGACAAATGATGTTCAATTCTCATTCAAATTTTACAAACATAAACTAGACATGATAAGCTTTCCAGGACTACTGAGATCACCCCAATTGGAATTCTGAGCAAGAAGATATGAATTTTTGAAATTGGAAGTTAGTACCAGTAATGACAATTGACCTCTAGTACTATTCCATCAATTTCTAGTAGTTAGTAGCCTTTTTTGTGGTCTAGATTTATTTTTATCATAAAGTAGAAATCTTTATATTTCCAAAACAATATAGTGTGCCTAATTTTAATTTTTCTAGAATTAGTTATGATTTTTCAAAGTTCAGGCATAGAATAAAAAAAATCAGTCCGACACTACAGCATTGCATTTTATGTGTCCACTCCTTTTGCTCGAGGTATAGGCCATTTTTTGAGCTTGTTATGAGTTGTATATGTGTATTTAAATATGAGAATGAGATGGATGAGTCCATATAGCCCATGGGACATTGAATGAAAATTTTACCTGTGACGAAATGCAACTTTATCCATGATTTCCAATGCCATTATGTTACTTTCTATAGAACTAGCATAAGATTAGGCATAGAATTTGCATGAGTTGAGTCTTAGAATTATAGTGTTACACTTGATGTATCTATGAACTACGCTTTGATATGCTTTCCATTATGAGTTTTATGCATGAGTTTGATATGTTTTTGGCTTTTAGCTTCCTATGGCAAAGAATTGAGTGCAGTAGCTCATTTTTGGCCCAGAAGTAAGTTTAGTTGAACCTAGCTAGTATGTTTAGATGTCATGGCTTGATGAGAAATGAGTTTTCATGTTGAAAGTTGCATTTGAGTTTCATGATGGATATGAATAACATCCTTGCATAATGTGTATTGCATTTTCTCATGACATTCTTATATCCATTGATTTGGTTAAGATTTGCTATTGAAATTTTCCCCAAAATCTCACCCATCTATTCCCATTTACCATTTTAGGTCTCTAAGCAAAGGAAAGGAAGTAGAGAAGAACTAGGCTTTAAAAAATATTGTAATAGGGATTTTGAATGTACATGAACTTGAGGCATATTTTAGAACTGTGTAATTAGTGTGCATAGTGTAATTATGATGTATATGACAAGATTTTATAATGGAAATGTGTGTATGAGTTAGAGAGCATGATTATCGGTCATTTTGATACATAATATAGCCATGAATTCATAATCTCATATATGTGAAGCAATATGGACCAAACGTATACTTGGGTGTGGAATAGTCATTTTTTTATGCAAGCTTTATTTCATGCATTGAACCATATAGAAATGATGCTTAGTATGATAAAAACTTGTTCAAAGTGAAAGAGTGCAAATTAGAAGACAATTGGACTATTTTAGAACCAAAATTTGGTCTAAATAAGCTATAAATTATGCCTCTACCCTTGATAGCACAAATGACCTAATGTAGGGCTAAAATTTGCCATGCAATTAGAGAATTTATAGAATTTTCTAACAAATTAATAATAAAAATTTTTTAAGTTATACAGAATATTTTATGAATTTTTAAAATTGGTAAAATTATACATAAATGGTAGGTATTGTAGCATCCAGTGCGGGTTTTATTTTTGTGGTTTTTGAGGGGTCAAATGAATTCATTTTTATTTGAAAATTTTATAGTATAAAGTTTATATCATAAGATTTTTTTAGACACCTAATTTGTATAAATCAAGGTTGTGTAGCCCAAGTTATGAATTTTTAAAATTTAAGGTCTTATTATGTCAAAAAGGCCAAAGTGGGCTATGTTGCTTCCATATGCAAATGGGATTCAAGTCTTGGTTTTATAGACCAAAACAAACTTTTCTACGGTGATTATAAGTGAAGAAAAAGGAAAATTCAAATTTTGACTCCTTTAGCTCCAATTAGTTTGTAAACAGACTAAAATTTGCCATTAAAAGTATTGCAAAAATTGCATAAGTGGTTGTTAATGCATATAAATGGTACAAATAAGTTAAATGAAGCAAGATATGATACTTGTTGGTATCAGAGCAATGGTTTAGGCATTTTAGCCCTAGGTATGGCCTAGGGATGAGGATTGTATGTTATGTAATAACTTGTATGGAAGTTCTAGGTGCATAAGTGTTGTATATGTATGTTAGGTGCTAAGTATGTTTGAAATGTTTTGAATAAGATGGTTAATACTAGAAGAGCAAGGCCAACTAGAGCAAAGCTCATAGATCTAATAGCAGGAGCTTTGCAAGCCATTATGGCTCACTTGGACTAACAACAGGCAATAATGCAGCAACAACAAGTAGTTACTATATAGCTACAAGAGAGTTTAGCCCAAAGAGAAAATGAGAAGCTTGATCCTCCTTAGCAATAACACCCAAACCATCTTAAGAACTCTAAGGCAAATCCCTCAAGCCAAAACCCATAGAACCTATAGAATTCTCAGACACCACCAATAGTTTAGATAGCCCCGGTCCAGCCTTAGCTCACCATCCAACAGGTGATAACTTAGTTTATAAAGTATGGCCCCCTAGCATTTGATGGTGAGCTAAATACAGAGAAGGAAAAAGCTTGCATTATGCACTTGAGAAGATTTTCAAAGTGATGGAATGCATTCTGAGCAAAAAAGCTGTGTTGGCCATATTTTAGCTAGAGAAAGAACGGATTACTAATAGAGGAGCACAAAACCAATATTGAGTGAAAGAACATCCCGATTAATTGGGATTATAAAGAATTAGAATTTATTTTACTAAGGCAAATGAAGAACATGTTTGTAGACTAGTATGTTGCCAAATTCCTATAACTCTCCAGATATTCCTCCTACCTCCAAAAACAAGATGATGAGAAGTGGAGAATAAACAAGCTAGAGAAGGGGATGTTTCCTAAAATCAGAGATAAAGTGGTGCTCCAAAGAATTAGACACTTCAATGCCCTAGTTGAGGTATGAGGGTAATAAAAAGTAACCTGAAGAGAATGTAAATAACTCCACATCCAAAACCCCTTCCTCTTAAGAATAAAAGGTTGAGGGAAGAAGAGACAACCATTAGTAGCAGCGAAAGAGGTGGCAAGGGACCGTGGAACAGGAAGGGCAAAAGTAGAAGGAAGCCTAATCAATCAAGCAGAGGTAGTTCCACTCTAATAGGCTACAGATAGTGGGGTAGGAATCATGGAGAAAGACCATGTTATATAAGCCAGAATGTCTACTTTAGGTATGGCAAGCTAGGACATATGACCAAAGACTATCTCTAGCAGAGGGAGGTAGCTCTTGAACACAAACCTAGGGTAGAGTTTTTACCTTGACATGGTAGGAAGCTAGCAGGTCCTTGAATCGGATCCAAGATACTATTAAGATTAATGATCGCACTATAAATTCTTTATTTGATTCGGCACTAGCTATTTGTTTATATCTTATGAATATGATAGGAGGTTAGGTCTGAGTATTTGTGCATTACCATATAACTTTCATGTTTTTACCCCCTCAAGAAATAGAGCCATAACCTCCCATACTTGTCTAAATTGCATGGTCCAATTTAACCACTATTATATCACACTTGATTTGATTTGTATGCTCTTGATTAACATTGATTTGATCATTGTATGAAATGGATGTCTGCCAACAATGTCATACTTGATTTTCATAATAAATGCATCACATTACCTGAATATGGAATTATTCCTAGTACCAGGATTGAGCTAGCATTTCTGACCATTACCCAAGCTAAGAGATCTCTAGAATTCAATTGCCAAGGTTTCTTAGTTTTCTTTCTATATAGGTAGAAGTAGAGGAAGGTATAGAAGAGATACCTATAGTGAAGGAATTCCCAGAAGCTTTTCCTAAGGAAATTAGTGGATTATCTCCTAACAGAGAAGTAGAGTTTGTTATAAACATTGTACCTGGGATAGGTCTACTATCTAAAGCTCCATATAGGATGGCTCCTATCAAGCTAGTTGAGTTCAAAAAATAAATCGAGTAAGTGAGAGTTTGGAGCCTAGAAAGTGAAACCCAAGAGTTGCATCGTAAGGGACCAAAAATGACCTAAAATGACAATATTGAGTCCTAATATGATTTGATCATAATAATGTAAGTTTGAGTGAATCTAATGTCTTCTTTTATCTTGTAATTGCTATATGTAGGCCAAGCTAACCCAAGCTTACAAGGTAAGTGTCAAGCTAAGAAAGGTCAAGGAAAAGAGAACACTTAAGTAGGTTAGTGGTAGCTTTAAGTCTCCAAAGTCATAAGGTAGCATTATCTCCCTATCTTGCATACTTTTGAATGTTAAAATGAGTTGAAATGTTTGTATGTATAGTTGCTTGATGTATCTATGAGCTATGCTTTGATATGCTTTCCATTATGAGTTTTATGCAGAATTTGATCTTTTTTTGGCTCATAGCTCCTTATGGCAAGGAATTGAGCGTAATAACTCTTTCTTGGCCTAGAAGTAAGTTTAGTTAAGCCTAACCAGTATAGTTTTCATGTTATAAGTTCCATTTAAGTTTCATGATGCATATGAATGACATCGTTGCACTACATGCATCGCATTTGCTTATAACATTCTTATATGCATTGATTTTATTGAAATTTGCTTTTGAGATTCTCCCTAGAATCTTACCTATGTATTCTCACTAACTATTTTAGGGTCTCCAAGCAAGGGAAAGGAAGTAGAGAAGAATTAGGTTTTAGAAAATGTTGAAATAGGAATTTCAAATGTACATGAACTTGATGTATGTATTGGAACTGTGTAACTAGTGTACATAGTGTAATTGTAACATCTGATTTTCCATGAAAGCCAATAAACTATGGATTTTCAAAGGAAGTCCCATAAATCATATGAATAGTGGTCAAATAAAATTAGAAGGATAAACTAGACCTCTAAAAATGAGGATATGAAGATTGAGATGCCTAAAAACCTGAGCCAGAAAAGTTATGAAAAAATGGCAAAAATATACAGTGGCATTTTTGTAGTTTTGGGCAAATTATGGAAAACTCACACGAGAAATTTTAGAATGGGAAAATTAAGTTTTCCGGGGTTCTAGAGGCCCTAAAAACTATAAGAACCTCTAAAATAGTTTAAACCCCTCTTGTGTGCAATTTTGGCAAAGGTTTGACTAAATCTTTGACTGAACAGTACAGAATGGTATCAAATCCAATTTGAGTAAAACTAAAGGCATTTTATAAGTTAAAGGACCTAAATTTTATGATGAAAAAAATAGTTCTCGAGTTTAAATGAGGCCAAATGGAGAAACCATGGTTTAGGGACTAAAATGAAATGTGAAAAAGTTGCATAAAGTGACATTTAACCTTCTTAAAACACATCCCTCTCTCCTCCATTTCTTCCCACCGACTCTTTTCTGGACAAAAACAAAATTGGAACTATCTCTAAGTGGCACACTAAGAGGGAAGAGAAGGAGCATAAAACAGGGTAAGATTTTCTAGTTTTTACACACTCTTTGCATCATTAAACTTGTTATCCTCTTCCTCCTCTTTCTTTCTATGGTTTTATTGATTGAATTGGTGTAGGTTTATGGCTAAGTTAGTGAAGGGAAGAGAAGATTTGGGAGGACTCTTGGGAGCATAAGAAAGAGCACTTAGGAAGCTTGAAAACAATGTATGAGACATAGTGTGATTTTGCTTCCTCTTGCTTCTTCTTTTCTCTTATGTGTCGACCAGATTTAGAGGTCTATGTAAGAGGCTTATTTCTGATCCAAACTTGATGGGGAAAGGAATTTTGAAGCCTAAGGAACTTAAAGGAAGCAATAGGAGTTAAAAAGAAGCCATAGAAATCAATTTGTGACACTTAGAGAAATTGATATGTATATGAAAAATTGAAACTTTCTAAAGGTCCTATGGCTTATGTAAGAGTATGAATGAGGTCCCAAGGCATTTAGAAAGTTTCACAAGTGGCTAATTGTGCAAGAAAACAAACAAAACTCCATGGGCTTCCATCGCAAGCATTGTCTCAACCTAGAGAGAAAGCACCTAGGGAGAGTTTTTCTTGTTTACAAGGTCAAAAGTGGTCTAGATATGAATTATAGACACTAAAGAAACCATTGGTTTATATTTAGAAGCCATGGTTTATAAGACAGAAGTTAGGATCCTTTTATAGACATAAAGAAGCCTTCTAGTATTGGGCTTCTTGAATTGAACTTATGATGACTCCAATGAATTTAAATAGAGTCATATGACTTATAACGAATAAGAAGTTAGAGGCAAGAATATAGATTATTAGAGTTTCTTCATTATGCCTTATATAGAGCCATAATTAAGTCATAAGCCATCATACGAGTGTGTAGGGCTTATGAGATGTTCGAATTAGTTCTAATGATGTTTTTGTGCCTTGTTAGATGTATCAAGGCCAAGCAAATCAAGCTCTCCATCATTGGGTGTGTAAGCCCGAGAAGAAGGGAGAAGTTTCAAGGAGAAAAGTATGGTCTCCTAGCCATAAGATAGCTCTCTAACCTTTTGTACATGCATTTCCTAGATGTTTGCTTGTTATTGGATGCTTGTGTGCATGTTTAAACTATGAGATATGTTTCTATCTATTGATTATATAATATGGTACCATTATGTTTCTTGTAATGTAATTTTAAATGCAAAGTAGCTTGAATGGGTATGGTTATGCCAAAAGTCCCTTAGAATGGGTGAGGATGAGCCAAAAGTCCTTAAGAATAGGTGAGATAAACACAAAAGTGTCAAGAAGAGTGAGGCTAAGTTAAAAGTCCTTTGAAAGTGGGTGAGGCAACTCTAAAAATCCTAAATAAATTAGGTGAGGTTAGACCAACATCCTTTAGAGCCTATGTTTGTCATATATGAGATCACATGATAAGAAAATTGAGTTATGTATGTTCGTGAGAAGTGTTTATAGCATGCATGCATTCTTTGACATGTAATTACATCATACATGTATGTTTGAAAGCATAAAAAGCTATTGGAATTCTTGAAATCTCACTCTTTCCCCATATATGTTTAACCATGTCTAGGTGAGTCAAGTGGAGCAAGAAATGAAGGCCATACACCTCGAAGAGTGGAACTTTGACAATAGAATAGGTTTATATGCATCTTGATGTCAAAGTATGTAATTATATGATGAACATGAGATGTGAATGATGGATCATATGTAAATGTATGTATGAATGTTGTATGTATTGGATTTGAGCTCAAATGAATGAGAATGTGTATTTTTGCCACCCTTGTGCTTAGTTGCATAAGTGTATAAGTCCATATAGGAGAGTGATTTTGAGTGCTAGGATGATTTGGGCTGAATGGAATGCTTATATATGTTGCATTGGTATTATGAGACGTGCTCACATGGTCATGGTCTAAGAAGAAGAGCATGTCGAGACTATTTGAAGCTATGTTGGTTCAAAACTGACCATAAACTAAGCCTGAACCAAAATTTAAACAAGTGGACTAATCTTGACATGAAATTTGGCATACTTATAGAGCTCATCTAGAGCTTTCTATAGAGCTAAAGAATACCCAATTTAAAGCTCTAGAGAATTTATTATGAATTTTCAAAGTTGGCCAAATTATATAAAATTATCAAGGTTACTGTTCATATAGTCAATTTGCATTCCTTTGTCACTTGTGGGCCAAATGAAGTCCAATTATGAACTCTTAAACGCATAAAGTAGACATAATAATCTTTCCATAGCCACTGAGAGCACCTCATTTAGATCTATATTGAGAGAGATATGAATTTTTGAAATTTGATGTCAGTTGTAGGATGACACCTAGACTAGTGTTATTATTCCATAAGTTTTCGTGAGGGCAAACCTGGTTGTTTTAATCTAAAATTTTTATGGCCGTGAGCTTTTCCTAATGCTATAATTTGCATGATTCTAATTTTTTTAAAATTAGTTATGAATTTTTGAATTTCATATCAAAATATAGAACCAAAAAATCTATAACAGTCAGATAGCGACCCAGTGTACTATTATAGTGATTTTCATGGGTTCAATGCTATTGTCTTGATCTAGAATTATTTTTATTCATTATTTGACATCTAGATCTTTCTAAAAAGCTATATTTTCATGATTTAAATTTTTTTAGAATTAGTTATGAATTTTCAAAGGTCATGTCAAAAGGTGGATGCTCTAACCTAAGAGCAACTTATGGAATTTATAATGTATAGTTCAAAAGCTAGGATATAGACCATGAATTATGATATTTCTAATATAAATGAGTATGTTATGGATGGAAGATAAATTAGATAATTTCAAATGCTTCATTTGCCTTAAATTAAATTAATTTGGTTTCTAATGACGGTTAAAACCGCTACCAAAAGTGTCATTTTCATGCAAGTAAATGATGAATGCCTCTCGTGATGTAATTTGAAGGATATGAAGCTAAGGTATTACATTTATTAGTATCAGAACAAAGGTTCAAGCACTTTAGTGATGGTTATTGCTTAAGGACATGGCTCTTTCAGTTATGTACAGCCTATATGGGATGTCCTGGGTGTTTAACTGTGGCATATATTTATGTTTTATGCTAAGTTATGATGGAATGGTATTAGATGAGATGGTGAACATTAGAAGTAGTAGGCCTCTAAACCAAAGCCCAGTGAGGCTAAAGCAGAACTAGCAATCTTATAATTAGAGCCCTACAGGCTTTAGTAGCTTGCCTGGATCAGCAGTAGGCCATGATGTACTAGCAGCAAGAGTTTATGATGTAGTTGTAAGAAAGGCTTGTTCAGAGAAGAAAAATGAAAGGCCTAATCCTCCCTGTTCACCACACTCAAACGATTTAGAGATGTCTTGCTTGATGTAGATATAGGCTATAATATAACATAGCATAAAGCAAGAACAACAACACCAAAGGAAATGAATTTAAAGGAGAAAATGAGAGAGAGTTATTCCCATAGCCACGACACCCATATGTCTAGATGAGCTAAAAAGTGTAGAAAGTTATCCCTTTAAGCCAAATGCTAGAACCTACAAGCAATATCCCATAAAGCCTTGATAGCCTTAATATACTATTTGGCTATGAATGAATAAAGCAAGATGTAGAACTCTCTAGCCTTGATGGTGGGCTGAATACAAAGATAGTTGAGGCTCGAATTATGTCATTTAGAAAAGGATATACTAGGTGATGGAGTATCTTACAAAAATGGAAGGCCTTGTTGGTCATATTCAAGTTAATGCAAGAAATGAACTACTATGGGTAAACCAATGAATATAAAGTTAAGACCCATAGTTTGAACAAGATAAAAGATAGATAAATGACCTACTTAGTAGGCTCATAGAGAATAAATGAATGATAAAAGAGTGATAGGCCTAATGCATAAGTTTAAGAAAGAAGATCACGTAAGTTATGATTAAGCTAGAGGTATTTGAGATTGCTAGGCATGGGGGTAGTAAGGTTGTAGAGACCCATCCACAAGGCATTGACTCCAACCAAGGATGCTACCCCGTGTGATAGTCAATGATGGGCTAACATTATGAACTCTAGACACATAGAACATGTCATGAGTATATATGCAAACAATGATATAAATATACAAGTGAATGTTATGAGTACTTAAGAAAGGTGTGCCTCAGAGGTGGTACCCTAAAATAAATATGACTAGTTCAGGGTCAGAAACTTAGAGAAGATAAAAAAGAAAAGTCTAAGAGAGTTTAATAACGATATACAATAAGCCTGTGTGAGCTATCTGGATGCATAGTAAGTTACAACTTTAGTGAGATAAGTGCCCTAGGCTGAAGGTAAGTTGAAGCCTATGATAAACCATAAGCAGAGTCTCACATGCAAGGTGAGATAAGTTGAAAAGAGAACCTTAGTCTAAAGTGAAAGTAGCTCAGAAAGATAGCTAAATGAAGGTTCTCCTTAGTTTGATAAAAAGAAAATAAGAGAATAAGTATAGTAAAAGCAAACAAATAAGAAATTCAGCATTTAGTCTAATGAACTTCCCTAACATGGGACTGGTGCAATGTAAAAGCACACTAGTAGTAAAAGTATTAAGTGGAGCTTTAAGTTACTGGTTAAATAGATTCAGGACATTGAGAAGATATATGACCTAAATCGAGTTAGTACAACCCTAGAATTAATGAACTATGTGATAAATGTTATTTTTATATCTTCTATTCCTCCTAACTTAAAGTTTTTAATAATTAAATATAACTTTTAGATTTTAATTAGATGAGATTTTATTTTAATAGCTACTTTTGCACTTTAGGAATTTATTTGCAAAATTATTGAATTTTAATGTTTAAATTTCTTTAAATGATTTTTGTGAATTTTTCCTATTAAATATTTCCTATTAATTGTGCAAATTTTTAATGGGTAATCAGAGATTGAATAGAAAAAGAAAAAGAGAAGAATATGCAATCTCAAGAGGAAATAATTTCCACAATTCGAATGCATTTGTTGTAAGGATATAAAAAAAAGAAGGAAAAAAAATTAAATGAGATGAATAAGCTGTGATTTAAGCACGCACATGAGCTATCCACTATGCTCTTATAGATGAAAGTATAAGTTTAAGCAAAAAGAGAGCACCTAGTCCCTAATTAAAACATAGTGAGAAACTGAGGCAAGCAGTTAGTACCTTAGTGCACCTAGGGAAGCTAGAGAAAGATGAAAGCCACCTAAGAAGGTGAGCTCCAAGATTATGCAAAGCAACAATGTAAGCTTAAGAGTATTAAGGTAGATAAGTTTTGAGGTTCACATGAAATAATTTCTTTTAAAAGGAACGATCTAGTTAAGAATAGAGGATGAGAATAAGATGAAGTAAACTTCCTCAACTTTTATAGCAAGTAAGTTAAGGTGAATCTAGAAAGCATGAAAATGCTCTTGAGTAATAAATAACCCTATCCATATAGGTAAAGGGATAGTAAAGTTAAAAAGAAAGCATGGGACAATGTCAGAGTTGATGACATGATAAATTGAGAACATATAGAAAGATAATATGAATGAGTGCATTAGAAAGCATTGATGTCCTTAGTATAGTTGTCCATAAGACATGATGTAATGCCCTAAGTAGAGATAAATAAAGTGACCTTAGGATGGGACAGTAAATTACATAAGAGATTAAAGGAAGAGCTTCCTTTCTCCTCGAGTGCCAGATGATATAAAGAAAGATATAAAGAAATAATAAAAGGGTACTTTAGATTGTTGAGGAACTTATAATATATTGGTAATAGTGGCTTGAGCTCAATCATGATGTGCCTGTGTATTAGTGATTGATGCTATAGTTTGCTTGCAATAATGGTTACATGATATTAGGTTTGATAAACTTAATAGTAATGTAACTTAAATGCATAACAAATAATAGTATCAACCATAAAGAGTGACCTGATAATCAAAGAATATCCTAGTTAGTTATGTGAAAGGATAAGATAAAAAAGCTAAGGGATTCTAGTGATGCTAGAACTCTAAGAAATAGTATTAACAATGAATCCCCAGTATAGAATGATGTAAAAAGAATGTGCTGATAACATTAGAAATTTTAAAGACTAAGCAACATGTGTTCAATATGCGTAGCATGAGTCCCTTATGATATAATTGAATGAAATAAAAAGGGGCCAGCATATGATACTTATCCTGTGAGCGATGTTATGCACACTTGACGTGTGAAATGCCCTAATGCTAAAGGCACTTGTAAGTAAAACTTGGGCATAGTCAGTAATTGTAGGATAAGATAAAAAAGATAGAATGAATTCAAGTAAAGTAACATAAACTAGTAAGAGTAAAGAAAGAAAGTATGATGAGAAGGCTAGAAGTGAAAACCTGATGAACCCATAAGGAGTAATGAGTAAAATTCAAAACACTCCTAAATATTATTATTATGGGATTGACAAAGAAGCAAGTGATGTAGAACCCACTTCACATGAAGAGCACAACAAATATTTGAGTTTAGCCTAGAGGTTATAAGCAATGGTTGCTAGACTTAGTGAGTATGCATTTTATTTATAAAGACAATGATCTTAGGCTTTGAAATCTCCTAAAGATGGATTGTAGTAGATCCTAGCATAATATATGGGTTACAGTAGACCCTGGCAAGGCTTTGAGAGGTCGCAGTAGACTTGGAGGTCATAGTAGATCCCACAAAGTTACAAAGAGTCCACAGTTACAATACGATAGTTCTCTAAGGAGATGACGGCTTATGATAGTTTTACAGATTAGTTTAGTCTCAAATAGTCTCAGCATGTGGGATGAGGAAAGCAAGAAACTAGCTTTTCAGAGTTATAGTTAGATGAACCACTACCCAGCAAATATTAAACTTGACCAAGGGATAGGAGATCCCTATATGCTAAACCTATGCATTTAGAAAGAGGTTAGATGTAGTTATATATGATAAGGTAAATGGTAGACCATGTCTCCAGCATCTGAGAATATGAGTAGTCAGTATCCCACATGAATGTAGTATTAGGGCTATACTCAGATAATTAAACCACTGACTAAACTCTTTCATAGATGAGCATAGTATGTGGGATGAGGAAAGAAAGAAACTAGCTTTTTAGAGTTATAGTTAGATGAACCACTACCCAACAAATATTAAACTTGACCAAGGGATAAAGAGATCCCTATATGCTAAACCTATGCATTTAGAAAGAGGTTAGATGTAGTTATATATGATAGGGTAAGTGGTAGACCATGTCTCTAGCATATGAGAATATGAGTAGTCAGCATCCCACATGAATGTAGTATTAGTCAGTGGTCGTTGCTCTTCAATGCTAGTATAGAAAAGTAAGAATTATGATAGTCAGTTATCAAATTGAGAAACTGAATGATGCTCACTTTCAAGTAAACAAAGAGAGTAAAGAAAAGACTAGGTCCAAAAAAGGCAAGTATTATAGTAAGTAGAAAAACTGGGACAATTAAGAATAGAAGCTCCTTAAAGAAGCTATGATCCTAGTAAGTGATTAAAATATGAGGCTTATGATAGAAAGAGATATAAGCTTTATTAATGGGATGAGTTAGTAAAAAAGAAAGTAAGGTTAAATAGTGGACTGAACACTTAAATAAGTTAAGTAGGTAGAAACCTCTAATGGCTTGCGATGAATATAAAAAGATAAAGAGACTTTACAAAGAGCTATTAGAAGATGATATGGGAGATTTAATACTAATAAGACATCTCCAAATGCATATACAAGTAAGTCCACTAATAAGATATCTCCAAATGCATAAGCAATAACATACTTTCTTTTTTGGAAATTCTTCCTCTGCCTCGACCAAACACTCACAAAGAGGTGGGACTTGATTCCTTTAGCCTAAACACATCAAATGGGATCTAATTATACTCTTGAAACATCTAATAAAGCCACACACACACTAAAAGAGCTAGCTTGCTCATATGGTTTAATTATAGTTCCATAAAACACCTAATGAAGCAACCTTAGAAATTCATGATCTTAACTCTATTCTCTCCCTTAATCTATGACTCTTGACTCCATTTAGACTCTTTGGAGCCATCATATATTTATTTCAAGGAGCCTAACTATGTGTTGTGTAACACTATATATTTCTAGCTCATTTCATCATATTCATATACTTCACATTCATAATATCTATGAAAGAGTAAGAAAGGGGAATTAAATAATGTATTTTCTTGCGTTGCGTCATGTATGAAAAATTCATTCAATGTCACATGGACTATGTGAACTCATATCATACATTCTCATATTTAATTACATGAATACAACTTATTTGCATCATAAAATGTGGCTCACAACTCATGGAACTCAAAGGAAAGCTTAGAATATTCATACATAATTTCGTCCAGAATTTGGCTCATTCTTGTCCAAACTTTGGAAAAATCATAATTAATTCTAAAAAAATTAAAATCATGCATGCTTGGCTATTCTAGAAATCTACGGATGTCTACTTCATGATAAAAATATTTCCAGACCATAAAATCTATCACAGAGGACGCTTGACATCCAAAAAAGTCTAGAGGTCAAGTTGCCCACTAGTGCTGTCACAAATTTCTATAGCAAATTTCAAAAATATCTAATTAATTCCAAAAAACTCCAATCCTTGCAAATGATATCAATATAGAAAGATTCAGATGTTAGCTAGAGGAGAAAAATAACTTCAGACCAGCTCAAGTATGCCCAGACCTTGAAATATAATCAAATAATAACAGAGGTCACCTGGAATCTTAATACTGGACAGGATCTTTGAAAATTCATATCTTCCACTCTAGACATCCAAATGAGGTGCTTCTAATTGGAACGAGTCACTGTGAACTTCTAGTTTCTGTATATAAATGTTCATGGCAAATGGACATCATTTGAGCCCTGTGTGATAGATTTCATTTTTGAATAAGATGAACAGTGCATCATACCAAAATCAGAAAATTTGTCAATTTTGAAAATTCATCAAATATTTTGTAGACCTTAGAAAATTATACCCTTTAGCTTTCCAAAAATCTTTCAACAAGTTCTAGTTTCATGCCAAATCTCAGATCAAGAAGAGCTCATTTGGATAAAAAGTGATGTAGGGTTCCTTTATAGTCAATTTTGGCTCCATATAAAGTACCAAATTGTCCAAATGGCTTTCCTTGAGTTTTGGTATCTTTTGGGAAAGTATAAAAGTATAATTGGGACTTATGTGAGTTGCCCAAAAGGTTCCAAACCTCATACATCTCATTTTGGCCATCTCATATACACTTATACACAATTGCATCAAGCCATCAATGAAGCTAATTTGCCATCATATTTTCAATTCACATTCTAATGGCTACATAACATATTCTCTCATTCATACATGACATATTATCATAATTACATATGTTCATGACATCATGATAAATATACTATAACATCCGATCCCTCCATAAACATGAGAAACGCAATGTTCGATTTTTCCATAAACGTCAGAAATGGGCCAAATATAAAAGGAAGTCCTCGAAATAGAAGGAATTGGGGCCAAATAAAAGTATGATAAAATTTTAAATATTAGAAAATGAGGATTTGAGGTTTGAGATGCCCAAAAACCAGAGCCAGAAAGCTCAGAAAATTTGTCGAAGAAAGTAGGGGCATTTTTGTAATTTTTGGAAAATTTTGAAATCTCATAGGAGGGCTTTCTAAATGAAAAATTTGAGCTTTCTAGGGTTCTCAGAGGCTTCGAATACCATGGGAACCCCTAAAATAGTTGAAACCCCTCCAGTGAGCGATTTCGGCCGTTGGTTGACCGAAACTTTGACTGAACGGTTTGGAATGGTTTTAGATCCTTTTTAAGTGATTCCAAAGGCAATTCTTATGATTAAGAGCCTAAGGAATATGATGGAAAAGACATATTTTAAAAAGGAGTTGATATGAGCCTAAAATGAAAAAGCCAAGAAAAGGGATTAAAATGCAAAAGTAAAAAGTTGCATAAAGTGACTTTTGGCTTCTTCTTATCCACGTTCCAGCAGATCCTCTGAGTAAAATGCTCTGTTTCTGCCCAGAAAATAGAGAGAGAGAGAGTGCCGCATAAGAGCGAGCTCAAGGGAAGAAGAAAAGCCAAGAGAAAGGTATAAATTCATGGAAACTTTTGCTCTTCCCTTTAGAAAACTTCTTCCCCTCCTTTCCTCCTCTCTTCCTATGGATTTAGTGAGGTTTTTGGTTCTGTTTTGAGCCCAGAACAGAGGGGTAAATTTCAAAATTCAAGGAGAGAGTTGAAGCAAGGAAGAGAGCTCTTGAGAAAAGCTAGGAAATCCAGGTAACTTGTTGTCTTTCATGCTTCTTCTTCCCTTCTCCTTCTTGTGATAATTTCGTCCCATATAGAGCCCAATCAAAGGGAGATGAATTCTTGTCCTAGCAAGGGAGATTCATAGATTTTGGAGTGTGAGAAGCAAGTAGGTGCAAAGAAATCAAAGAAAGAAGCATGAAAACACAAGATAGAAAAGTAAGGGATTCATGGAGACATTGTGAAATCTGTTTTGATCCATGAATTCCCTAGCTTAGATGAGTGTTTGCTTGAGTTCCTAAGATCCCTAAGAGGTCCCCCATATGCCTCTTCCTCCATGAAAATGAGCAAAACCCCATTGAAAGTCATGAACCTAGAAGTTGGAAAAGTGTAGAGCATTTAAGGGGATTGTAAAAATTGATTTAATCCATAAGTTCCCTTGGCTATTTAAGTGTTCCCTTGACCTCCTACAACTCTTAACAACCTCCCTAAATGGTTCCTCCATCAAGGAAAAATCAAGAAGCCATTAAATCCCATTTATGCTCTAGGTTTCGGCCAAGTAGGGATGGCATAGTTCGGGAGAGTTTTAAATTTTTCCAAGCCCATTTTTGAGTCATATATGATACATGAATGTGAGAGGAAGCTTTGGGAAAAATTTAGGAAGCTTAGAGAATGAGTTAGTGCTTTAGGTTCCATATTGTCACCTAAAGAAGCAACATGATGTTAGGCCCTTTATTTTAATGATGCGATGACTCCAAGAGGCTTAAAAGGAGTCAAGAATCATATTTGAAAGGAAAGGATGAGGCCTAGAAGTCATTTGAGGGGTGTTGCTTCATTAGGTGCTTGTATGGACCATAATGAGGTTTATAGGATAACCTAGTGTCTAAGTAAGTGGTGTGACCTTAGAAATTATTTCATGAACCTAATTAGCTTCCTTAAATCATGTCTAGGCCAAGAGGAACCTTCCCCACACTTTTGTGGGTGTGTAGCCGAAAAGAGGAGCTTAAATTCAAAGATAAAAGTGTGTGAATTTGTGCAAGGTAGCTCTCTCCACCTTGTCTCATGCATAGATATGTGTTTAGCTTGTTTTATGATGTGTGTATGTGTATTTTTAGCTATGAAAAGTATGCTAGTATGCTTTTATATACCATGACTCTTGATGCCACATTATGCTTTCAAATGAACATATGATGTGTGATTGAGCTTGCTTGAGTGTGGAGAGGCCAAGAACTCTTCCCCATGGTGAGGATGAGCCAAAAACTCTTGAGCTTGGTTGAGACAAAGTAAAGAGTCTCCCAAAAGCAAAGTGGACTCCCAAAGAGTGTGGTTGAGTCTAAAGATTTCAAAGAATAGGTGAGGCAAGTCCAAATACCATGGAGAGAAGTGTGAGGCCAATCCAAATACTTGGTGAGCTCTTGAATGCCTTGTATGATGTGTTTCTATGCTAAGCTTGATTTTAAATGTTCATGACTTCCATTTTTTCCACACATGCATTCATAGAACTTGCTTGCACATATTATGTGTGATGGAATGGGAGATGAGCTATTGAGATTCTTGAATCTCACTCCCTCCTCTTAAATGTCCTAATATGCTAGGTGGACCAATTGGACATGACAATGGGAGTCAATCACATTGAACGAAGAAGATGGCCACCCTTATGCTTGATTTTTATGTTTTTGACTCATAATGAGACTTCATGTTGTATATTATGATTGTAAATAGTCTATGACCCCTTGGACAAATGTAAAAATGGTATTACATGATAGATAAATGAATGAGTATGGTGTATGTATTCTAGATCATAAAGTGAGTGTTTATGCCAATGTATGCAATTGAGAAAAGCTTGGTGTAATGTGTATGAGTGAGGGTGAGGAGGCCAAAATGAGATGCAAATGGTTTGTGACCATTTGGGCAGCTCCCATAAGTCTTAAATATGCTTTTAAACTTGCCCAAAAGGTGCCAAGACTAAGGGAAATCCATTTGGCAATTTTGGTACCCAATATGGAGCCAAAATTGACCATAATGGAACCTTATACCATTTTTTGGCCAAATGAGCTAGTCTTGCCCTGAAACTTGGCATGCAATTAGGTCTCATTAAGATATTTTTGGGAAGCTAAAGATCATAATTTTTGGAGACCTAGAGAACATTTGATGAATTTTCAAAGTTGGGATTTTTCATGGATTCTGGTATGGGTACTGTTCATACTGGCAGTTTTGAATTCTGTGTCACTTGATGGCCAAATGGTGTCCAATGCTTATGAAATTTTATATGCATAAACTAGAGGTCATAAGATTTCTGTGGCCACCAAGATAACCTCATTTGGAGGTCTGAGCAGTGAGTTATGCATGTTTGAAGTTAGCTGTCAGTATCAGTAGCGCCCCATGAGTCTGGTTACTGTTCCATAGGGTCCAGCTGACTAAACGTATCTGTTTCATTCTGAAATTATTTTTACTATCAATTTAACATTTATATATTTCCAAAATGACTGAATGTGTGTGATTTCAATTTTTATAGAATTAGTTATGAATTTCAGAAGTTTGTATCAGTAAACTGAACAACAACCCAGGCAGCCAGCGACTCTGTAGCTTTTTGAATGTCAAACTTCCTGTGTGATGAATTTTATGACCTGGGAGTATTTTTAGTGTGAAGTATACATCCTAAGATTTCCATAATGACAAAGATTTCATGACTTCAAATTTTCTAGATTTAGTTATGATTTTCCAAAGTTGGGTCAGAAAATGGAGCAAATCTGGCTGAAAATGTGCTTGTTTATTTTGAGCTCCATTTCGATTTCCATGGGTTGTAGGCATGTTTTTGTGATACAAATGAGTTGTAATAATGAAATTAAATATGAGGAAGTATATTATGAACTCACACAATCCACGTGACACCAAATTGAATTTTTTGACACAGCGCAACACGAAAAAAGTTTATTATTTTCATCCCTTTTTATATGATCTTGTGGGATTGATAATACAAAGCTTATAAATGGCATCAAATGAGCTAGAAGTTATGGTGTTACATATACATTCATGGATTATATTATTTGTCAATTGTATGGTTTCAAAGTCACAAAATTCAAGCACTTTGTTGTCATCCTCTCATCCTCAAGATGGTTGGCTTTCATTACCTTGCTCTCTTGGTCCACCTAGCATATTAGAAAATTAGAGAGGAGGGGATGAGATTCAGAGAATCTCAATAGCTCATCTCCTATTCAATCATATATAATGGATGCAAACAAGTCTCATAAATGCATGTATGGTCATATTGACATATACAAATATTCAAGAGGCATTTTCATCATTTAAGAAAGTCATATATAACATACAAAGGCTTGCCAAGCCAGTGGATTGGCCTCACCCAATTTCTTGTGGATATTAGACTTGCCTCACCCAATCTTTAAGACATTCTTGGACTCAACCATACTCTTGGGAGCCTATCTTGCTTTTGGGAGACTCTTTGCTTCATCATAACTAATCGCAAGGGTTCTTGGCTCATCCTTACCATGGCTAAGGGTTCTTGGCCTCACCACACTCAAGCAAACCCAAGTACACATAAAAAATATCATATAAGATAATATTGTAACATTATGGCACCATGGAATCAAAGTCATGCTAGAACACTTTTCATGGCTTAAAAATACATATACATACATTCAAGACAAGTTAAGCACACATTCATGCATGAGAGAAGGTGGAGAGAGCTACCTTATTCACAATTACACATTTTTTCCTTTGAATCCAAGCTTCCCTTTTCAGCCACACACATAAAAAAGTGTGGGAAAGTTTTCTCTTGGCCTAAACATAATTTATGGAAGCCAATTAGGTTCATAGAATTAATTCTAAGGCCACACACTTGCTTGAACTCTAGCTTGATCTATAAACCTCATTATGGTTCCATAATTGTACCTAATGAAGCAACACCCCTCAATTAAATTCTAGGCTCTATTCTTTCTTTTCAAATATGATTTTTGACTCCTTTTAAGCCTCTTGGAGTTATTACACAATTAAAATTAAGAGCCTAACTACATGTTGCTTTTTTAGGTCTCATTATGGAACATAAAGCACTAACTCACTTTTTGTGGTTTCTAAATTTCTCCCAAGGCTTCCCTTCATATTCATTCATCATATATGACTCAAGAATGAGCTTAAAAAAATTTAAAACTCTCCCTAGCTACTTAAACCTACCTAGGCCAAGGCTATGGAACAAATGGAGCTTCTTGGAGCTTGCTTTATTTTCTCAAGGGAGGATGCATATGGGGAGCCTCTTAGGGATCTTGGGAACTCATTTAAACTCTTATTTAGGCCTAGGAATCATCACACAAAATCAGATTTTACAAGGTGCACATGAAACCTTAGGTTTTGCATCTTGAAATCTAATGGCTTTTTGTTAATTCCCTTTACATATTCTTAATCTCCACACCCTTTTTCTTTATATTCATCCTTGGTTATGCCTAAAAATCAAATCCTCCTAGGGTTCCTTAGGTTAGGCGAAATGGAGAAGGAGGGAACTAAAGATGACAACCATAGGAAGAGAAATTACCTTATTTTCTTGCTTTTTCTCACTTGAATCTTGCTTTCTCCAAGCTCCTCTCTTCAAATTCGAATTTTCCCCTAAGTTTCTCCCTTAAAAAAGATTTGTAAACTTTATTTTAATCAAAGGAAATAAAGGAGAATGAAGGAGAGGAGGTTTGGATGGAAGAAAGCATGGAAAACTACCAAGAAACCATACCCTAAAGCTTGAATTTCTTCTCCTCTTCTTCTTCCCTTGGTGCACCACTCTCCTAAGGTTTTTCCTCTGATTTTGGGCAAAACAATCTGAAGTTAAATGAGGGAGAGTATGAGGCGCCACCTATTTATAAGGGAGGAAGAAACACTTTTTCAAAAATTCCCATTTTGTCCCTTGTTCTTGGCGTTTTCGTTTCTCCTTCATTTTAGCTCCTTTTTGAGAACTGTCTCTTCCATTATAAAATTTAGATTCCCAATTTGGTAAAATGCCTTTGGAATCACTCAAATCGGAACTAAAACCTTCCTGAACAAATCAGTCAAAATTCGAGTCAACCGATGTTAGAAAACGTCCACCGAAAGGGTTTTAACTATTCCGAGGCGTTCCATGATTTTTAGGGCCTCTAAGAACCCCAGAGGACTCATAACTTTCATTTAAAAATCCCTCCTGTGTAAATTCCAAAATTTACTCAAAATTACAAAAATACCCTTACTTTCGTCAACCTTTCGTTCAAATTTATTTTTTCATTTTAGCTCTTTTTTTCTTTCTGTCTGAGACTGGGATTCTCATTTTTTGGAGTCTAGAATGCTTTCTAAATTTTTTGGGATCTTAACAATATTATTTCGGGGGACTTCCTTTTGTATCCGATGAGTTTCGTTCGTTGACGGAGATACCGTATGTTACGTTTCTCATATTTTCTCTTATTTTCAAAAATTCAGAGGTTACATTTCTCTCCCCTTTAAATAAATTTTGTCCTCAAAATTTAGGGTATACCTTTTCTCTTACTCATTTCTTTCTAGCTAACTATTCTTTTCTTTCCTTTTTTCCTAGCTCTATACGCTTTCTCAACGATTTCACTTGTTTAAATTTTTCTCTCAGCCAGGAAATTTTTCATTACTAGCCTTTAATGAGGGCTCTATTGCCATGATGTACTACTTAGTTCTCTCTCATAAGGGAAAAAAATTTCTGACTTTAGTGGTCTATCTTGGGAGAGCTTACTATTTATATCGGGTCAGTATTAACCCGGTCGTAGAGGTTAATGTTTTTTTCAGTGGGCTCTCTTACACATCTTGGGAGGTAACATATTTTGTATCATATCTCCCGTATCCTCTCCCAATGGCTCCTCATAACATCTCATCATCTTTTCTGATCATTAGAGCCATCAGAGGGTTCTGTCTGTCTATTATTTTGAAGTATACTGTCCACTGTTCATCTCTGCGTTTTTTCTTACTAGCTCATCCCATAGTTACAATTCATATTTCTTTCTATCATAGGCCTCATATCATATCGTAACTGTTTACTGGGATTACAGCTCCTTTAAGGAGTTTCTACTTTTAATGATCTTAGCTTCTCTGTTTACTACTACATCTGCCTTTGTAGGCCAGGACTTTTTCTCACTTTCTTTACTCACTTACAGTGGCATTTTATAGTCCCTCATTTCAATACTGATTGGCCTAACATATATCTCATACTGGAACCGAAGAATGATTACCACTAACTACTATTAAGCTCTTGTGTGATGCTAGGCATTCTCACAGTTTTACTCATTGGAGACATACTGTATCACTTACCTTATGTAAAAATTGCACCTAACCCCTTTCTGAGTACATAAGCTAGCATGTAGGGATCTCTCTATCCCTTGGTCAGGGCTACTATCTGCTAAGTAGTGGTTTATTTGGCTCTAACTCTGGAAAGCTACTTTCTTGCTTTCTGCATCTTATATAGTATACTCATCTCTCTAAAGAAAGCTAGTTGTGGTTTAACTATTTGAGTAAAGCTTTCATATCTCTGTGCCAATGGTCTACCAAACTTAGGAGGTCTCTAGTCTCTGAGATAAAACTATCTGAAACTATACTGGTCTCTGAGACTAACTGTTTTGTAAAACTATCTCAGGTCGTCATCTCACCAGAGAACTATCATACTGTGGCTAAGGCTCTCTATAATTTTGTGGGATCTATTGTGACCTCTAGGTCTACTGTGACCTCTCAGAGCCCTACTAGGGTCTACTACAACCCACTGTGCTATGCTAAGATCTACTGCTACCCATCTCTGGGAGATGTCAAAGCCTAAGACTACTATATCTGACAGTAAAATACATACTCACTAAGTCCGGTTACCATCGCTCATAATAGCTTAGGCTAAACTCAGAAGTACATTACGCTTTTCGTGCGAAGTGGGTTCTGTGTTATCTGATTTTTTAGGATCCCATCATACTGATACTAGGGAGCATTTCAATTTTCATTCATCACTCCTCATAGGATCTTCAGATTCCCACTTCAGCCCATTTTTCACTTAGGCTTTCTTTTCTTACTCTATTAACTTACTTACTTTGCATGTACTCGTTCTAACCTTCCTCTCATATCCTACAGTTTCTAACTATGCACACATTCTGTTTTTAAGTGCTTTGGCACTAGGGCATCTCACACTTTGAGTTTGGTTAACATGTCTAGCAGGAGAGAGGCTATGCACTAGTTCTTATTCATTTCATTTACATATACTATAAGGGACTCAGGTTATGCATACTAAACTCATGTTATCTGAATCTAAACATTCTCTATTAGGGATTCCTATCTGTGTGCTTTTTCTCATCATTCTAATATTACTGGAATCCTTTTACTTTTCTTTTTTGACTTATCTCATCATTTTGCTAGCTAGAATACCTTTTGATTATCGAGACACTTTGATGATTGATGCTAACATTCGCTATGCACTCAAGTCACATTACTGCTAGGTTAGCCAAACCCAATATCATGTAACCATTGTTGCAAGCAAACCATAACATCAAACACTAATACATAAGTGCTTCATGACTGAGCTCAAAGCCACTATTGCCTGTATATTACAAGTTTCCCAATAATCTAAAGTATTCTCCTCTTACTTTTCTCTACCTACCCTATTCTCATAGAGTGTTTAGGAAAAATAAGATTCTTCCTCTATTTCATCCTGAGATCTCTCTATATTGCCTGGCCATTTTTACTTTGGGCACTATCATGCTAGAAAGGCATTTATGCCAAGGACAGATATCCTTTCTTAAGTACTCAAGCACATTAACTGAATATCTATTCTTAATCTAGTATGCCCTCGGCTTGAACATTGTCATAATTTCTCTTTCTACCTTTCTTGTCCTTTTACTTAGGTAAAAGGATGTTTTACTACTAGCTGTTTCTGTTGCCAGTTTAGGTTTTCTTACACTCAAGAGCACCTGTATTTTCCTGGGATTCCTCCACTCATTCACTCTCTGTAACATCAAGGGGGTCTACTTTTCGCTCATACTCTTATTCTGCTTTTAGATAGACCATCCTTTGGTAAGAAGGATTCTATTTTATATAATCATAGAAATTTCATTCTATGGCACTCTCAGCTTATCCTCTTTCTCTACATAATATAAGACTCAACTTTTGAGGTGGTCTTTAGCTCTCTCGAGCTTCCCTGAGGGTATTAAGGCACTAATTGTCTGTCTCATCCTATTTCTATATTCAGATCAAAGCTGGGCTTTCTCTCTGTTCAACTTCTTTAGCTTTACCCCAGGAGCACAGTATACTATTTCTAAGGTTTTGCTAACCAATCTGGAACACATACTTTCAATGTCTGGATTCTATCTTTATGCTCTATTGGGTGCTCTAATTACACACGTGCTTTAACCCTATATTATTCTTATATTAGGGAGCTCATCTAACTAACTATTGGACCTCTATCCATTTACCTCTCTGGCTCAGTTTACTCATCTAATGATGACTAAGCGAGGGCATCTTTTCTGTAGCTAGTTTCTCAGCTCTTCCTCGTTTCCCTTATCACTGTACTTTTATAATTCAGGGGGGTCTATTTAGGGGAATTTGCTAACCACTACTGGGTGGTTTCCCTGACTTAGAATGTCTCATCTTTTGTTTCTCGATCCAGGGAGAACTTTCACTGAGCCTTTCATTCACATATCTCAACTGGAATGATGCTACTGGTCATCTTCCCTATACTTTAGCTTATGCTCAGTCTGGGCCTACCATCTCATCAGACTTGTAACTTACTGGCTATCCTCATTCTTTTCTAAGCCTCTATTACTGGGCTATTCATATTTACCTCTAGGTGTTACCTATGAGGTACACCTTTCTAGGCCATTCACTATGTGCCTCACTGCTAGTAATCTTATCTTACGTTATTCGAGGCTAAACTAACAATGTATCATTTAGTGTCTCACCGGTAGCACTCTAGGTTGGAGTCAATGCCTCATAGGTGGGTCTCAAAAACCTCATTATCCTTGTGTCTAACTTTCTCTATGTTAAGCTTTTTTCTTAATCTCATTTACTAGGCCTACAGATTTCTTACTAACCTTCTGTGACTGTTAATTACTCTTTTTCTTTACTTATACTAGGGGTTCTCGTTCTTTGTGGATCAACTGATCCCTTATCAACTCATTCCTCAAGTTGGCTTGAATATGACCAATAAGACATTCATGCTGCTATTTGCTATGGCTAACATATCATTCGCTGCGGCTAATTAGCCTTGGGTTCACCCTAGTTTTCCTGTTTACGGGTTAGCTGTGGCTAATTTCTTAATTGGCCGTGGCGAGGAACTCTCTAGATTACCTCACTGCTTCATGGAATAATTGGTCGTGGCTAAACAATTAATTGGTCGTGACTAATGGCCTCTGATTGGCTTGCTTTTTTTCAGGGATAAGATTTTCATCTTTAACTACCAACCCGAGCCTCATAGCCTCTATATTTAGCCTATAATCAAACTAGAGGGTTCTACCTCTTGCTTTATTCATACATAACTATCTGTCATTTCAAGGCTATCGGGCTCTAGGGTGTAGCTTGTAATTCAACCTCTGGCTTGAGGGAATTAGCCTTTTAGGCTCTAAAATTCATCTAGACATTTAGGTGCTATAGCTAGGGGATGATTTTTTTCTTAATTTCCCTCTAAACTGGTCCATAAAGTTACCATAAAGTTAACGTTCATAGCTTTCCAAATTGGTATTATTTGCATGGATTGGATTTTTGTGGAATTAATTGGACATTTTCGAAGTTCATAGCAGACACTTGCATCAGTACCAGTAGCTGTCCGAACCTTAACCCTTTTTCACGTGTCAAACATTTTATGTGTTATGTTTCATGGCCTGGGCATATTTTTAGAATAAATTAGACATGTGTAGCTTTCCAGAATAGCCAAGAATGAACGATTTCAATTTTTCTAGAATTAGTTACCAATTTTGAAACTTCCTATCAGTAAATTGAACCAGTGGTTTTTAGAGCCTCTAAGAACCCCAGAGAACTCATAAATTTTGTTTAAAAAAATACTACTGTGTAAATTCTAAAATTTGCTCAAAATTACAAAAATACCCTTATGTTTCGTCAACCTTTCGTTCAAATTTGCTTTTTCATTATAGCTCCTTTTTTCTTTTCGTCTGAGCCTGTGATTCTCATTTTTTGAAGTCTAGAATGCTTCCCAAATTTTTTGGGACCTTAACTACATCATTTCAGGGGACTTCCTTTTATATCCGGTGAGTTTTGTTCGTTAACAGAGAAACCGTACGTTACGTTTCTCATATTTTCTCTCATTTTCAAAAAATTGGATGTTATATGTTGCTTCATTATGCTACAATATAGAACCTATATCTCCATCACACATTCTAGGCTTTCTAAATTTTTTTCAAGACTTCCTCTCATACTCTCCCATCATATATGATGTAAAACTAAGCTTGGAGGAAATCAAAACTATCCTTAGGTGTCACTTCTGCCCTAGGCTGAGACAACCTTCAAGGAAGAAGCCTATAGAGTTTTCTTTTCTTCCTGGATGGGAGGTGTATATGGAGGCTCTCCAGTGATCTTAGGAACTCATACGAACATTCAAATTAGCTTAGGAACTCTTGGATAAAACCAATTTTTTGGTTATGTTCACAAGCCTCTAGCTTTTCTATCTTGCAAATTTATGGTTGTTCTTTTGTTTTCTTTACACATTCTTGCTTCCTACCTCCTAATTCTTAGGATTTACTCTTGGTTTGGTTCAAAACTCATCTCCCTTTAGCTGACCTAAGAGTGGTTAAACCATACACCTATGGAGATAAGAAGAAGTAAGCATGGAATCAAAAGATTTACCTTAGTTTTCTAGCTTTCCTTGGATGCTCTTCCTTTTGCTTTGATTATCCTCCTCTGATTCAAGCTTCTCCCCTCTAGTTTGAGCTCAAAACATAACCCAAATACTTTAATAAAACTATAGGAAGAAGGAGGGGATTAAGTTTACTAAAAAGAAGAGCAAGAAATTCCTTGAAATTCATACCTTTCTTGCCTTTGTTTTCCTCTTCTTCTTCCCTTCTCTTGTGCGCTTTTCTCCCTTGGTCTCACTTCTGTTCTTAGGGCAGAAATAAAGTTAGTCATATGAAGGGAGGAGAGTGTAACAAACATAATTTCTATAAAACAACGAAATGAGCGGTATAAAAGCAAGTCCTCTGAAATGAGCTAGATAATGTCCCAAAAAAGTAGGTAGAGTCCTACACTCTTAAAAATGAAAATTCCATGCTCAGATGAAAAGAAACACAGAGCTAGGATGATGAAACAATTTGTACAAAAATTGACGAAATGTAATAGTATTTTCATAAATAAGTGTAACTTTTAGAAAAACACATATGGAGGGCTTTCTAAACGAGAAATTTTGAGTTGCCCAAGGTTCTCATAGGCCCTAAAAATCATGAGAAGCCCCGAGACTAGTAAAGCCTCTTCGATGTACATTTTCCAATGTCAATGAGTCTGAACTTTGACAGATTCATTTGGTAAGGTTTTGACCCCAATTTGAGTGATTCTAAAGGCATTTTATTAAATTAGAAACTTAAATTTTATAATGAAAAGACGATTCTCAAAAAGGAGCTAAAACAAAGCCAAAACGAAATTGCCATTACAGAAGGATGAAATTGAAATTTTTGAAAAAGTGTATTTCTTAAAACTTCCACATACCTCTTCTTTCTTCTCCCTCTCATATAACATGACTTTTCTCTATCCAAATACAGAAAATGGCCTGCTCTCTTAGGCACACAAGAAGGGGAAGCAAAGGAGGAGAAAAAATAAGGAAAAGGTAAGGAAATTTGTAGATTTTCATGCTCTTTCTTCCTCCAACCTTGCTCTCCTCCTTCTATGCTTTCTTTCCATGATTTATTTGAGTTATTTAGTTCTGTTTTGGTCTAGAATAGAGGAGGGAAAGTTTAAATTTTTTGAAGGAAAGCAAACCAAGGAGAAAGATCATCGAAAGGAAGCTAAACCCAAGGTGATTTTCTATCTTTGTTGCTTCTTCCTTTTGCTCCTCCCTTGGTTGATTTCAGCCTTGTATAGAACCATTAGAGAGGAGAGAGTTCTGTCCAAAAATAAGAGAAGAACAAGGGTTTTAGACCATGGAGAAAAGGAATATGGCAAGAAATTACAAGAAAAACCTATGAAAAACAAGATAGAAAAGTGTAGTCTTCTTTAGGATTTTGTGAAATTTGATTTTGTTTGATTAATTTCTTGGCTAATTGAATGTTTCCTTGAGCTCCTAAAACCCCTAGAAACCCTTCCAAGTGGCTCTCCTATCAAGGAAAAATTAAGAACTCTATGAACCTTCCTTGGTGTGCATATTTCGGCCCAAGCTAGGATAATTAAGCTAGAGAGTGTTTTAATTTGTTCTAACCTTTGTTTGAGACTTTATATGATGTTAAAAGATAGGAGAAACCATTGGAAAAAATTAGGAGTCATGGATTGGAAGGTGGAACAATAGTGTCCATAATGATGCCTTATGAAGCAACTTAGTTTTCCAATTATACAAGTGAATGTGTGAGGGCTCCAAAGACCTTAAATGAGTTCAAGAAGTTTGAAAATAACAAGAGAATGGAGCCTAGAATGTGAAATGTGAGAGTTGCTTCAATAGGTCATTTATGGAACCATTATGCCACTTATGGAATCAAGTGTGTGCTTAAGAGTGAGTTAAGTGTCTTGGCTTGCTTCAAGTGTATAATTATATATTGTTTATGGTGTTTAGGCCAAGAGAACATACACCCACTAAGGTGTGCTTGTGGGACTAAAAAAGGGAAGGAAAAGAATTAAGAAAAACTTGCATAAATCCAAGGTAGCTCTCCACCTCATTCTCCTTGCATTTTTGTGTGCATATGTATGTAATTGTGTACTTGTGTATGCTCTTGTGACTTAAGAATATGCCACTTGATGCCTTGACATTACATTGGTACCAATGTGTTTCCTTGAATGGCTTTGGTAGTGGAAATGGCTCATAAAGGTGAGGTGATGCCAAAAGTCCCTTAATGAAGGTGAGGAGATGCTAAACGTCTCATGGTATGGGTGAGACAAGGCTAAAAGTCTCTTGGAAGGGTGAGGCTAAGTCGAAAGTCCCTAGGGCCAAGAGTGAGGCAAATCTAAAAGTCCTAGACATGGGGTGAGGCAAACCAAAAGTCTCTAGAGCATGGTCTTGGCTTGAATGTGAATAAGTGGTATGGAAATTATGACTTTGCATACTTTATGATCGTTAAACCTTCCATACATATGCTTTGATGTGTATATACCTTGAATTTGTGTGTGATTGGGTGTATGAGCTATTGAGATTCTTGGAATCTCACTCCCCTTCTCCCTCTCACTCTTGAAATGTCAAGGTGGTGCTCAAAGACAAGGAAATGTAAGCCAAGAACATTAAAAAACCTTACTTTGCCTATTATGCAGTCTAAATTGTAGTTGAATATCAAAGTGGTTTTGTACATATTATTTTTGTGATGTAAGACCTTGAGCAAATGTAATATGATGTATGGATGCCATGTAAATCTTATGTGACACTAGATCAATGTAAATATGGATTTTGACTTCTGATGGCTTGAGATGTTTATGTAATCTTGGATGTGGAATGGTTAGAATGAGATGCATGGTGTTTAGAACTACTTAGGTGGTTCCTACAAGTCATATTTGTGCTTTTAAACTTGCCCAAGAGGTGGCAAATATTAAAGGAGGCCATTTGGACAAGTTGATACATCATAAGAAGCAATAATGGCCACTTTGGTGAGCTATACCACTTTTTGTCCAAATGAACTCTTCTTAGTCTAAAATTTGGCATCCATTTAGAGCTTGTTGAGAGATTTTTGAAAAGCTAAAGTGGATAATATTTGAAGGTCTGTAGAATATTTGATTAATTTCTGGAATTAGAAAATTTTTCTGATTTGGTCACTATACTGTAGGTTTGGTTCAAAAATAAATCTATGTCAAATATGGGGAAAATGATGTCTAATTGCTATGAAATTTTATAAGCAGAAACTAGATCCTTCCAGTGACTTTTTTCAACTAGAATCACTCTATTTGGATGTCTAGAGAGGGAGATATAAATTTTTGAATTTGCTATCTAGTGTTAGGCATCCAGTTAGACCTATGTTACTATTTGATAGGTTTTTGAGGCATGGATGTATCTAGACTGGTTTAGAGTTATTTGTAACCTCTAGATAACATCTGTATCTTTCCATATTGGTATCATTTGCATGGATTGGATTTTTTTGCAATTAATTGGACATTTTTGAAATTTATATTAAAAATTTGTATCAGTACCAATAGCCAGTCAGACCTTTGTGCCTATGTTAAACGTGGTCCAGATGCTATGTTCAAGACTTGAAATTATTTTTATGTAAATTTAACACTTAGAGCTTTCTATAAAGCTATAGCATGGAAGATTTTGATTTTTCTACATTTAATTATGAATTTTCAAAGTTACCCTTGAAATCTGCCATATGTTGTCCAAGGTGAATGAAGAAAAATCCGTGGTTCTAAGCTTGAAATCCGTGGATTGCTTGATGTTTTAAATTGTTTGTAACTTGTACAAGTGATAAATGAGTAGAGAATGATGTTCAAATATCCACGGGGCCCTTATGACGCGAATTGAAAATTTAACCCCGATGTTGCGTAACAAAAGTGCATTATTTTCATACTTTTCTTGTAAATTCATTGGGAAAATAGATATAATAGCCTTGAATGGGAGAGCATGATAATGGAATATATGTGGTATGACATTTATTGGTCTCAGAGCAAAGGTTCAGGAATTTTTACTCAGTATTTGGCTCTTAAGTGGTGCATTTGGTTTATGTTTTGGGTGGAATATTTGTATATATAGGTATAATTTGCATTTGTAAGTTAAGATTTTGATTCTTTTCAGGTAAAGATGATTGAGACGATAAGAGGCAAAGGCAGAGGCAGGGGCAGACTATCTAGAGAATCAGAAGTTAGGTCTGACGATCCCTTGTGGGCTATCATAGATCAAATTGACAGATTTGAGAACGTGATAGCCCAGCAACAGTATATGATTCAGCAGTAGCATGAGATGATTGTGCGGCTACTGGACTCCCTGGCTAGATAAGAAGAAGCTAGGAGACAGATTCCTCTGCCTCACCTCCGGTACTCCACAGCCTTCCACTTTGGGTGTTCCACCCTAACCTTCCTAAGAGTTAGTCCAGACTCTGTCATCCATTTAGAAATAATTAAATTAATTCAGGAAGAACAACCTACCAGTGTTTGACGGGGAATTAGATGTAGATAAGGCAGAGGCCTGGGTAATGGAAATAGAGAAGATCTTCATAGTAATGGATAGCATCTCAGAGCAGAAAGCTCAGTTTACCACCTTTATGCTACAAAAAAAAGTTGACAAGTGGTGGCATAGTATGAAGTCTCTGATAGAGACTAAAAATTTGTAGATTACCTGGGAGAACTTCCTAGTACAATTTTATGAGAAGTATTTCTCTAGTTTTATAAGAAAATAGAAAGAGGTGTAATTTATAAGGCTGAAGCAAACTGATGATATGACAGTAGATCAGTACGTGACCAAATTCATAAAGTTGTCTTGGTATTCTTCCTACCTTTAGAGATATGATGATGAGCCCTGAAGGTGCAAGCAATTTGAGCTCGGGTTGAAGCCCCAGATTAGAGATAGAGTGACTCTACACAGGATCTAAAACTTTAATGCTATTGTGGAGATCAGCAGGGTAATAGAAAATAATTTGAGGGACATTATACCTCCTGCTACTATATCTTACCAGAGAGGGCTCTCAAAGTCCAAGAAACTGAGACCAGAGGAAGGAGCTAACTTCGCACCTATTAGCAAGAAGAAGAGCAAGGTGCAGTGAAGTAGGAGGCCATAAAAAGGGAAGAAGATACAGCCCCAAAGGACTTAGTCATCAATACAACAATCTACAGTGACATGTTACAAGTGTGGGAAGCCGGGGCACATTGCTAGAAATTGTCCCCAGGCAGATTCAGCACCTCTGCTTAAACTGTCTCCTTCTAGGCCACAAACCCAAGGCAGGGTGTTTGCCCTTTCTCAGTAGTAGGCTAGTGCATCTCCCAATCTTATTCGAGGTATGCTTATAGTATATGATTTTCTTGTGATTGCTATGTTTGATTTGGGTACTAGTCACTCGTTTATATCCTATAACTGTATGAGATGTTTGGGTCTACCATAAGTACTTTGCTCTTTGATTTATCTGTCAACACACCCACTGGAGGCTATGTGATTACTTCCCATGCTTGCCTAAATGTCACTGTATAGTTTAACCATTGCCACACTACTATTGATTTGATCTGTATGCCATTCATGACATTGATTTGATTGTAGGTATGAATTGGATGACCGCCAATAATGCTATCCTTGATTGTGAACATCGAACCATATATGTACCTTCTTGTAGGACCATACCTAAGATAAGGGCTAAGTTATCCTTTATGACTACTACCTAGGCTGAGAGATACTTAGAGCATGGATGTAAGGTTTCTAGTCTTTTTCTCTATTCAGGCCAAGGTAGAAGAAGAGATAAAGGAGATCCCGATAGTTAGGGAATTCCCAGAGGTTTTCTCTAAAGATTTTAATTTTAAGTGGCCTACCCCCTGAGAGAGAGATAGAGTTCCCTATAGATATAGTGCCTGAGGCTAGATCGGTGTCCAAGGCTCCCTATAGATGGCTTCCACCGAGCTTGCTGAGTTGAAAAAGCAAATAGAGGAGCTATTAGAGAAAGGGTTTATTCGCCCTAGTGTCACCCTGGGGAGCTTCGGTATTATTTATGAAAAAGAAAGATGGTAGCTTAAGACTATGTATAGATTATAGAGAATTAAATAAGGTTACCATCAAAAATAAATATCCTCTCCCTAGAATAGATAACTTGTTAGATAAGTTAGTTAGGGCATCTGTATTTTCTAAGATAGATCTTAGATTTGGGTACCACCAGTTGAGAGTGAGAGTTGAAGACATCTTAAAGACGGCCTTCAACACTAGATATGGGCATTATAAGTTCTTTGTAATGCCATTCGGGCTAACAAATACACCCACAGTGTTTATGAATTATATGAATAAGGTATTCAGACCGTATCTAGATAAATTTGTTGTGGTCTTTATTGATGATATTCTAGTGTACTTTAGATCTTTTGAGGAGTATGAAAGGTATTTGAAATTAGTCCTAGAGACTCTAAGATGATATTTGTGGTCTTTATTGATAGGTGAGGAGTATGAAAGGTATTTGTGGTCTTTATTGATGATATTCTCGTCTTTTTGGCGTTTTTGTTTCTAGTTCATTTTAGCTCCTTTTTTAGAACTGTCTTTTCCATATTTTCAATCTTATAAAATGCCTTTGGAATCACTCAATTTAGAGCTAAAAAGTACACTGGAAGGGTTTTAATTGTCCCAAGGCTTCTTATGGTTTTCAGGGCCTATAAGAATTCTGGAGAGCTCAAATTTTGTATTAAAAAAGCCCTCCTTTGAGTATTCTAAAAATTTTTCAAAATTATGAAAATGTCATTTTGTTTTGTAACTATTTCATTAAATTCTGTCTGGTTATTTTGGCTCTAGTTTTAGGGTATCTCTGGCCTCCTATTTTCATTACTTAATATCTATATCATTATTTTAATTTTTTTGGGCCTTAACCAATTCATTTTAGAGGACTTATTCTTAAAACGTATTCATTTTTGTTGTTTTTACAAAAATTAGACATTATAGTTGGTGGTGTATTAAAGTTCCTAGCTCTATAAGGTAGCTTTCTCTTATTATCTTGCATGCATTTGAATGTATGAATGAGTTGAGATGTTGTATGTTTGGTTGTTTAATGATTTTATAAGTTATGATTTGAATTGGCTTTTATTATGAGGTTTATACATGTATGATGCTATGTTTGGCTTCTAACTCCTTATGACAAGGAGTTAAGTGCAGTAGCTTTTTCTTAGCTTAGAGTTGAAACTAACTAGTATGTTATGGCTAGATAAGAGTTAAAATTTCATGCCAATTCCCATGTTTTAGTTATTTGAGACACATGGCCTCTATACATGCATTTCCTCATTTGCATTCATTATACGCATTGACATGGATTAAGATTTGCTACTGAGATTCTCCTAAGAATCTCATCCCTTCTCCCTTTGACTAACCATTACATGTGCCACTAGCAAGGAAAAATATACAGAGAAAGACTAAAGCTTAAGGAACTTGTATAGGAGGTTTTGATGTGCCTATGTATTCGTATGTATTCAAAACAAACTAGTAGCAACTATAGCATATATGATGATGATGTATAATGATATCTCATGCATAAGATTGAAACTATACATATATATATGCTACGTTAATGCCAAAGTTCGTAATTAGAACATGTTTTGTTATGTAAATGATATATAATAGGTTGATGTATATTAAGGAACTGAATAGTAGCCAATTGGATGTATTTTATGGTGGAATAAAATAATACTTTATGAGTAAGGTTATGTTCATGAATATATGTTTATTTGGTGTCTTTTCAAGTAAATGGAACATGTTATGCCATGTTGTATGTTAGTGAGCCCATGTGATTAGTTACAAATGAGAAGGTGAAATTTTGATGCTACCTATATTTCTTGCAATGGTTTCTATGGAAATGAAGTGTGAACAGATTAATATTTTCTCAAAGTAATAGATTGCAATTTAAGGACCAAATGGACCATTTTAGAACCTAATTTTTGTCCAAATGAACCATAAATTGCAACCTTACCTTTAACAACCCAAATGATTTGGTTTGAGGTTGAAATTTAGTAGACACTTACAGAACTTATAGAGCTTTTGAACAAACTAAATTGATATATACATATTTTTAGCTCTATAGAATATTTGGCAAATTTTTGAATATGGTCCAAAATTATGGAATTATGCAATTATTGTTCATGTTATCATAGCCCCAATTTTTGTGTACTTTCAGGGGTCAAATGGACTCATTTTCACTTGAAATTTTGATAGCATAAAGTTTAAATCATAAAATTTCTATAATTACCTAATTTGTATAAAATGGAGTTGCATAGCCAAAGTTATGAATTTTTTAAATTTAGTCCATATTATGTCAAAGGATGCCAAAAGTAGATATATAACTCCTTTATGCAAGTAGGTCTTATATGATGATTATGAGGGTTGAAATAAAAGTGTCTATGGAGTTTATAGATTGAAATGGCAAGAAAATATAATTTGGACCCCTAAACCCTAAACCCCTAAAGGCTCATTTGTCATAGAAGTAGGCTAAAACAGCTGCCAATATGTTATGCAATGGTTGCATTTTTATCGCCTTAAGAAGGAATTGATAGGAATTTGCTATATAAATCATGTTGTGACAAATATGATCAAAATTCTAATAAATGTGATATGGCCTTTCTAAGAGGCAACAAGGAGTTACTAAGAGATTTTATCATTTAACACATGAAAAAGAGTAAGATTTTGGTGTTGTATAATAGAAATCATAGGATTTAGGGTTTAAGGTTTACAAATTTATAAAAAATTAGCACATCTCACGAGCCTTAGTACATAACCAAAAACTATAAGAATGTAAGCATCATGAGTCCCCAAGTGTCACACCATATCCCTCTAGCCTCACTATATCATATATCATAGCTCATACATACTTCATACATGGGTTTCAAGAAAAAAAAAGGATTGAAATCATGGCTCATTATAGCATTTGTAACACTTTAACTATTCAAATATTTTCTCGTGGACTCCCTAACATCATCTCCTACTCATATTCCATCTAAATAAGTCATGAACATCATAAAACATCTCATGAAATTCAGATTTAGAGCCTCACACATCAGAAAATGCATGCTTATTTTCAGACCCAAAATTCAAGTTTCTATCACCAATTTTGAAAATTCATAATTAAATCTAGAAAAATAAAAATCCAACAAATCATAGATTTATGAAAATCTCTGAATGTTAAATTTATGCTAAAAATACTTCTAGGCCATAAAAGCATTATATTGACCATGTTTGATGATAAAAAAGTAACCTATGTCTGGCTGTCTTGGAGTTCTAATATAGTTTACTGATATGAATTTCAAAAATTCATATATAATTTTACAAAAATCCAAATTAAGTAAACCATACTAATATGGAAGGATAAAGATGTCTACTTTAAGGAAAAAATAGTACCAGATCCATAAAATGACATTAAGCTAACGAAAATTGATGGAATAGTGCTTGAACTTGGCTGGCGCTATTGGTACTGACATAGATCTTCAAAAATTCATTTCTCTCTCTATAGACCTCTAAGTGAGGTGATTCTAGTTATTATAGCTCATTATGAATGTCTGGTTTCTCTATGTAAAATTTCAAAATCATTGGACCTTGTTTGACTCTCAGATGACATGAAAATATGAACTGCTCAAGTAAATAGTGCCCAGACCAAACCTAATTTCTTATATGAATTTTAAAAAATCATAAGAAATTCTATAGAATTCTAAATAATATGATTCTTAGACAAAAGAAAAAAATATCTATATGAGATCTATATGTGTGCAAATTTTCTGCCTCAAAATCACTCATTTGGTTAGGTTGGGGTTCAACTTACAAAATGGGTCATTTTTTGTCCCAAAATAGTTCATATGAATGTCAAATGGCCTTCCCCTAAATCCAAGACCACTTCGGCTATATGGGTAAGCTATAAAATAGGTTAATAAACTTGTTTAAGGAGTCCAAATGTCCATATGCCATAAAACCACTACCCCACTTGTTCATATGCACAAGTTCTTAAAGGCACAACCATGCAAGTCAATATCAAAAACTCTAATCTCATTCATATATTTTCAATTCTCATACATACATCATATATCCATATATTTACATATGTTCAAGTGTCAATATAACATATACATCATGAGATTACTTCATTTGACCACCAATTGGTTACAAAATGGCTAAACACATAATTCTTTGTCAATCTCTTCCTTTTAAGCTTGGTGGCCTCCATCTCTTTGCTCACATGGTCTACCTAGACATGTTAGGCAATGGGGAGGGAGTGAGATTTAAAGAATCTCAACAGCTCTATACACTTTCAATCATACATGATGGATGTAATTTCATGTAAAGGAATGCCATGCATGATTTATGAGCTACATATGCATATCAAGAACATGTTTTCCATTTCATGAAGTCTCAAATATATCAAAGTAGACTCTCAAGACCTTGGTTAGCCTCACCTACCTCTCTTGGGACTCTTGGACTTGCCTTACTCATTTACTTTGGGACTTTTGATTAAGCCTTACTCTTCTTGAGACTTTTGGCTTGTCTCACCTATTTACTTTAGGACTTTTGGTTTATCCTCACCCTTATCAAGGGACTTTTGGCATTACCAAGTCTATTCAAGTCTTATACACATATAAAAGTAATTTAAGACACATAAGTGGCACCACACGTGTTCCTACTAGCTTAGCATACCTTTCATAGTTCAAACACACACACAAAAGTACCCAAAGCAAGAAACATTCACACACATACATGAAAGAAAGGTTAAAAGGCTACCTTGAGTGCAATTACACACATTTTTTCTTGATCTTTCTTCCCTCCCTTAGCTACACGCTTGACAATGGGTGGAGTACGATTTCCTTAAGCCTAACCATAACAAATAGAATTTAATTATCATCTTGAACCAAGTGCTAAGCCTAGTCATAATTACTTTATTAGGCCTTTATGGATTTTGGAGGTGCTCAAGAGCCCATGGAGTGTGCTATTGTTCCTTAAAAGGAGAAACACTTGGGAGGCTTCCTAAGGGTCTCATAAACCCAATTGAACTCTCATATAAGCTTAGGGACTCTTGCAAAAAATCATATTTTAAGATATGTTCACAAGTCTCTATCTTGGTTATCTTGGGTTTTACAAAATTTCCTTTAAGTTCCTTTACCTTTTCTAGTCCTCTATCATCTATAATATAGATTTCTTGCTTGTTTTAGTCAGAAAATACTCCCCCCCTTCGGCCTTCTTCTTGGACAACACACGCTAAGAGAAGGAAGGAAGAGAGAGCAATAAATCAAGAACCTTACTTTGGCTTTCTAATTTTCCTTGGATGATCTTTCAAGTGGTTAGCTCCTTTTCTTAGAACTCCACTCTTCTCCCTCTAAACTATACCCAAAATAGATCCAAACATAACATTAAAACCATAGAATAGGAGATGGGAAGGAGGAGAACTAACTTACTAAAGGAAAAACTATGAAATTCCTTACTTTTACTTAGTTTCTTCCTTCTCCTCTTTCTCCTCCTTGGTGTGTCACTTCTAAAGCTTTGGGGATGTATTTTCAGCTAGCTAAAGTCAATTAAAATAAGGGAGAAGAATTCTGGACCCTTTAAAAAGTAAATTTCACTTTTTCATATTTTTTTGGAATAAATATTGCTATAACGGGAAACACCCCTCGCTACGATGAGAATTACCCCTTGTTGCGATGAGAACTTATCAGTTTCAGGTCCCTCTGTTCTCCATAGCTGGTGCTACTGCAAAAAACTCCTTAGATTTTGTATAAGCCATGAATTCAGTATATCGAATTGGCATTCTCACTATAGCGAATAAGCATCCTCGCTATAGCGAACAAGCATTCTTGCTATAGCTAACAAGCATCCTCACTATAGCTAATAGGCATCCTCGCTATAGCTAGAAGACTTAGAAAAATTCTAAAATCTTGAATTCTTATTTCTACGAAAACTCAGATGTTACACCAAGTACCCTTAAAATATGCATAACCTCATGTTATAGTGGAAAACATTGTATAGCCTTATAAGAGAATCTAGTCTTAAGAAATGCTAATAAGACCATGTAAGTTTAAGAATTTATGAGATATACCCTTATTTAATGTTAGATAGCTCAGACCTTAAGAATTCCATAGTTTAAGGAATTATAAGAAGTTTAAGGATTTACAAGATATAGCTTTATTCAATATCAAATAGCTCAAACATTAAGGATTACAAAGTTTGGGGAATTGTAGTTTTGAATAGCTTGAGCTTTAAAGATTACATAGTTTAAGGATTTAAATACACATGCCAAGACATATCAATTATTTTTGAAACCTTATGAAGTAACTAGTTTAGTTACAAATTCTAGGAAATAGGCCTCCATTAGCCTCAAGTATAAGCAACACCATTAAATATGCATTTTTTTTCCTACCACTATCAAGAGAAAAAGGGTAGCCCCTAAAAGTCCTACCGATAAACTATGAAAAAGAGAAGGTCCACTTAATAAAGTCCTAACAAAGACATTGCCATAACACTAAAATAAAGATAAACTTTGAATATTCTTAGCTTTGACCTTGCCAACCATCACCTAAAAAGGAGGTAAGGTAGCATATGTTGTAATATCCAGTTCTTTGAAAACGAGAGAAAATGCGAAAAATGTAACGTATGGTTTCTCCGTAAACGTACGAAATTCACTGGATACAAAGGGAAGTGCCCCAGATAGAGTGATTTGAGGTCCAATAAAATTAAAATAATATTCTAAACCTCAAATAATGATGAGTCAAGGCCAGAGATGCCCTAAAACTAGAGCTAGAATAGCTAGAGAAATTTTAACGAAAATGCAACGAAGCATAATGGCATTTTTATAATTTTGGATAAATTTTAGAAACCTCATAGGAGGGCTTTTTAAATGATAAATTTGAGCTTTCTGGGTTTTTCAAAGGCCTTGAAAACCATGGGGACCCCCAAAATAGTTTAAACTCCTTCGGTGAGCAATTCCAGCTGTCAATTGACCAAAACTTTGACCGAACAGTTCGAAATGATTTTAAATCTAATTTGGGTGAAACCAAAGCCATTTTATGAATTAGAGGATTCAAATTTTATGATAGAAAAAATAGTTCTCAAAAAGGAGTTGAAATGAGCCTAAATGGACAAAACTAAAATGAGAGACTAAATTATAAATTTTAAAAGTTACTTAAATGAACCCCTAGGCTTATAAAAACGTCCCCACTTTTGCCCCACTCTTTATGATTGAATTTTCTAGGCTAAAACAGAACCAAGGGTAGAGAAGAATGGCACACAAGATGGTTGGAGGGAAGAAGGAAGAGAGAAACCTAGCAAGAAGTGTAAGAATTTCATAATTTTTCATGCTTTCTCCTTTACCAATCTCTTTCTTCTCTTTCCCCTCTTTCTTTTTATGGTGTTGTTGAAGTTTTTGGGTCTCTATGGAGGGTAGAATGGAGGTGAAAACTTTGGATTTGAGGAGAGGAGGCCAAGCAAAGTGAGAAACAAGCAAGAAAAGCCAAGAAAACTAAGGTATTTTGCCATTTTCCAACTTAATCTCCCTTGCTCTTCTTCTTTCCATTTCACCCTTTGTGAGACCAGCCAAGAGGGGTTAGATTTCTAGCTAAACCAAGGGTGAATCTTAGGAAAATGAGGGAGGAGAACAAGAATATGTAAAGGAAATAATTAAATAGCCATTATATTTCAAGATAGCAAAGTTAGGGTTTCAAGTGTTCCACCAAAAATATGATTTGATACAATAATTTCTAGGCTTAAATGACTATTTGGATGAGCTCTTGAAATTCCTAGAAGGCTCCTCATATGCATCTTCCATCAAGAAAACAAAATAAATTCACTTGGTGCTCACATGCTCCATAGCCACAGCCTAGAGAGGTTGGAGCACCTAGGGGTAGTTTTAATTTGTTCCAAGCTTATTTTTTAAGTCATATATGATGGAAGAGGATGAGAGGAAGCCTTGAAAAAATTTTAGAAGTCATGGATAGTGAGATGGTATCATAGGTTCCATATTATGGCTTAAAAAGCAATACCTAGATAGGCTCCTTGATTTGATTGTGTGATGACTCCAAGAGGTTTAAATGGAGTTAAGAATCATAAATGGATGGAGAAAATGGAGCTAAGATGATGTTTTCTTAAGATTGCTTCATTAAATGCATTATGGAACCATAAAAGAGCCATATGAACTACCTAGCTTTCTTAGTGAATGTATAGCTTTAGAATTTGATTCAAGAGTATAATTGGTTTCCATATGATGTGTCTATGCCAAGAGAAATAATCTCCACCTTCTTATATGTGTGGCACCAAGGAAGAGCAACCAAATTCAAGAGAAAAAGTTTACATTTGTAATAAAGGTAGCTCCCTCTCCTTTTCTCTCATGCATGGATGAGTATTGTCTTGTCTTTAAATGTATGTATGTATGTGTTAAGCCATGAAAATATGTTCTAGGATGATTTTACATGCCATGGTACCATGATGTTGTTTATGCATTCAAATGATGTCTTGTTACTTTGCTTGAGTGTGGTGAAACCAAGAACCCTCTAGCCATGGTGAGGATGAGCTAAGAACCCTTAAGAATGGTTGAGACAAAGCTTAGAGTCTCCCAAGAGTAAGGCTTAGTTAAAGGCCTTTGAGAAAAAGGGTGAGGCAAGTCCAAAATCCTTGAAGAGAATGGGTGAGGCCAATCCACTTACTTGGCAAGCCTATGCATGCTATGTATGACTTTTTAAAATTTCAAGAATGATTCTTGAATGCTCACATGTTCCATAATAGTCATGCATACACTTTTAGATATATATTTGCATTCTTTATGTGTGATTGAAAGGGAGAAGAGCTATTGAGATTCCTAGAATTTCATTCCTTCCTCTCCACATGTCTAACATGTGTAGGTAGACCAAGTGATCCAAGGAATGGAAGCCATCAAGCCTAAAGAATGAAGATTGACAACCAAGTGTGTGAAAATGCCAATTTGTAGCCATATAAGTGCCATATGATGTATCTCCTTATTGTATATGTTATATGACCTTATGAGCACATGTAAATATGTAAATGTATTATGTATGAATAATATTTGGTGCAGCATGCATGATGTAACATGATTTGGGTATGGAATGGCAAGATTTGACATATGCATTCTTGTGTATATCTTGGGGTGGATGAGTGAGTTTGAGAAATATAGATTTATGCACCTTTGAGACAAGTTTAGTATATCATTTTGGTGCTTTTCCACGTGCTCAAGTGGCTATGGTTGTCTTAGAAGCAATTTTGGACCATTTGGACCCCTTATAAGACACAACAATGACCATTATACAACCCAATATCAAAATCTGATCAAATGAACGATTTTGCCCATGAAATTACGCATGCATATAGATCTTATCTAGAGCTTTTTAGGAATCCAAAGACCAAATTATATTGGAGCTCTGTGGAATTAATTATGAATTTTCAAAGTTGACATTTTTCTGCTGAAATGATGCAGACATTGTTTATATAGTCAGTAACTTGGGCTTTATCATTCGAGATCCAAATGGTGTCCAATGCTTATGAAAATTTACAGGAATAAATTCGACATAATAATATTTCCATCTCCACTAAGATCATCCCAATTGGACATCTAAGCAAGGAGATATGAATTTTTGAAGTTGGAGGACAGTACTAGTAGCAATAGGTGACCTCTAATACTGTTCCATCAATTTTTGATAATTAGATGTCCCTGTTGTAGTCTAAAATTATTTTTGACATAAATTAGACATCTATAGCTTTCCACAATGGTATAGTTTGAATGATTTTGATTTTTCTAAAATTAATTATGATTTTTCAAAATTCATGTCAGAATTCTAGAATTCAAACCCGAGGCTTCACACTATATTTTCATGTGTACCTTCCACTTGCACAAGTTCTAGCCCACTTCTTGAGTTTGTTATGAGTTGTATTAGTGTATTTAAATGTAAGAATGAAATAAATGAGTCCATATAGCCCATGGAACAGAAAATGAAAAATTTATCTGTGACGTAACGCAATTAAATTGATTATTTTTAATGGTTTTCCTTCTTCCTCTTTGTGTTGTTCATGGAAGGAAGCCTAAAATTTATATGAGATGAGTTCTATAAATATGGTATTACACATGTAACATCCTCTTCTAAAATAAAATAAATTATGTACTATATATGTATAAAAACCTAACTAGAGAATTTGAGGTATTTTATATGATTAATTAAAATATATTATATAATCATGGGTTTGATTTAAATAGTGTGTATGAACATGAATTTTGGCACTTTTTAGGAAATTTTAGAAATTTCATAAAATATTATCAGAAAATTTTAAATAAGATTCCAATTAGATTTTGTTCCCACGATAGACTAGATTCTTTTCACACCTAACAAAATGCTAACTAGAATCTTTGGTTTCTAATGGAGTCATATATATATATATATATGAAGCATGAAAAGAGAAGTTATTTTCAAAGCCTTAGTCAATGAGTATGACAAATGGAAGGAATGGGAGAATTTTTCCATATTTCTAGCCAGTAGAAATTGGACTTCACCAAATAGCCAAAAGGAAACTCCTATATGACTATAACCAAGAAAGTACTGGTCAAAATTATGAGAAAGAAGCCAAAGAGGGAAACATTCACACTTAGAAAAAAAAGGTTTATAATTATTCAAGGAAGAAATTATAAGTACCTTACTAAAAAAAATGCCCAAATTAATTAAAAGAGAACTAATGAAATGCAACACAAATTAAATTAACAACTTAATTATCTAGAAATTATGTTCATAAATCCTTAGTACATATTTTAGGCACAAGAAATTCATGGAAACATAATTGCTGACATTTTATTCCAATATTCAATTAATTCTTATTTTTTCCTAAACAAATGTTAAATAATAAATTGTTCAAAAAGTTAGGAAGGAAATGAAGTCAAAATAAGGAAAAATGAAACCCTAAAGTGAAGCCTAAGCCATTAACAAAAATAAGGCAAAACAATTATATGAAAATAGCTAGCTTGATGGAGACTTATTGTTACAACTAGCTTCTTATAGACTTATTTAATTTATTCATACTCAATAGCAACAAAATTATATTTGTTACTAAGTTTTTGGCAACAATTTTAGTCCATTTTCCATACCATTTGGAGCTATAAGGGTCAACATTTGATTTTCTTTTCTTCTTCACTCATAATCATCCTAAACAAGTCTGTTTTAGTCCGCTTGATCATAAGATATACCTCAAATTCCTAAAAGAGTTATGTAGCCTGAATTCCCCATTTAGCCATAATATGCATTAAATTTCAAAAATTCATAATATTGGCTATGTAACTCTGATTTACACAAACTCAATGACTACAGAAAGCTTATGATGTGAACTTTATGCTATAAAAATTTTTAGATAAAAATGAATTCATTTGACCCTTAAAAACCTATGAAACCAAGGCTGCATCATGTCATACCTAGCTTTCACTATCTTTTTCATATCAAACATGAGGTTTCAAGCAAAATTTACATTCACTAATAAGCTTTCAACATCAAAATCAAGTCATTTATAGGTCATTTTGAGTTATAAGGGTCCAAAGTTAATTCTTTTTTTTTCCTTAACTCATTTCATTATAAAAAAGTTTGTTCATACTCATTTTATCATGTTTAGCTCATGGAACACCTTAAAATTCACTTCAAGCAGATATGACAACATGAAGCAAAAATCTACACTAACTTTGAAAATTCATAACTTGGGTTATACAACTCCAAATCATACAAATTAGGTATCTATGGAAAGTTTAGGATGTGAAATACATGATGTAAAAATTTTAGGAGAAATTGAGTCATTTGCCCTGCCAAATGTAATGGAACAATAATTCTAGTCAAAATGGAAGACATATGACATATCTAAAATTTTAAAAATTCATATCTTGAGCTACACAACTCCAAATTAGGTAATCTTAGTGGCCATAAAAAGCTTATAATGCCAAATATATGCCTATAAAATTGCATTAGCATTGGAGTTCATTTTACTCATCAAAGACGTGAAACATCATAGTTATGTAGTGTGAATAGTACCATGACCATTTTGAAAATTTTGCATAATTTCAAAATTTTCAAAAAATATTCTATATAGCTCTAAAAATTATGGTTCTTCTCTTATTAGAAAGCTCTAAAAAGGGTCTAAATGCATACCAAATCTTAGACTCAAACTAAGCCACTTTTGACATAAGAGTTCTTTATGGTAAATTTAAGACCAATTTTGGTTCCAATTTTGACCATTTGGTGTCCAATTAGTTTTTTTTCACTTTGAGCACATTTCTTTCACCCTAATTGGTTTCTCTAACCATTTCATATCATGCCAAAGGGGTAGGATCAAAACTTGACCTCCTGACATCCAATTATATACACATGCATCATGGCTTTTCATATGTCATATTCTACATATTGTATATACCTTGCCATAAATGGTTATACATTGTTATTCTTATACTTTTACACATGGTTCTATCATAAGACATGCAATATCATCATCAAATACATCATAGGTCTATCATGGTATGTATAAAGTGTTATATACATACATATACCAGAATTTGGTACAACATAGAATCCTAATACATCATTTCCTAGTATCTATTACTTCTCATAATCATGGCTTGGACTTGGTGAACTTGAAATGGTTAGTGGAAGTATGGGAGTGAGATTCAAGAGAATCTTAGTAGCTAATCTCAAAAAATTCAATACATACAAGAATGTCATGAGTTTGTGCCATGCATGTGGTGCAAGAATGCTATGCTTATGCCTCATATGAATCAAATACATTATGAAACATAAAAACTCATTCATTTCTTAGCCATGGCATCATCATAAACTTGTTAGGCTCAACTCTTCTTAACCTAGGAGCCAAGGAAGAACTATTGGGCTCAATTCCATGCCTTAAGGGAGATAAGAGCCAAAAAACATCTCATACTCATTCATAAAGTTCATTATGGAACTCATGCCAAACATATATCATGAATGCATCAAGCAATAACATATACAAGCATTCACACTCATTCAAACACTTAAAGTACACAAGAAAGGGAGAGAAAACTACCTTAAAACTTGTAAGAACTTAATTGCCACCAACCCACTTGGTCTTATTCTTTTTCTTGGCTTTCCTTCACTTAGCACTTACACTTAAAGAGTGTTTGGACTAGATGGAGCTACACATGGCAATTTCAAGACAAATTAACTCAATGAAACTCATCCTAGGTTCATGATTCTTGGTTAATCTCATTAGAGCTCAATGTGATACATAAAGCTAGTTTTAGGTCTATAATGAAGCTACCTTTGGTCCTTTCTTTTTTAACCCAAAACTCTTGATTGCTACAAGTCTTATAACTCTTAAGAAACTCATTTGAATCATTACATGCTTGGTTAGAAGGGTTTAGAACTAACTTGCCTCATTAACTTTATTTAGGTCTTTAAATTTCAACTTTCATTCTAAGGCTCCTAAATTCAATCCAATGCTTCCATAATTATTTATTCATCATATCTAAGTCTATAAATTTATTAGAACTCAAAGAAACACTCCCTAGGTAGCTCATCCTCACTTGGTAGAACCTATACCTTTTAGGAAGCTATATGGAGTTTGCTTGCTTTCCTTGAGAATTTGATACATACTCTTGTTTCTTGGTTTCTCTAGAGTATAGACATGATTAAATATGGTTTGCATTATTCTCTTAAAGTTCCAAAACTCTCAAGATGCAATTAAAACCCTAACTTCCATATCTTGTTTCCTAATGCTCATTTCTTGATTTTAATTGTATATTTTAATTCTCCATGCTTCAAAACCCTTAGGTTAGCCTTGTTTTAGTTACAAATCATCTCCCTTCATCCTCCCTTATCCTAGGCCTAACACACACATAAAGGAAGGATCAAGGAGAAGTAATCTTTAACCATACAAACATACCTTGTTCTAATATCTTTCAAGAGAGAAATTTGATGCTTGGCTTGGTTTCTTCAAACTCCCCCTTCCTCCAATAAACTAACCACAAAAATACTTCTTTCTAAAAACTAAAACCACCAAAAGAAAAAGCTCAAGGAAGGAAACTAAGTTGGTGAAAGCAAGACCATAAAAAAAAGCCATTTTCTTACCTTTTCTTGGCCTTCTTTCCTTCTTCTTTCTCCTCTCCTTGGTGCACTCTCTCTTTTGGTTCTATTTTGAAGTGTGGAGGACGTGCTAGCCTAGTTTAAGAAGGAAGGAGGTAAGTTATAACATTTTTCATAAATCTCATTTTGCTTTTTGACTTCAATTTCTCGATTTTTGCTCATTTTAGCTCCTTTTTTTGGACCATCTTTTCCATATAAAATTTAGAACCTCTAGTTTATTAAAAATATAAACTTTCAATTTTTATGGGCTTTGGAGCCATCCTGAATCATCCGATCAAAGTTTAGGTCAACTAATGGTCTAAATCGTACACCGAATGGGTTTTAACCTTTCTAAGGGTTTTTATGATTTTTAGAGCCTCTGAGAATCCCAAAAAACTCAATTTTACCATTTGAAGATCCCTCCTTTGAGTTTATAAAAAGTTACCTAAAATTACAAAATTGCCACTACATTTTTGGGTAATTTTATTTAGCCATTCTAGCTCTGTTTTCGGGGCATTTTGAGCTTTGTATTCTTATTTTTAGATACTGAGGTTATTATTCTAATTTTGTTTAGCCTTTAATCATTTCATTTTGGGCTCTTCCTCTTATAACTCATCAATCTTAATTCAGTTTTAGGAAGGCTAGGTATTACACATTAGGTACTACAACATTAGACCATTTTACATAATTTTACCAAATTTGAAAATTTATAAAATATTTTATATAGCTTCAAAAATTTTCACTCTTAGCTTGTTAGAAAGCTCTATAAATTGTCTAATTGTATGCCTAATTTCAACCCCCAAACTAAGTTATTTGGGCCTTTAAGGGTGGAGGTGCAATTTATAGCACATTTGGACCAAAACTTGATTTTAAATTGGTGCAATTAGCCTCTAATTTGTACTTTGAGCAAATTTTAATCATTCTCAACATCATTTCTATAAAGTCTAATGCATGAAACAAGGCTTGCATCAAAATATGAATATTTAACACCCAATTGTAGACATAACCTATAATGTTTCCCATATGCCAATTTATGTACCAATGGTCCATTCATACATCAAAATGGCCCATATTCATATTCTCAAGCTCATACATATGTTTCTATCACCTAGCCTTGTCATTTACATAAAGTTCATCATATGTATATAGTTCATGCATGTACAGTTCCATGGTCTTTAATATGGATGACATGTAGAAATAGCTACAATTTACATCAAAATGATACATATTGATATGCTTAATCTCATAACCAAGTTGACATTACATATTCAAGTCATACATAAGGTATATGATTACTCATGTATCATAGCCATTCTCCAGTGCATTATTACAACAAAAGCTACAAGCATATAAACTTTAAACTTTATTGCTTCTCAATTTCCTTCCCTTTGCTTGAGGATCCTAAAATAGTTAGTAGGAGATACATAACATGAGATTCTAGGAAGAATCTTAGTAGCCAATCTCAACCATATCAATGCATACAAGAATCTCATGAGGAAAAACAAGGCATATGGTGTAAACATATAATTTATATGCATGATGTATCTCAAACATAACTTTTAGCATAAAAACTCAATTCTCATCAAGCAATGGCATCTCAATATACTGGCTAGGCTTAGGTAAGTTTAACTCTAGGCCAAAGAAGTGTTACTGAATTTAATTCCTTGACATAAGGTGTTAGGAGCCAAAAATAAACAATATTCATACATAAAACTCATAATGGAAATCATACTAAGGTAAGCTCATAAATGCATCAAGTAACCAGACATACAAACTTCTCAACTCGTGGAAACATTCAAATGCATGCAAGATAGGGAGATAAAGCTACCTTATGAATTTGGAAACTTGAAACCATAATTAACCTTCTGGGCTCTTATCTTTTTCTTGCCTTTCCTTAACTTGACACCTACACTTTTGGTAAGTTTGGACTAACTAGGCCTACATATAGCAATTGCAAGGCAAATTAACTCATTAAGATCTATTCTAACCCTTGTTCTTAGCACTTAAATATATTAAAACTCGATATGTATCTTTAGCCCAATTTAGGTCCTTTTAAGAAATGTAATACGCATTTATTCTAAAAAAACCTAAACTAAGGGAATTACTAAAGTATATCCCCTAAATAGAAACATTTGAGATCAAATAAAATTAGGACAATAATCTAGAAAATTGAAAATGAGGATACAAGGCTAAAGATGCCTAAAAATCAGAACCAGAATAGCTAAATAAAATCAAATGAAAATTAGTGGTATTTTCATAATTTTAGGCACTTTTTAGAAAACACAAAGAAGGGATTTTTAAATGAAAAAATTGAGTTTCATGGGGTTTTCAGAGGCCCTAAAAACTATAGGAACCCCTAAAATGGCAAAAACTCCTCTGGTTTACATTTTAGAATGTTAGTTGACCAAAACTTTGACTAGTTCATTCGAGAAGGTTTTAAATCCAATTTGGATAAAATCAAAGGCATTTTAAGAATTAGAGAACCTAAATTTTATGATGGAGAAGATGGTTCTAAAAAAGGAGTCGAAATGAACTTAAATGAAAAGAACCAAAAAGAGAGGACAAAATGAAAATTTTTAAAAAGTTTTTTAACTTAGTCTTCCTTTTATATATCACATCCCATTTCTCCCATTTGCCTCACTGACCTTACTTTTGCCCCAAACTAGAAGAGAGACCAGCTTGAAGAGACACACCAAGGGAGAGCAAAGGAGGAAGAAAAGCAAGTAGCAAAGGGTAAGAAATTCATGGCTTTTCATGTTTTCTTCTTCTTTCAACTAGTTCTCCTTTTTCTCATCTCTTCTCTTATGGTTTTAGTGATTTAATCGGGGCTATTTTGTGGTTGTTTTAGCAAAGGAAAGAGAGAATTTATAAGAAAACTTGGGAGCTTTGGAAAGTACTTTTAAAAAGTTAGAAAACAAGGTGAGAACTATGGCCTTTCTTACATCTCCTTGCTTGTTCTTCTTGGGTGTTAATTCAGCCAAACCTAGGCCCACTTAGGAGGGGAAGAATTCAAGCCATAGCAAGGTAAGAATGAGGATTTTAAGGCATGAGAGTAGGAATAAGGAATTGGAATTAAAAGGGAAGCCTTAGAATTCAAGTTGTTCTGCCTAGGGATTTTTTTGCCCCTAACCATTCTTGAAGCTTTCTAAGGACACTTTAGCTTATGTATGAGCATATAAGAGATCATAAGACATCTAGGAAGGTTCACAAGTACCAATCTCTTAAGAAAAATTAACAAAACTCCATGGGTCCATTTCCTTATTTATATCTCGACCAAGGCATGCTTCAAGCACCTAAGGAAAGTTTTAATTAATTCTAAGGATAAGGAATAGCCTATAGATGATTAGTAAATACCAAGGAAACCATAGGTTTGAATTTAAAAGCCATAGTTTATGAGATAGAAGTTTAGGCTCCACTTTAAGGTATAAAGAAGTAACTTGAGTTTAGGCTCCTTGAATTGATTTAGAGATGACTCTAATGAATTTAAATGGAGTCATATGACCTAGATTGAATGAGAAATTAGAGTCAAGATCTTGAATTCTAAGGGTTGCTTTATTATACCTTGTATGGAACCATAATGGTGTTATAAGAGAAAGTGAGCTCGAATAAAGTTTATTTAAGGCTAGAACTTGTTTTAATAGTGCAATTGTATCTCATTTGATGTGTCTAGGCCAATTGAATCAAGGTTCTCTAGGTGTAGGTATGTGGTAAAAAAAGGGAAGTAAGAAAACAAAGGAGAAAGTTTGTATTCTTGACTCAAGGTAGCTCTATAACCTTTCTTACATGTATCTCTTGGATATTTGATTGTGTAACACCATACTTCTAGGACTCAACTCATACAATTCCCATGACTCATCTTATGTTTGTTCTATAGAAACAATATAGTGGCATAGGGAGTTATGAATAAAAATACATTTCTCTACGGGTAAAATTTTTCTTTCAGAGTCCTGTAGGCCATATGAAAGCATCTATCACTTTCTCATACTCAAGCACATGAATATAACTCATTTCCATCATCAAATTTGGCCTACAACTCGTGGAAAGCAAAGGAGCATATGAAATCCGTGTTTGCATTTTCGGCCAAGCTTTCCTCTTTTCTGTCACAAATTTTGGAAAATCATAACTAAATCTAGAACAATCAAAAACATGCAATCTTGGTCATTCTGGAAACCTTAGGATGTCTACTTCACACTAAAAATATGCCCAGATCATAAAATTTATCACATAGGACGTTTGACATCCAAAAAGCTCCAAAGTCGCTGGCTGCCTGGGCTGTGGTTCAGTTTACTGATACAAATTTCTGAAATTCATAACTAATTCTATAAAAATCAAAATCACACAAATTCGGTCATTATGGAAATCTAAAAATGTTAAATTGATAGGAAAAATAATTCTAGAATGAAATCAATATGTTTAGTCAGCTGGACCCTATGGAACAGTAACCGGACTCATGGGGTGCTATTGATACTGACAGTTAACTTCAAACATGCATAACTCACTGCTCAGACCTCCAAATGAGGGAATCTCATTGGCCACATAAATCTTATAACCTCTAGTTTATGCATATAAAATTTCATAAGCATTGGACACCATTTGACTATCGGGTGACACAGAATTCAAAACTGCCAGTATGAACAGTACCCCATACCAAAATTCATGAAAAATCCCAACTTTGAAAATTTCTCAAATATTCTCTAGGCCTCCGAAAATTATGGTCTTCAACTTCCCAAAAATATCTTAATGAGACCTAATTGCATGCCAAGTTTCAGGGCAAGACTAACTCATTTGGCTAAAAAATAGTATAGGGTTCCATTATGGTCAATTTTGACTCCATATTGGGTACCAAAATTGCCAAATGGATTTCCCTTGGTCTTGGCACCTTTTGGGCAAGTCTAAAAGTACATTTGAGACTTTTTTGAGCTGCCCAAATGGTCCCAAACCTCATGCATCTCATTTTGGCCATTCAACCCACATTTATGCACACTTCCATCATACTTTCATATTGCATAATTTGGCATCTCATGCTCAAAATGTAGGCTAGAAGTCATACCTCATATTCATACATTTAAACATCATATAATATTATATTTACATGTGTCTCAAGAGTCATGGTACATTTACAATAACATATACATCAAGAAACACAATTATGGTTCTAAAATAGCTAAAGCTAGACATAGACTTGTCATTCTTCCTTCTTCATTGATGTTGGCTCCCTTCACCATAGTTACTTGGTCCACCTAGCATGTTAGATCATTGGAGAGGAGGGAATGAGATTCAAAGAATCCCAATAGCTCATCTCCCATTCAATCACACATAATATGTACAAAGCAAGCTTTTCAAATGCATGTATGGAAAAATGGAAGTCATGGACATTTTCAAAGCAACCTTGGCATGTGAATCAATCATACAAGACATTCAAGAGTTCCCCAAGTGTTTGGATTGGCCTCACACTTCTCCTCATGGATTTTGGACTTGCCTCACCCATTCTTTAAGAGCTTTGGACTCAACCATACTCTTGGGAGCCCACTTTGCTTTTGGAAGACTCTTTGCTATGTCTCAACCAAGCTCAAGGGTTCTTGGCTCATCCTCACCAAAGGGAAGAGTTCTTGGCCTCTCCTCACTCAAGCAAACTCATACAAACATCATAGATTCATTTAAAACATAACATGGCATCAAGGATCATGGAATATAAAGGCATGCTAGCATACTTTTCTTAGCTTGAAAATACACATACACACCTTCTAAAACAAGCTAAACACACATCCATGCATGAGAGAAAGTGGAGAGAGCTACCTTGCTTGTATTTACACACTTTTTCCTTAAGTCTTGACTCCTTTCCCTTGACCTCACACACCCAAGAAGGTGGAGACCATTTCTCTTGGCCTAGACACACCAAAAAAAATATGAATTACTCATAGGAACAAGCCTTGGCATTATACACACTTTACATGATGCTACTTTGGTTTATGGCTCCATTATGCTTCTATAAGGCACTTAATGAAGCAACTTCAAGAATTCATTATCTTGGCTCCCTTTTCTCCTTTAATCTATGATTCTTGACTCCATTTAGACTCCTTGGAGTCATCACACAATTATTTTAAAGAGCCTAGCTAGGAGTTGCTTCATTATGCTACATTATGGAGCCTACACTTCCATCTCACTATCTAGGGCTTCTAAAATTTTTCCAAGGCTTCCTCTCATCCTCTTCCATCCTACATAACTCAAAAATAAGCTTGAAACAAATTAAAACTTCCCCTTGGTACTCTTTCTAGCCTAGGTCGACATTATGGAAGTATTTAGGGTTCAAGGGGTTTCCAATTTTTCTTTGATGGGAGACACACTTGGGAGGCCTCCCAGAGGTCTTGGGAGCTCAATCAAATACTCACACATGCAAGGAAACTCATATATCAAATCAGTTTTGCAAAGTGTTCAAGAGCTCTACACTTTTCTAGCTTAGAGTTCATTAATTTTTCTTGCAATTTCTTTACTTTCTTGGATGGGAGGTGCATGTGGGAAGCTCTCTAGGGGTCTTAGGAGCATGTTTAAACATTCAATTAAGTCTAAGAACATTCATATAAAATTAGATTTGCAAGGGAGCATTTGGATCCCTAATGGTTCTATCTTATCTCCTAATGCTCCTTTCTTGATTCTATTGGTTCCTTCTTAATCCTTGCCATCTAAAACCTCTAATCCCTCCACAAATTGGACAGAAATTAGCCCATCAGAATTGGGCTCATGGTGTCCAAATTCGTGCAAGAGGAAGGGGGAGGAAGGAACTACCAAAGAATGGAAGTTTTACCTTGTTTTCTTGCTTTCTCTTGGTTGCTTTTCACTTGGCTAGCCTCCCCTCACCAAATCCAAAAATTTCACCTCTGTTCTACCTTCAAAACAACACCAAATTAAATGCCAAAACCATGAGAAGGAAGAGGAAGAAGAGGGGAAGAAGTTTAACAAGGCAAGGAGTAGAAAAAAGTGGCTAAAACTTACATTTTTCAAAGCTTCTTCTTCCTTCCTTGGCCTCCCCTCTTGTGCGCCACTCTTAGCCCTTCTTAATTCTGTTTTAACGTGTGGGAGAGTGGGTGAGGAGATCTGAGCAGAAGAGGGACCTTTTTTATAAGCTAGGGATTCATTTAAGCAACTTTCAGAATTTGCAATGTAGTCCCTCTTTGTAGTTTTGTTCGTTTGGGCTCGTTTTAACTCCTTTTTGAAATTTGTCTTTTCCATCATATTTCTTAGGCTCTTAATCATAATAATTGCCTTTGGAATAACTCAAAAAGGATTTAAAACCATTCCGAACCGTTCGGTCAAAGTTTCGGTCAACCAACGACTGAAATTACTCACTGGAGGGGTTTCAACTGTTCTAGGGGTTTCCATGGTATTCAGGGCCTCTGAGAACCCCAGAAAGCTCAAATTTTTCATTTAGAAAGCCCTCCTATGAGATTTCAAAATTTTTCAAAAATTATAAAAATACCCCTACTTTCTTCGATAAATTTTCTGAGCTCTTCTGGCTCTGGTTTTTGGGCATCTCAAATCTCAAATCCTCATTTTCTAATATTTAAAATTTTATCATAATTTTAGTTGGCCCCAATTCCTTCTATTTCAAGGACTTCCTTTTATATTTGGCCAATTTTTGATGTTTACGGAGAAACTGAATATTGCGTTTCTCACGTTTTCGGAGGGACTGGATGTTACAGATTGTCTTTAGATGCTTGTGTGTATGTTTGAACTATAAGATATATCTAGAGCTTTTGATTTAGTATTTTGGTACCATTATACTTCTTGAATGGAATTTGAAAGCAAAATAGCTTGAATGGGTATGCTTATGCCAAAAGTACCTTGGAATGGGTAAGGCTGAGCTAAAAGTCTCTAAGAATGGGTGAGACAAAGCCAAAATTCTCAACAAAGAGTGAGGCTAAATCTAAAGTCTCTTAAAGTGGGTAAGGCAAATCCAAAAGTCCCAAGGAAATTGGGTGAGGTTAGACCAACATCTTTTAGAGCCTATGTTTGGTTGGTATAAACCTATGTGACATGAAAATATGCCTATGTATGTTTTTTAGAAGCTTTTATGACATGCTTGCATTCTTTGACTGGAAAACATGCCATATATGTATGCTTGAAAAGGTAAAAGAGCTATTGCAATTCTTTGAATTTCACTCTTTTCCATATTATGTCTAACTAAGCTATTGCAATTCTTTGAATTTTACTCTTCCCCATATTATGTCTAACTATATCTAGGTGAGCCAAGTGGAGCAAGTTGGAGGCCAAACATCTTAAAGAACAAAACTTTGCCAATAGAATAGAAAATTAGGTACTTTGATGTCAAAGTTTGTAATCATATGATGTATATGTGATGTAGACCTTTGAACATGTTTAAAAGTATGTAACTATGATGTATATATCAATTTTGAAGTCAAATGAATGATTATGTTAGAATTTGACATCATGGAGCCTTGATGCATGATGGTCATGTTGCGCAACCTCAAAATAAACTAAGTTGGAAAATATATGCAATACAGGATGCAACTTAGATCATCTCCCTAGGAAATGAATTTCAATGTTTAATTGAGCTTTTCAAGTGTAAAGGGATCCTAAAATTATCTAATTAAAGGGAGGTTTTGATTAAATTAAACTAATTAAAATCAAAATGAATTAAAATTCCTAATTACTACCTATATGCATAAACTAAAAGGCAAATGATAGAAGTGTGACTAGCTTTAGATTTCTCCCTTGGTATCCACTATCTTTATCCTAATTCAATTGTAATTGGTTCTAGTTTAAGAGTCCCTAATTGTGTTCATGGTAAGTGATCTTAAGTTACCACTTAAGATTCAAGAGATTAACAAATTAATGTTGAATCGAAACCTTAACTCCGCATCTAATCATTAACTCTTGTGATTAAGATCTTTGAACACTTAAATGAGTATCAATTAATTAGCCTCTAAATTAATAACCTAGGATGTTTAATTAACTAACCAAACTTTAAGAAATCCTTAAATCAAATAATTAAGTACACAATTTCACTCATACATTTTATTAAACACCTTAATTGCATACATGAGAAATTAAAGGAAAATAAAAAATTTAGCACTTGATTCAATCCATTAATCATCAAATAGTCTTCTAATTATTGTCTAACTAGCCACTAATTATAAACAACACAAATTCCTAATCAAATATAATATGAACCAAGATAATATAAGAAAGAGAAAAGTGCTAGAAAAAGAGGAAACCTTAGCCAAAAATCCCTTGTTATCTGCATCGATTCAAGCTTCTCCAAGGTTATTTTCCAAGCTAGCCACAAAAGGAGATTAATGCTTCATGGAATGGATAGAAGTAGGGGAAATGGAGAGGAAGAAGTAGCTATGGCCAAATGGAATGGAGATAGATGAATGAGATGTCCACTGGATGAATCCTCCCCTTGGTAGCTTCTTTACTTTCTTTTAATAAATCATGTGCTTCACTTCTTCTTTTTTGTGTCTCACGTGTTCAGGCCATTCCCTCCTTTTCTATTCATACTGCCCGCACCTTATTTTTTAATCATTGTAATATGTTCTCCCCATGTCAGCTTCCTTCATCTCCAACCAGAGTTTACCACATGTTTTCCTTTCATTCCACATCACCCCCAAGCTTCATTTGATTCTACTTTCATGTCTTGAAGCTTACAAAATTTGATAGGATGTTCTGCCTAAGTTTGTTCTAGCTTCCTTTAATGAGTTCCTTCTTATAACCTGTAGCTCTTGCTCCATCCACGCGTGTTCAGCTTCTTGTCCAACTCAGCTCCACTTTCTTCCTCTCCTCTGCTCTTTTATATGTTTCTTCTTCTCCAACTTAGCCCCATCTTCCTACAAACCTGAATGTATGAAAAGTGAAGTTGCTCTCCTCTTAAACCATGTTTTGCTCATGCTCTATTTTTCCTATTCCATGTGCTTGAAGCTACTTTATTGAGTTTGCTCCACGCTTCTCACTAAAATAGAGTATCGTGCTTCTAGACCCATGAGTGGGGTGAGGTTTTGCTTCTCCATGCTTCTTCATCTTCATGTTCTGCCTAACTCGTGTTTAGCTTCTCTCTAATTCCCAACTTCTTCATCATGTGCCTGTGGTTTCTTAAATCATTCCCACGTGACTACTCCTTCATTCCTCTCATGCCAAACACATAACTTCTCTTTCAGCTTGTAGCTACATGTTACTTCCTCAACTGGTGGATGAATGGAGAGTATGTGTTAGTGTATGCATGTGGTTGTTCTACTGTGCAAGTGTGTTAAACAAGAGTGAACTAGTGATGTGGAGAGTTCATGTATATGAGTTTTGTAACACCATATATTTCTAGCATGCTTCCTATTATTTCTAAGTCTCACATGATGAATTGCACAAAAGGGAATGGAAAATGGCATTAAAATAATGCCTTATTTCGCGTTGCGTTGCGTATAAAAATTTTATTTGGTGTCATACGGACCATATGAGCTCATATATCACATTCTCATATTTAATTACATAAATACAACTCATTTGCATCACCAAAATTGGCCCACAACTCGTGGAATTCAAAGAGGAGCATCAAACTCACACTATTATTTTCAACCAGAATTTCAATTTTTTTGTCACAATTTCATAAATTCATAACTAAACCCAAAAAATTTGAAACCTAACAAAATTTACCATTATAGAAAGCTCTAGATGTCTACCCCATGTTAAAAATAATTTCAGCTCATGAATCATTAAGGGGAGAACACTTGACATCCAAAAAGCCACTGAGGTCACTACTGTCTGGGCCACTGGTTCAGTTTACTGATATGAAGTTTCAAAATTTATAAATAATTATAGAAAAATTGAAATCATGCATTCTGGGCCATTCTGGAAATCTACACATGTCTAATTTATGCCAAAAATATGTATAGGCCATGAAACATAACACATCAATGTTTGACACGCGGAAAGGGACAAAGGTTCAGACAGTACTGGTACTAATGCAAGTGTCTGCTATGAACTTCGAAAATATCCAATTAATTCCAAAAAACTCCAATCCATGAAAATGATACTAATTTAGAAATCTATGAATGTTAAATTTATGGAAAAAATAGACTCAGACCATAGAAAGCACGTCTAGCCATTGAAATTCAATGGAACAGTGACTCAGGTTGTGCTGCGCTACTGTTGCTGTTCCATAAATTCAAAAATTCATATCTCTTAGCTCTGACCTCCAAATGAGTTTCTTCCAATTGCACAAGTCTCTGTGGCTGCCTAGTTTCTGCCTATAAAATTTCATAGCCATTGGACCACGTTTTCCCCTCGAATGACGCAATTTCACAATTGACCAAATGAATAGTACTGGTGCAAATCCAAAATTCTGGTACCAACTTTGAAAAATCATAGAAAATTACACATACCTCCAAATGACCTAATATTTATCTTCACAAAAAGCTCTAGGCAAGATCTACTTGCATAAAAAATTTCAAGTCAAGAAGAGGTCATTTGGTTAGATTTTGCCATAGCTCAAGAATATGGCAATTTTGGTCTCAACAAGAGGCAAATTTGGTTCAAATGAGCCATCTATTGTTCCACACACATTTGAGCTACTTAGAAAGCATAAATATAGAATAAATAAGTCCCTCATAAGGTCTGAACCCTCATGTAACTCAAATTCACTATGCCACTTCCATAAACATACATACACAAGTGGGCTCCCAAGTGGTCAAAATACACAATTCTATTCACTAAACTCTATTCTTGATACATACACTAACTTTACATAGTTTTACACTTGTTCAAAGTGTCATGGCTCAAAAATAACATTTACATATCTACTTTGATATCCTAGATATCATAGTACATCAAAAATGGAAGGATTTAAGCTCCTTGGCTTCCATTCTTTGGATCTTGAACTCCACCTAGATCATATGATATGAGAGAAAGGGGGTGTGATTCATTGAATCTTAATAGTTCATAGACCTATTCAAGCACATTTTTAAGGCATACAACATGTCAAAGGTACAAGTATGCACCTACTCAATCGATGAAGCATTCAATTCCCACATCTTTATGTCACAAACACATGTCAAGAATAAGAATGAGCTCTAGGGACTTTTGGTTTGGCCTCACCCCATTTCTAGGACTTTTGGATTGCCTCACTCTTGGTTATTGGGACTTTTGACTTAGCCTCATCCATCCAAAGGACTTTTGGCCTCGTCTCACCCATGCCATGAGACTTTTGGCATCTCCTCACCCATATTAAGGGACTTTTGGCACTACCTCACCCTTATGAGCCATTTCCATCATTCAAAGACATTCAAGAAAGCATATTGGTATCAAAATAGCAACATAGCATCAAGTGGCATGTCTCAAACATATAAACATATACATAAGCACACAATGACACATGTACAACAAGAAAAGGTGGAGAGCTACCTTGGTGCAAATTCAAGCTTTACTTTGCTTGTTTCTTCTCCTTTTTAGTTCCATAAACACAAGAAGGTGGGGTTGGATTTCCTTGGCCTATTCACAATAAACAACACTTAATTATACTCTTGGAGCAAATTATGACATCAAACTCACTCTTAAGACTACACTTTGTTCTATTTGTCACAATATGGTTCCATTAAGGATCTAATGAAGCAACTACTATAATTAACATTCTTGGTTCCATTCTCTTGCCATATTTAGACCTCTTGCCCTCATTTAAGGTCCTTGAAGCCATCACACACTCACTTTCACAAACTTAGGTCCATGTTGCTTTATAATATTACATTATGGAAGCCATTGCCTCATCTCCTAACCTAAGGCTTCTAAATTTTTTCCAAGGGTTTCTCCTTTTTTTCTTATCATATAAAGTCCCAAATCAAGCTTGGAACCATTTAAAATACCCCTAGCTATCTCTATGGGATTTGACCTAGTTATGCTTCCATTAAAGACCCATGGAGTTTGAGATTTTTTCTTAATGGATGGAGCACTTAGGAGGCTCCCTAGGAGTCTTAGAAACTCAAACAAACACTCACATATGATGGGAAAGTCTTGAATCAACCCAGATTTTAAACTATGTTCAAGCACCCTATACTTTTCTAACTTGAGTTTTACTAGTTTTGCATGCTTTTCTTTGGTATAATCTATCTTCCCATGGCTTAGTTTGATGAATTCTTTTAGATTATAAAACAGAAACTCTTCCCTCTTCATGGTTCTGTTTGAGATATCCCACCATGGAAGAAAAGAAGGAGAAAAAGAAGCAACAAAGGGAGAGAAACTACCTTGCAATCAAGCTTCCTTTAAGAGCCTTTCCTCTTCCCTCTTTCTCCTCTTTAAATTTTGAATTTCCCTCCTCTAATCTGGACCGAAATTAGCACCAAAAATTGCATTAAAGCCATGAAAAGATGAAGCAAGAAAGGGAGGATGAAGTTTCAAGAGGAAGGAGCATGAAAACTTTACACTTTCTCACCCTTTCTTTGGCTTTTCTTCCTCCAAAATTCCCTCTCTTTGTGCGCCTAAGATAGCAGCTCCTTTTGAGATTTGGGCAGAAGAAATTTGATTTAGAAGGGGGAGCTGAACGTGGATTAAAAAGAGACATTGGAAGCTTCCTTTGTGCAACTTGTTTCTATTTTTTGCCCTTTCATAATGGTATTTCTTGTTTGGCTCCGTTTTAGCTCCTTTTTTAGAACTGTCTTTTCCATCATAAAATTTAGATTCTCAATTTAATAAATTGCCTTTGGAATCACTCAAATCGGAACTAGAACCTTCCCGAATGAATCGGTCAAAGTTTGGGTCAACCAACGTCGGAAAGAGTACACCGGAAGGGTTTTACCGATCCCGGGGCTTCCCATGGTTTTTGGGGCCTCTGAGAACCCTAGGCAACTAAAAATTTTCATTTAAAAGGGCCCTCCTAGGTGTTTTTCCAGAATTACACTTATTTACGAAAATGCCACTAGCCTTTCGGTAAATTTTGCGAATCACTTCGACCCTCGTTTTTGGGCAACTCAAGGCTCAAATCCTCATTTTCTATTATTTAAAATTTTATTCAAATTTTATTTGGCCTTGAATCACTCATCTCAAGGGACTTGCTTTTCAAATCGATCCGTTCCAATGATTGTACAATGTACTGGACGTTACAAGTTTGTAATTGTAGTCCCATGTCTTCATGGAGTGTAGTTGAGGGCTACGTGGATCATAGTGGAGAAAAGGCTCATGTGTGTGCTAGCTATGTAAGCTTCTTGTATGAGTGGATGGTTGCATGTATGAACCTATGTAGTGTGGTTCCATGCAAGAATGGGTGCTACATGGAAGTATGAAGGAAAGGATGTGGAATGTGTGAATAGGAGGCACGTGACTTCATCTCTCTTTTTCTCATCTTTATTTTTGAAAATTCCATTAAAATTATGGGCCTTTTATTCAATCTTGTGGCTTCTTAAATAAATTTCCATTCAAGCTCCAATTGCCCATTAGAAATCTGCAAAAATAATAGACAAATATTGAGTAGGATTAATTTTACAAAATTATTTAAAGGAATTTAAGCATTAAAATCAATAATTTTGTAAATTAATTCCCAAAATATAAAAAATGGCCAATTAAAATCAAATTCTATTCAATTACATTTGTTAAGCCATATTTAATTATTAAAGTGCCTAAATTAAGAGGATTAATATATATTAAAGCAGCCTTCATTAAATTCTCCCACACTTAAACATTTGCACTCATGGGCAAAACTCAAAATCCAAGGAAAGACTAATGGAATGGCAAGTAGAGAGTGAAAATGCAAAAGGAGAGTGAAGGATTTTATTCAAGGTTGTAATGGGCCTAGGGAATGAAATGAATGGATATAAGAACAAGGGAAAAACAAACAATGAATGGATACCTTAGAACTTCAAAAGTAATCAATGGAAACCTAGGATAGGGAAGAATGTGTGCAATTCAAGGACATATTTCCAACTAGTATAAATAACTACAAACTCAATTGAAAACACTTCTTTCTTTTGATTTTCATTCCTTTTTTTGTATATATTTCTTTTCTTTCTTTTTATTTTTATTTTTCATTCATTGTTTTTATTTTACTTTTCTTTCCATTTTTTTTCTTTTAGAAAATTTTCCTCAACTTTTAATAACAATGGCCTAAATTGATACAAAGCACATATTCACCTATCCTAATTAGATATAAGGCTTGTTGAAATCCATCAGGTATCTTAAAACAAGATGGGAAACTTTTTTTTTTTTTTACTTTTCATGGCTATGGTTTCAATAAGAAAATAAAACAAGGCCCAAAGTGGTTAAACAATGGATAGAATGCATGTAATGGTTGGCCTTTTGGCTAACTATCTATAAAAGAAATGAATGTCTTATCATTTTCATGCATGCAAATGCAAATATGGCTTCAACAAATAATCAAGACAAGTTCTAAAGTGAAAGCAAAGATAAGTGAATATACATTAAAAATGAATAAATAAGGCTCAAATCCTCACCAACTAATGGCTATCAAAATAATTCATTGAAATCAAATTCATTGCCACTTCACTTGAATCAAAACACAAGATCCATCACTTATCATGTCAAAATGAATCCAAGCTATAATCATCTTAACTTACAACTTCTATAAAATTTTTAAAAAAATCACACTATTTTTCAAAATTTTCATTTTTGTTTTTATTAAGAAAATAAAACAAAGAAAGAATGAAGATGAAATGGAATGGTTCTCCCCCCTTCCACAGTTAAATATTGCATTGTCCTTAATGCCAGTATAAGATCCAATCAACAGATAAACAACACAATATAAAAAGTGGAAAAAGAAAGTATACAACCAGATGAAGTTGAAAATGAAGATCTCAAGGGTGGCTCAGATTTTTATGTAGTTGGTTAGCAATTTATTACCTACAAAATAGAATAAAACAAATAGCAATGTAGAAAAGAAAAGATAACTACATCACAAACTAAAAATGACTTTATAAAAATAACTAATCATAAGTATCAAAAACTAAAATCAAAATAACTTTTTCCTTTTTAGATCAATAAGTTTAAGTCTAACTACTTTGAAGCATTTTGATTAATTGTTTAGTATTGATTCATGGACTTTTTCAACCATCAGTAGTCTTAGAAAGTCATATTCAACATGGTCAGAAGCAGTAAAAGAAAAAAAAATCAAATTTTGTATGTTCAAAGCCAAAGAAAGAGAATCTATCATCAAGTTTAAACATTTTAATCTCTAAATATTTGTCAAAACCAATAAAATCAATTGGACTCTCATCAGCAAGAGTCATTGCATCAGTGGAAAAATTCATCTGTAACTTCTCACAGTCTTTCAAGTTAGAATCCTTCAAGGTATCGGCAGTTGCTTCTTCTCAACTGAAGGAGTCTGTTGCTTGTTGGGAACTAGCTTACCAACCTCATTACTTTGTTTAGAACTCTTAGCAAAAGAATTAACATCCTTCATAATCAAAGAGACATCAGTAGATTCACAAGATTTTTTATAATGATCATTAACAAAATCAAGTCTCTCACTAGAGTCAACAACAACACAAGTATCAACAGGATTTTGAATATCAGCATTATCTCTATGCATGTTCTTATCAATACTAGTATGACTAGAGGAATCAATCTCATCAACAATTTCAGTGCAAACATAAGAATCCATGGACTTAATAGAGTTATTAGACTTCAAAAACTCATCTATCTCAATACATATAGGACATGTATGCAAATCATCATATAAGCATTTCAAAGTAGAGTCTGATTTATCAACAACAAGCTATTCAACAATTGTACCATCTATATCCTCATTACATGTAACATCCACTATTTCAGCAGTCATGCCACCACATGCTAAGTCACCCCCCACACTTATCTATCACCTTAGACTTAATAGGATTATCATCAACTGGTTCAAAAATGAATTCATTACTATGGCCACAACTAGGGGTAGAAAAATCAAGTATATCAGTACACAAGGATTAATTAACATTAATAAATGTATCATTTTTGCTTAATGCATTACCACAATCAATCAGATTAGGAGATTCAACAATAATTTCCTCATCAATATCATCATCATCAAGCAATTCAAATCAATAACATCATGTGCATTAGTAATCAAAGTGCTATCATCCAAACTAGAATCAGTCCTAATAAATTGCAAAGTATTAGAAGATGGAAGCATATTATCCAGTGAATAAGACTCTTCCTCCTTTATGCATTCTCTTCTAATTTACTCTTCTTCCAATTTAGTAGCACTTAAGGTAGATTGATTCATTTGAAATCTTGAATGGTTCATGAGGTTATCTATCATTTGTTGGTTTTGAAGATGTAACTGTTCATTTTCTCGTTAGAGTTGAAGATTAAAAGCTTCTAGTTGCTACCTCATCCTTTCTTCCCAACTTGGTTCCCAATTAGGCTCTTGTTGAATATATACCTCATGATAGTTATAGGAATGATATTCTGATTCTTACACATGGAAATTATGGTATGTCTCAATCTAACTGGGGTGAACTTCATAGGGATAGTGGTAAGGTTGGTAGCATGGCTGTTAAACTTGTTGATATTGTTATGCTTGTTTTTGTTGCTCAAGAATGCCATGAAGTATTGATATTCCTCATGATAGTTGTAGGAATAATATTATGGTTCTTACATATGGAAATTATGGTATGGCTCAATGTAACTGGGGTGAACTTCATAGGGATGGCGGTAAGGTTGGTACCATGGTTATTAAACTTGTTGATATTATTGTGCTTGTCTTCGTTGCTCAAGAATGCCATGAAGCACTGATATAACTTCATCCATCTTCCAGATAATCCTATCATTTGCACAAGAATCATAAACACCTTGATTAGACATGTAATATGGATCCATTTAAAGCAAAGAAAATGAGAAGTCCAATTAAATTTAGCATAAGACAAATCACTAACAAACTACACTAAAATTAACTCTAAATTAAGATAATTAAAATCAAATGAAGCTAACAATCTCCTAACAATAAAAAACACTCCAAAACAGAGGATAAACACACAAAATGAACCTACAAAAAATGAAGAAATTAAATCTAGAAAAATTGAAAATTTTCTTTAAAAAATTTGAGAAAATAATTTAAAAAATTAGAAAAAGTGCCCCAAAAAGTTGGAATTTGGCAAAAAAGAAATGGTGAACCAAATAGCTTTAGCTATTACTTTCGCTCAAAACACCAAAAAACCTTAGAAAAGAAAGTTTGAGAATTTTCTAGGCACATCAAACAAAATTCCAGCAAGCAGGATAATTGATGTGCAACATCGAAACATCCAAAAAATAAGCTTAAAATAGAACAAACACTACACTAAAATAGAGCAAAAATACTTAGAAAACCTTTTCAAATAATTCAGAATCCAATTTCCCCAACAATGGTGCCAAATTTTAATGGTCATGTTGCGCAACCTCAAAATAAACTAGATTGAAAAATATATGCAATAAAGGATGCAACCTAGATCATCTACCTACGAAATGAATTTCAATGTTTAATTAAGTATTTCAAGTGTAAAAGGATCCTAAAATTGTCTAATTAAAAGGGGTTTGATTAAATTAAACTAATTAAAATTAAAATGAATTAAAATTCCTAATTACTACCTAAATGCATGAACTAAAAGGCAAATGATAGACTTATGACTAGCTTTTGATTTGTCCCTTGATATCCACTATTCTTATCCTAATTCAATTATAATTGGTTCTGGTCTAAGAGTCCCTAATTGTGTTCATGGTAAGTGATCTTAAGTTACCACTCATAATTTAAGAGATTAATAAATTAATATTGAATTGAAACCTTAATTCCACATCTAATTATTAACACTTGTAATTAAGATCTTTGAACACTTAAATGAGTAATTAATTAATCAATTATCCTCTAAATTAACACTCTAAGATATAAAATTAACCAACCAAACTCCAAAGAATCCTCAAATCAAACAATTAAGCACATAATGTCACTCATGCATTTCATCAAACACTTTGACTACATACATGGGAAATTAAATGAAAATAAAAAATTTAGCACTTAATTCAATCCATTAATTATCAAATAGTCTCCTAATTAATGTCTAACCAGCCACTAATTATAAACAACACAAATTCCTAATCAAATACAATCTTAACCAAGATAATACAAGAAAGAGAAAAGTTCTTAAAAAAGAGGAAATCTTAGCCAAAAATCCCTTATTATCTGCATGGATTCAAGCTTCTCCAAGGTTGTTTTCCAAGTTAGCCATAAAAGGAGATTAATGCTTCATGGAATGGATGGAAGTGGGGGAAATGGAGAAGAAGAAGTAGCTACGACCAAATGGATTGCAGATAGATGAATAAGATGTCCTCTGGATGAATCCTCCCCCCTAGCTTCTTTACTTTCTTTTAATAAATCACATACTCTGCTTCTTCTTTTTTGCATCTCACATGTTTAGGCCTATCCGTCCTTTTCTATTCATACTGCCCGTGCCTTATTTTTTAATCATTGTAATATGTTCTCCCCACATCAGCTTCCTTCATCTCTAGCCCGAGTTTACCATGTGTTTTCCTCTCATTCCACATCAACCCAAGCTTTATTTGATTCTACTTTCACATCCTGAAGCTTACAAAATTTGAGAGGATGTTCTACTTAAGTTTGCTCCAGCTTCCCTTCATGAGTTCCTTCTCATAACCTGTAGCCCTTACTCCATCCACGCGTGTTCAGCTTCTTCTCCAACTCAGCCCCATCTTCCCACAAACTCGAATATATGAAAGGTGAAGTTACTCTCCTATTGAACCATGTTCTTCTCGTGCTTCCTATTCTGTATTTCCCATTCCATGTGCTTAAAGTTGCCTTCTCGAGTTTGCTCTATGCTTTTCACCAAAATAGAGCATTATGCTTCTAGATCCATGAGTGGGGTGAGGTTCTGCTTCTCTATGCTTCTTCTTCTTCACATTCTGCCTAACCCATGTTTAGCTTCTCTCTAATTCCCAACTTCTTCATCACATGCCTGTGGTTTCTTGAATCATTCCCGCATGACTACTTCTTCATTCCTCTCATGCCAAACACATAGCTTTTCTTGCAGCTTGTAGCTACATGTTACTTCCTCAACTAGTGGATGAATAGAGAATGTCATGTTTGCATGTGCATGTGGTTGTTCTACTGTACAAGTGTGTTATATAGGAGTGAGCTAGTGATGTGGAGAGCTCGAGTATATGACTGTGTAATTGTAGTCCCGTGTCTTCATGGAATGTAGCTGATGGCTAATGCATTATAGTGGAGAAAAGGCTTGGGTGTGTGCTAGCTATGTAAGCTTCCTATATGAGTGGGTGGTTGCATGTATGGACCTATATAGTGTGGCTTCCATGCAAGAGTGGGTGCTACATGGAAGTATAAAGGAAAGGATGTGGAATGTGTGAAAGAAGGCATGTGACTTCATCTCTCTTTTTCTCATCTTTATTTTTGAAAATTTCATTAAAATTCTAGGCTTTTTACTCAATCTTGTGGCTTCTCAAATAAATTTCCATTCAAGATCCAATTACCCATTAAAAATATGCAAAAATAATAGAAAAATATTAAGTAGGATTAATTTTACAAAATTATTTAAAGGAATTTAAGCATTAAAATCAATAATTTTGTAAATTAATTACTAAAATGTAGAAAATGGCCAGTTAAAATCAAATTCCATTCAATTACGTCCATTAAACCATATTTAATTATTAAAGTGCCTAAATTAGGAGGATTACTATATATAAAAATAGCCTTCATTAATGCATGTATGTATAAAATCATATAAGAAAGTGTTTTTTAGATATATGATGATTTGGACTTTTTGGAATGCTCTCATAGCCTGTGTTTATGCTTTTAGATGTGCTCAAATAGTTATGGAATGATTAGAAGACCATTTGGTGCAATTTTGACCCCTTTGTAGTTCCAAAATTAATATAATATTAAGCTAAATCACAAATTGACCAAATGGATAATTTTGTCCATGTAATTTGGCATGATTATAGGTCTCCTCTAGAGATTTTCATAGAGCTAAAGGGCACCTAATTTGGAGCTCTAGAAAATTTATTATGAATTTTCAAAGTTGGCCAAATTATGTAGAATTGTCCCAGTCACTGTTCATATGGTCAATTTGCATTTCTATGTCATTCATAGGACAAATGAAATCCAATACTCATAAAATTTTACAGGTATAAACTAGACATCATAAGATTTCTATACCACTAAGAAAAACTCATTTGGATCTATATAGAGGGAGATATGGATTTTTGAAATTTAGGTTCTGCTGTAGGATGCATCAATGACCTAATGTACTATTCTATCAATTTTCGTAGACAAACCTGGTTGTTTTGATTTGAAATTTTTATGATAATTAGAGGACATCTATAGCTTTCCAAAATGATATAATTTGCATAATTTTAATTTTTTAGAATTAATTATGATTTTTCAACTTTTATATCAAATTATGGAATTCTTAGAATTTGCCAAATGAGATTCCATTTAGTGTTGCATGGCTTGAACCTAAATTTTGTGCTTCAAATTAGGATGTTTTTGAATGAGCACATGTATTATGGATGGAAAATAAATATGGTAAGCTCATATGGTCCATTTAGCCAATGATGAATTAATTAAATTTTAAATAACAGTAAAATCCATTGCCAAAAGTACTTAAATTATGAAAATAAATCCTTTAGACCAATTATGATGTAAAATTATTGCTAGCTATGTATGGTATGACAAGAATCAACTCTTAGACTTCACTTTCTAGGCTCTAAAATCTCATTTGCTATAAGCTATATAACTCTAATTGAACTCATTAAGGCCATCATATGCAAGCTCAAATAAGCCAAAAGTCCAATTGCTTCATTAAGCCCTTTTTAAATCCTAAATTTTTAACTTTCATAATTAGCCCTTGTAATTTGGACGAATACTTACCCAAGCTTTTATAATTATTTAAAGGACCTCTAATTATCTTAGAATGCAAAAACAAGTTTATCTAATGCTACTTCTTATGGGATACTCGAGACTATGCATCAATAATGCCATATGCAGTTTTCTTACTTCTTTTGGCAATTTCTCCTCATTTCCACAACCTAGGTGAATTCTGCATACTTTATATGATCAACTAAATGCAAGAAAATTAGGCAAAGAGATTTTCTCTCTCTAGGCATGATAAAAAAGGAGGAGAATTTAAGAAAAACTAAAGCTTGAAATATAACAATATATATCTCAATTCAAAACTTGTTCTGTGCTCTCTTATTTCCCCTAATTGAAATTCTAAAATAAGGACTTTCTTCCCCTTCTTGGCAATTGAAATGCCTCTAAAATAGAACTTGAAACCACCAAATTAAAGCTCTTAATGAGAGGAATAAATTTGATAACTAGAACTACACGAAATGAGGACTTTTTCTAACCTATTTTCTTGCTTCTTTCTCTTCTCTTTCTTCATGCTTCTCATGCCATATGAGATCTATTTCAGAGTTGAAGTGTCAATTTGGAAGGGAAGGAATCGGCTGGCACATCATCTAATAAAGAAAAGAAAGATATTTTAACCTTTTCCCTTAATTATATTTTTGTCACTATACTTTGTCCTTGCTGTTTAAGCTCATTTTGAATCCTTTTTTAGAGTTGCCTTTTTTATATGAAAATTTGGGTTTTCTAATCTATTAAAAATATTTATTTTGAAATTATCGAGACTTAAAAACCATTCTAAAAAGTCTAGTCAAAGTTACAATCAATTGACATCCTAAATTGCACATTATAAGGGTTTTAGCCATTTTAACAGTCCTTGTAGTTTTTATGACCTCTAAAAACCTTAGTGAGTTTAACTTTGTCATTCAAAGCCTTTTCCCTTAAATTTCTAAAATTTTGCTCAAAATTACAGCTTTTCTACTAGTATGTCAGCTTCCTTCATTTGCCCATTTTGGCCAGATTTTTTGCTATCACTGAATTCTTGTTCCTATTTCTTGATGTTTTAATTAATATTCTACCCTTGATTACTCTTAATTCATTTTCATTTAGGGTCCCTTTTCATTAACCTCTCTATTCTAATTTAGTTTTAAAAGAATTGAGTATGGCATCTTTCCCCCTTAAATAAGAAATTTAGTTACCATTGATGGTTATGTCGCACAACTTCAAATAAAACTAGGTTGATTAAAGGTTTGTACCTAATGGTACAATCTAGGTCATTTCCTGTAATATTTGGTTCTTTGAAAACGAGAAAAAATGTAAGAAATGTACCATAGGTTTCTCTATAAACGTATAAAATTCATCAGATACAAAAGCAAGTTCCTTGAAATGAATTAGTTAAGGTCTTCAATTTTTTTGTAACATTCTAGACCCCTAAAAATGAGAATCACAGGCTCAGACGGAAAGAAAAAAGGAGCTAGAATAAAGAAATAAATTTGAATGAAAGGTTAACAAAACGTAATGGCATTTTCATTATTTTGAGCAAATTTTGGAATTTTTATAGGAGTGCTTTTTAAATGAAAGTTTTAAGTTCTTTAGGGTTCTCAAAGGCTATGAAAACCATAAGAAGCCCTAGGATAGTTAAAACCCCTCCAATAGATGTTTTCTAACATCGGTTGACCTGAATTTTGATTGATTTGTTCGGGAAGGTTTTAGCTTCAATTTGAGTTATTTAAAAGGCATTTTACTAAATTGAGAATCTAAATTTCATAATGCAAAAGATAGTTCTAAAAAAAGAGCTAAAATGAGTTTAAACGAAAATGCCAAGAACGAAGAGCAAAATTAGAATTTTTAAAAAAGAAGCTTCATGAGACCCCTTCTTATTTCATGCTCTCCTTCTCTCCCTCTTAGAACTGACCTTATTTCTATCCAAGAACAGAAGTGAGAGCAAGGGAAAATGGTGCACAAGAGGAGGCAAGAGAAAGAGGAAAAACAAGGCAAAAAAGGTATGAAAATCTTGGTTTTTCAAGAACTTTCCTTTATTAAAATTCTCCTCCTTTCCCTCTTCCTTTTCATGGTTTTATTAAAGTTCTTGGATCTATTTTGAGGGTAGAACAGAGGGAAAAATTTGGATTTGAAGAGAGGAGGCCAAGCAAAGTGAGAAATAAGCAAGAAAAGCTAAGAAAACAAGGTAAATCTTCATTCCATGGTAGCTACATGTTGCTCCCTTCTTTTCCTCGGTTTATCCCACACATTAAGCTTCACGAAGGCTTGGATTTTGGGTAGAACCAAGGATGAATCTTAGGAATTCAAGGGAGGAGAATAAGACCATGCAAAGAGTGTAACACCATACTTTTAGGACTCAATTCATACAATTCCCATGCCTCATCTTATGTTTATTCTATGGAAACAATATAGTGGCATAGAAAGTTATGAATAAAAGTACATTTCTCTACTGGTAAAATTTTTCTTTCGGAGTCCCGTAGGCCATATGAAAGCATCTATCACTTTATCATACTTAAATACATGAATATAACTCATTTCCATCATCAAATTTGGCCTACAACTCGTAGAAAGCAAAGGAGCATATGAAATCCATGTTTGTATTTTCAGCCAGAATTTCCTCTTTTCTGTCACAAATTTTGGAAATTCATAACTAAATCTATAAAAATCGAAAACATGTAATCTCAGTCATTCTAGAAAGCTTAAGACGTCTACTTCATGCTAAAATTATGTAGAAGTCTTAAAATCTCATATATATAATGCGTTTGGCACGCGAAATCATCTACTGGTCGGAGGGTTCCTGATACTGTCACAGTTTACTGATATGGACTTCAAAAATGTCTAACTAATTCCATAAAAATCTAATGCTTGCAAATGATATCAATATGGAAAGATGTGGATGTTAAATAGAGAGGAAAAATATCTTCAGATCAGTACATCAAGCCAAACTCCCGGAAATCGATGGAACAGTACCTCGGGTCTGGCAAGATGTCTGATACTGGGCAGAACCTTCGAAAATGCATATCTTCCTCTCTAGACCTCCAAATGAGGTGATCTCGGTGGCCACAGAAAGCTTATGACCTCTAGTTTATACATATAAAATTTCATAAGCATTGGATACCATTTTCTCATTGGGTGATACAGAATTCAAAACTGCCAGTATGAACAGTACCCATACCAGAATCTATGAAAAATCCCAACTTTGAAAATTCCTCAAATATTCTCTAGGTCTCCGAAAATTATGATCTTTAGCTTTCCAAAAAGCTCTTAACGAGACCTCATTTCATGCCAAGTTTCAGGGCAAGACTAACTTATTTGGCCAAAAAGTGACCTAAGGTTCCATTATGGTCAAATTTGGCTCCATATGAGGTACCAAATTTACCAAATGGCCTTCCCTTGGTTGTGGCACCTTTTGGGCAAGTATAAAAGTACATTTGAGACTTGGGTAAGCTGCCCAAATGGTCCCAAAGCTTATGCATCTCATTTTGGCCATTCAACTCACACTTATGCATACATTCATCAAAATCCCATATTGCACACTTCGGCCATACATACTCAAAATATGTGCTATAGGGCATATATCATTTTCATACATCTAACCAACACATAATAGTATAATTACACATGTATAAAGGTTCATGGTACATATACAACCTCATATACACTACGAACCATCATTATGGTTCCAAAATAGGCAAAATACTATATAAACTTGTCACTCCCTACTCTTTATGGTTGTTGGCTCCCTTCACCATAAGTGCTTGGTCCACCTAGCATGTTAGATCATTGGAGAGGAGGGGATGAGATTCAAAGAATCTCAATAGCTCACACACCCATTTACATCACATTCAAGGCATACATATACCAAATGCATAACTATACAAGCATAAAGTGTGCAATAATTCTATTCCATGCCACATTCACATGTCAAGATTACTTTCATGCTCTAGGGACTTTTGGTTTAGCCTCACCCCATTTCTAGGACTTTTGGATTTGCCTCACTCTTGGTCTAGGGACTTTTGACTTTGCCTCACCCATTCAAGGGACTTTTGGCCTTGTCTCACCCATGCCATGAGACTTTTGGCATCTCCTCACCTTCATTAAGGGACTTTTGGCATCACCTCACCCTTATGAGCTCTTTCCACAACCATAGCCATTCAAGACAACACATTGGCACCAATGCACAACAAGGATCAAGTGGCATATTATCAAGCATCAAGAATGCATGCAAGCACACTAAGACATACATATGCACACAAGAATGCAAAGAGAATGAGGTGGAGAGCTACCTTGCACAATTTCACACACTTTTTCTTTAGCTTTCAAGCCTCCTCTTTCGGCCACACACCCACAAATTGGTGAAGATGGTTTCTCTTGGCCTATATACAAATTATGGGAGCCAATTAGGTTCATGAAACACATTCTAAGGCTACATAACTTGATGAACCACTAGATTACTCTATATACTTCATTATGGTCCATAATTACACTTAATTAAGCAAAACCCCTCAAATGATTTCTAGGCCTCATTCTTTCTTATCAAATATGATTCTTGACCCCTTTTAAGCCTCTTGGAGTCATCACATCATTGAGACAAAAGGCCTAGCACCATGTTGCTTCTTTAGGTCATATTATGGAACCTAAGGCACTAAGGCACTAAATCACTTCCCATGAGTTCTAAAATTGTTCCAAGGCTTCCTTTCATCTTCATTCATCAAATATGACTCAAGGATGGCCTTAGAAAAATTTAAAACTCCCTCCCACCTAGACAAACAAGCCTAGGCCGAGACATAGGCTTCCTTTGAGCTTCTTAGAGTTCTCTTGGTTTCCTTGAAGGAAGAAGCTTATGGGGAGCATCTTAGGTGTCTCAAGAACTCATTTAAACTCTTACTTAGACCTAGGAATCATCATACAGTTTCAGAAATTGGAAGGTACACTTAAAACCCTAGATTTTGCATCTTGATTTCTAATGCCTATTTCTTGGTTTTCTTTGCATATTCTTATTCCTCTCCATCAAATACCTAAGAATCATGCTTAGTTGGGCTTGAAATTTAAATCCCTAGGGAAGAACACATATGGGGCTAAATGGAGAAGAAAGGCCATGGAAGGTATCAACCATAGGGTGCATTTTTACCTTGTTTTCTTGCTTAGTTTGGTTTGAATCTTGATTTCTCCAAGCTCTTCTCTTCAAATCCGAACTTTCCCTTGAATATCTCCCTTGGATCAGATTTATGAACATCATTTTAATCCAAGGAAAGAAAGGAGTATGAAGGAGAGGTGGTGGAGATGAAGAAAAGCAAGAAAAACATCATGAAAGCATACCTTAAGCTTGGCTTTCTTCCTCCTTCTTCTTCCTCTCTTGGGCGCCTCTCCCTTAGGGTTCTTCTTCTGATTTGGGGCTAAATTTTCTAAAGTTAAATGAGGGCAACGTGAGGCACCACTTATATATAGGTAGGGAAAAGTGACTTTTCCAAAATTCCAATTTCGTCCTACATACTTTACATTTTCGTTTCTCCCTCGTTTTAGCTCCTTTTTTGAGAACCGTCTTTTCCATTATAAAATTTAGGTTCCCAATTAAGAAAAATGGCTTTGGAATCACTCAAATCAGAGCTAAAACCTTTTCGAACAGACCCGTCAAAGTTTAGGCACACTGACGTTGGAAAACGTCCACCGGAGGGGATTTAACTGTCCCGGGGCTTTCCATGGTTTTCAGGGCCTCCGAGAACCCTGGAGAACTCAAAAATTTAGTTTAAAAAGCCCTTCATACTCAATTCTAGACCACACAAGTTTAACACAAAACCTTGTACTTGCTGGAGAAAACCTTGTACTTGCTGGTAAAAACCTTGTCGACAAGGTCTTGAAAATTGCACTACAAACTACAGGATCTTGTTGACAAGATCATTGACCCTGGTGATAAAATCTTATTTCAGCCCATAATTTAACTTGGTCCGCTGCCATACTTCATGCTCAACATACATTCTAATGGTTGCATAACATAATCTCTCATTTTCAAGGAACCGGATATTACACGACAAGGTCTTGAAAATTGTACTACAGACTACAGGATCTTGTCGACAACATCATTGACCCTGGTGATAAAATCTTATTTCAGCCCATAATTTAACTTGGTCCGCTGCCATACTTCATGCTCAACATACATTCTAATGGTTGCATAACATAATCTCTCATTTTCAAGGAACCGGATATTACAAAGAGAATTAACAAACAACCATGAAAAATCAAGATAGTAAAGTTAGGGTTTTAAGTGTCCCTTGTAAAATCTGTATTGATACCATACTTCCTAGGCCTAAATGAGTGTTTGAATGAGTCCCTAAAATCCCTAGAAGGCTCCCCATATGCATCTCCCACCAAGAAAACAAAGCAAACTCCCTTGGTATCCTTAAGCTCCATAGCCACAGCCTAGTGTAGTTAAGGCACCTAGGGGAAGTTTTAATTTGTTCCAAGCCCATTTTTGAGTCACACATGATGAGTGAAGATGAGGGAAATCCTTAGAAAAAGTATAGGAGGCCTAGAGGATGAATTAGTATCTTAAGTTCCATAATATGGCCTAAAGAAGCAATACATAGTTAGGCTTTTTGTTTTGATTGTGTGATGACTCCAAGAGGCTTAAAAGGAGCCAAGAATCATAAATGAAAAGAAAGAATGGAGCCTAGAATTCAAATGATGGATGTTACTTCATTAGGTGCACTTTGGAACCATAAAAGGGCTATTAGGCCAATTTAGTGTTTAAGGAAGATGTATGGCTTTAGAATTTGATTCAATAGTATAATTGGCTTCCATATGATGTGTCTAGGCCAAAAGAAATAATCTCCACCTCCTTGTATGTGTGAGGCCAAGGAAGAGAGCATAATTCCAAGAGAAAAGGTGTGTAAGTATGACAAAGGTAGCTCTCTCTTCTTTCTCTCATGCATGAATGTATGCTTGACTTGTCTTTGAATGTGTGTTTTAAGCTATAAAAAGTATTTTAGAATGAGTTTTTATTCCATAGTACCATGATGATGCATTATGTTTTCAAATGATGCCTAGTATGTGTGCTTGAGTTTGCTTGAGTGTGGTGAAGCCAAGAACTTTTAGCCATGGTGAGGATGAGCCAAGAATTCTTAACATTGGTTAAGACAAAGTAAATAGTCTCCCAATAGTGAGATTGACTCCTAAGAGTGAGGTTGAGTCAAAATCTCTTAGAGAAAATGGGTGAGGCAAGTCCAAAATTCATAAGAGAAAGGGTGAGGCTAATCCACTTGCTTAGCAAGCCTATGAATGCTATATATAACTTGTTCAAATGCCAAGGATGTTTCTTGAATGCTCACACATTTCAATATGCTCATGTATGCATTTTTAAAACTTGTATTGCATACTTTATGTATGATTAAAAAGGAGATGAGCTATTGCAATTCTCTAAATCTCATTCCCTCCTCTCTAATGTGTTTAACATGCTAGGTAGAGCACTTGAACAAGGTAATGGAAGCCATCAAGTTGGAAGATGAGAGTTTGACATCAAAATGCCTAGTTTTATCGCTTTGTAGCCATACATATGGCATATGATGTAATCCTATACTGAAATTGTTATGTAATCATGAACATATGTAATTACCTAAATGTTTGATATATGTATGAGTTTTAGTACCAAATGAGTAGTAATGTGCATTTTGGGTAGTGAATGGCAAGTTCAAGCATGTGTAATCTTGTGTATGGCATGGGGGTGAGAGAGTGAGTTTTTAATTTCTTGGTTTATGCACCTTTGAGACAAGTTTAGAAGGTCATTTTGGTGTATTCCCACATGCTCAAGTTGTAACACCATAACTTTAACACTCTACTCATACAAATCCTATGCCTCATCTCATGTAAATTCTATGGGAAGCAACATAATGACATAGGAAGTTATAAATGAAAATGCATTTCCTAACGGGTAAAATTTCTCATTTTGTATCCCATGGATCATATGGACTCATCCATCTCATTATCACATTTAGATACATAATTACAACCCATAACAAGCCCAAAAGATGGTCCATACCTCGAGCAAAGGGAGCAAATACATAAAACATACTAGTGCAGCCTCAGATCAATTTTCCAAATTCTATGCCTAAATTTTGAAAAATCATAACTAATTCTAGAAAAATAGAAATCAAGCACACTATACTATTATAGAAATATATAGATTTTGAATTTATTCTAAAAATAAATTTGGACAACAACAAAGGCTTATAAGCACTAGAAACTAATGCAACAGTACTAGAGGTCAGTTGTCATCCTTGATACAGATCTCCAACTTTAAAAATTCATATCTCCATGTTCAGAGGTCCAATTGGGGTGATCTTAGTGGCCATGGAAATATTATTATATCTAGCTTATGACTATAAAATTTTATGAGCATTGGACATCATTTGGCCCATGAATGACATAGCCCAAATTTCTGACCATATGAATAGTACCTATATTAGTTCAATAGAAAAATGGCGACTTTGAAAATTCATAATTAATTCTATAGAGCTCTAAATAATTTGATCTTTGGTTTCCCAAAAAGCTCTAGATAATATCTACATGTGTGACAAATTTCATGACAAATTCGTTCATTTGGTCAGATCTTGACATTGGGTTGCAAAATGGCTTATTTTGTATCATATAAGAGGTCCAAATGGTCCATTTCAAGTTCTACGGCAAACATGACCACTTGAGCATGTGGAAATGCACCAAAATGACTCTCTAAACTTGTCTTAAAGGTGTATAAACCTATATTTTTCAAACTCACTCATCCTCCCTATGAGATACACAAGATTACACATACTAGCTCTTGCCATTCAATACCCAAATCATGTTATCTCATATATTTGACATCAAATCTCATTCATACATTATACATTTGGGTAATTACATATGCTCATATGATTACATAGCAATTTTATCATAGGAATACATCATATTCCATGTGTATGGTTACAACAGAAATAAAACTAGGTCATTTCATGCATTTTGATGTCAATCTCCTTCTTCTAGACTTGGTGGCCTCCATTACCTTACTCAATTGCTCCACCTAGCATGTTAATACATTAGAGAGGATGGAATGAGATTCAAAGAATTCCAATAGCTCATCTCCCATTCAATCATACATAAAGTATGCAATACAAGCCTTGAAAATGCATGTATGGGCATATTAACATATGTGAGCATTTAAGAAACATCATTAGCACTTGAACAAGTCATACATAGCATACATAGGCTTGCCAAGTGATTGGATTAGCCTCACCCATTCACTTGTAAATTTTGGACTTGCCTTACCCATTTTCTTTAAGAGGTTTTTTACTCAACCTTACTCTTGAGAGTCAACCTCACTTTTGGGAGACTTTTTATCTTGTTTTAACCAAGTTCTAGGGTTCTTGGCTTCTCCACACTCAAGCAAACCAAAGCAAGCATATAGAACATCATTTGAATGCATAAAACATCATCATGGTACCATGGAATAAAAGCTCATGCTAAAATACTTTTCATAACTCAAAACATATATACAAACATTCAAAGACAATGCAAGCATACATTCATGCATGAAAGAAGGTGGAGAGAGCTACCTTACTTGCCTTTACACACTTTTTCCTTAAGCCTTGAGTCTTCTCCCTTGACCTCACACACCCAAGAAGGTGGAGATCATTTCTCTTAGCCTAGACACATCACATGGAAGCTAATTACACTCTTGAATCAAATTCTAAGGCCATACATTCACTAGAAAAGCTAGGTGACTCATAAGGCTCTTTTATGGTTCCATAAGTACTTAATGAAGCAACCTTAGAAAAATATTATCTTGGCTCCATTCTCTTCATCTTTTTATGATTCTTGACTTTATTTAAACCTCTTGGAGTCATCACACAATCAATTCAAGGAGCCTAGCTAGGTGTTGCTTCTTTAAGCCATATTATGGAGCACACAAGGTCATCTCACTTTCTATAGTTTCTAAAATTTTTCCAAGGCTTCCTCTCATCTCTCCCATCATACATGACTTAAAAATAAGCTTAGAACAAATTAAAATTACCCTTAGGTGCCATTTCTAGTCTAAGCCAAAGCATATGCTCTTCTTGGCATCCTTGGAGTTTCTTTGCTTCCTTTGATGGGAGAATCATGTAGGAAGCTCTCTTGGTGTCTTAAGAGCCTATATGAACTCTTAACCATCATAAAATATGGCTAGGGTTCATGGTAGAGTTCAAGATGCAATCAAAACCCTAACCTCCCTATCTTGCAAAATTTATACTTCTTTCTTTGATTTCTTTGCATATTCTTACTCTCATCCCTTAAATTCATAGGATTAACCCTTGGTTCTCCTCAAAATTCTAGCCCTCTTGTAGCTAAATATATGGGGCAAAATAAGGAGAAGAAGGGGGAAGGAATAGCTACCATAGGATGAAGATTTTATCTTATTTCCATGGCTTTTCTTGCTTATTTTTCACTTTCCTTGCCCTCCTCTCTTCAAATCCGAATTTTTCCCTTTGTTCTACCTTTAAAACAACACAAAAAGTTTAAGAAAGCCATAGAGAGAAAGGGAAGAAAGAAGAGAAACATGTTGCTAAAGAAAAAGCTTAAAATTTCCTACCTTTTCCTTGTCTTTTCTTCCTCTAAATCCTCTTCTCTTGGTGCGCCTAGGAGCTGGCTCTCTTCTCTAGTTTTGAGGTAGAATTAGATTTTGCTAGAAGAGGGGAGAAGAAGGGCATGGAATAAGAAGGGACCTCTTGAAGCTTCTTTTTTAAGAATTCTCATTTTGCCTTTCGTTCTTGGCATTTTCGTTTCTAACTTATTTTAGCTCTTTTTTTAAAACCTTCTTTTCCATTATGAAATTTAAGTCTTCAATTTAGTAAAATGCCTTTGGAATCACTAAAATTGGAGCTAAAACCTTCACAAAAGAATCTGTCAAAGTTTGGGGTCACCGCTATTGGAAAATGTCCACTGGAGGGGTTTTAGCAATCTCAAAGCTTCCCATGGTTTTCAGTGTCCCTGAGAACCATGGAGAATTCAAAACTTTCATTTAAAAAGCCCTCATATGAGAATTTCAAATTTTTCTCAAAATGACAAAAATGCCCTTATATTTTGTCAATCTTTCGTCACAATTTGTTCCTTCACTCTAGCTCTATTTTTTTTGTCTGAGCCTGAGATTCTCATTTTTAAGAGTCTAGAATGCTTCCCAAATTTTTTAAGACCTTAACTAAGTCATTTTAGGAGACTTTCTTTTATATCCGGTGAATTTCATTCATTTACAAAGAAATTGTACGTTACATTTTTTCTATTTCCTCTCGTTTTCAGAGAACTGGATGTTACACAAGTGGTAATGGTTGCCTTAGAAGCAATTTTGGACCATTTGGACCCCTTTGATGACACAAAATAGACTATTTTTCAACTCAATGTCAAGATTTGACCAAATGAATGAATTTGCCTATGAAATTTGGCACACACATAGATCTTATCTAAAGTTTTTTAAGAAGCTAAAGATAAGATTATTTGGAGCTCTATGGAATTAATTATGAATTTTTAAAGTTAGTATTTTTTGGATAAACTGATGCAGACACTATGATGACCTTAACTTCTAATCATTGTAATTAAGGTAAAATATGTGATTAACAATCATAAATTAGGGTTACAAGACAATACAGCTAATTATATTCAGAAAATATAGGAAAATTTAAGCCTTAATGTTATTAGAGCCATCAGTCATATAATTACAAACACTCATGTATATTAGGGAAACAAACACTCATCCATAAGCCTTTAACTCTATTGCCTATCAATTGCCACTCAAAAGTATCTTCTACTAATGCTTTTAAATCATCTCTTGAGGTCACCATATGAAGAACCAAGATTTCTAGGTTAATATAAGGGTTTCAGGACATTTGCCACGGCTAAATCCCCCTTAGCCATGGCCAATTTCTCTCAGTTTCACTCCTTACTTTGTCGCGGCAAGTTGGACCTTCGTTACAGCTAACCTATATGGCGCCACGGCAAGGAAGCCTTCTGGAACCTACCTCGCTCGCCTCTCACTATTGGTTGCAACCAATTCCCCCTTTTGCCACATCTAATTCCTCTCTAGAATGTCTGTCACATTTTAACAAAAGTTCATCGTAGCTAATTCCTATTTAGCTGCGGCGAATTACCTTCTGGACGACTCTCAGTTTTGCCTCTCACATTTTGCTACGGCGAATTGCTCTCTGGACTCCCCCTGTGTAATTTCACCTCTATTGCCCGTGGCTAATAATATTTTGGTTGCGGTGAAATGCCTTCTGATCCTACAACTCTTAAAATCTTGTCTCATACTCTCCACTCTCCCTCCAATAACACCCTAGGGCCACTCTACCTTATTTTATGCAACTCTAATGGCATTTATGTACCTTATTTACCCAGCTATTCTATTATTACCAATTCAAAACTTAACTATAAATTCCTACTCATCTAACTACCATATGTCAGCAAATTTATAGACTAATAATAGCAGAATTTCATAAGCTTCCAGCAATTATCATTCAAATATGCATTCCCTTAAAGATTTCATGCATCATTGGTTCAAATCAATAATCTCATATAACCCATGATGACATTCCCAATAGTAAACCATATCATGAATTCAACAAAGTTTATACATTAGATACTATAAGTTCATACATCCAAAACTAAGCTATATTAAGACTTAACTCCTTAATAAATACATTCTAACTAATCAAAATATAAATGCCTACACTTGGCAATATGATTACTTGATGATGCTATATATAACATTAACAAAATTGCATCTACTCTGCTTAGATTAGCCCAAGTGTAGCTTCCTCCACACATGGCTAGAGCTCATGGATTTTCATCCACTTGCTTGCCTTTATCCTTACCCGAAGAACCTTCACCTGAAATGTTTAGCCCATGAAACGGGTGAGATGCAAATCTTGGTAACCAAGGCAAATTCCATCATATATTCTAGTTTAATTAACATATAAGCATAATTTCATATAAGCATCAGAAAACATGCCAGTCATATCAATAAATAAAATAATTAGGCTATCATGATCACTATCCCATACTAGTAATCATATTTTTATATGTTAAAGGCCAATAACACCGGGAGAGGCCCATCCACGATACCTACTCCCCATTGAGCACAACCAAGGCTTAGTATATCTGGGGTTTGATCATAACCCGGTGCCTAATCGAAGCACATGCACGGGTGACAGCCGCACCACAGCTCCACCATGGATGCACAAGGTCTAATCACAATACAATAGATAGCTAACCAATTCATTCATCTTTTCAAATCATTCATATATAGCAAATATGAAATTAAAGCAGATACATACATGGAATTAATATAGTCCTGGTTACCTCACTTGTAGCCAATCCTCTAAGAGCCAATTGAATGTTACTTCAGTCTATGGACATAAAACCAAGCCATTACTATCCCTAATCACAATTTGTTTAAGCAAACCCATTACTTAAAAAAATTTAAGGTATATAGGACTACTTAGAAACACTTACCTAATCACCACTTAAAACCAAATTCGGATTCGGTTGCTCCTACCCCAGAAACCTCAAATAACACCTCAAATTCTAAGTAAATTCGTACAGAAATAATACCCATATAATAAATCAGCTATAGGGGTCTTAAACTAGCAAAGAAAGCATCAAATGGAGAGTTTATACTTACTTAATAATACCTTTAGCCCTAACCTACGAAATTTCACTAAGAAAATCCCAAACAACCATATTTCAAATTTTGGGTGTGGTGAAAATACTCCAAATGAAAAACTAATCAGGCCAAAATGAAGAGAAAGAGAAGGGAATTAAGTTATATAACTATTACCTTAGCTGAATCTTGCTCTAGAAGTGGGAAATGATGGATTTCTTACCCCAAACCCTAGCCTCCCTTCAAACCTCCGAATTTCTCTTTTGTGTTTTAGCAAAATAGGGAAGGGGCTAAAGTGTTTAGGGTTTTAGTTAAGTTGAAATTGGGTCTAAGGTGGGTCATGGGCTGACCCAAGGGTCCAATTGTAAGTGGGTTCTGATTTAGCCTTGTTGGCTAACTTCAAAGTGTTGGGCTACAGAAATTTAATTGGGCCAGGCCAAGTTTGAAGGAATCAATTGATTTTGGTCTGCACAAGGGTTATTGGGCCACACTAGATGCTCTCTCTTGGGTCAAGTCTCACAATTAAAGGTTGGGTCTGCACCTAAAATTATTGGGCCTCCATTAGTCCCTAACCTTGGCCTATTTAATTTAATTGGGCCTAGATAGGGTTTATAACTCAATTAAATTTTAAACTCATATTAATAATTTATTTCTATAAAATTTCCATTCATTTAACTTGCCCGATTATTCCATATTAATTATTCTTAATTAATCTAAATCCATGATTAACTCCTTAATTAATTTTGGGGTGTTACAGACATTGTTCATATGTTTAGAAACTTAAACTATGTCATTCATATACCAAATGATGTTCAATGCTCATAAAATTTTATAAGCATAAACTAGATAAGATAAACTTTCCATAACCACTGAGATCACCCCAATTGACTTTTAAGTAGGGAGATATGAATTTTTGAAGTTGGAGGTTAGTACTAGTAATGATAGTCAACCTCTGGTACATTCTATTGATTTTTGATGGCTAGCAACATCTTTTGTGCCCTAAATTTATTTTTAACATAAAGTGAACATCTGTAGCTTTCTAGAATGGTAAAGAATGCATGATTTTGATTTTTTTAGGATTAGTTCTGATTTTGCAAAATTTATGTTAGAATTTTGGAATTCTACCCAAGGCTGCACACCTTGCTTTTATGTGAATACTTCCCTTACTTGAGGTATAGGTCACTTCTTGAGTTTGTTATGAGTTGTAATTATGCATTTAAATGTCAGAATGAGATGGGCAGTCCATATAGCCCACAGGACACTGAAAGCAAAATTTATTCGTGACTTAAAACAAGTATATTTATTATTCCAATGCCATTTTTCTTGCTTCCTTGTGAAATGCATGGCATAAGACCTATAAATGGCATGAGACAAGCTAGATAAATATGGTGTTACATTTTCCAAGGAATTTTTGCTTCTAATTATTTGTGAAAAAGTTGTCTAAGTGATAGTAAATGAAAAGTGTTTAGGGGATTTTGAATTACTAAATTTTAATTGAATTAAAAAAATAACAAGAATTACAAACTTAAGACTAAGAGATGTTAACAATTAGAAAAAGTGTGGTAACTAACCTTTAGATAGACTTTCTAGAATCCAATTATCCTTGCTCCCTTTCTAATATACCAAAATTGGATTTAAACTCTTACTTTTTCGTATATTTTTCATAAGTATTCTTGAATTACCATCCAATACTCAAATCACTTATAATTCAAGGAACTTGCAACCACAAGAAATCTTGAACAATCAATCATTGAATTAAAAATAAGAACACACCAAAATAGAACCTAAGTGCTCATTAAAGTAGTTGAACAATTCACTTAAAAATGCTAATCAACCAATTAGATTAATAAATTCCTCAAGTAAAATAATCACACAAAAGTCTAGCCACTTAATTCAATAACCATTGTACTAATTGATCTAAAAGCAAGAGGAATTGAATAGTAAATTGGATAGCCATTAATTCTGGATTTTCTACAAACACTTAGGCATCAAAATTAACATTCAAGTGTGAGATTACAATTAACTCACAGAGCAAATTAATCCAGTACATTCAGTAACTAAATTCTCTAATTAACATGCTAAATCAGATTAACAGAGAAATTAATGCTGAAAGTAAAGGATAGAGAGAAGAGAGTTTATCCAAATTGGAGAGCCAATCTTGGAGCTCAAATCTTCATCAATAGAAGTCCAATCTTTAGCTAGCTATGCAGGGAATTTTAAGCTATCATGGAGAGGATGAATGTAAGAAAATGGATGGAAGAAGCTACAGCCATGGTTTGATTGATCAATGAATTTCTCCTTTGCGTTTTCACGTCTCTGGAACTTCTCACACAGCCGAGAGCTATACTCGTCAATGCATTCCCCCTTTCAGCCTTCCCACATTCTGCTTGTGATCTTCCTTTTCCCCAAAACCCCTCATGAGAAGCATGTGTTCATTTTTGTCCAGTGATTCTCTTCCTTCTTGCTAATGCATGCTTTATGTTTTAGCTTCTTCTCACGTGCCTTTTTTTCATTTGCTCGTGCTTCCCACATCAACTTCTCCTCTTTTTACTTCCCAGCTTCTTCCTCACATGGTTTTTATCCTCTTACCTAAGCTTTGTAGCACCATATTCATCTATCCTATCTCATATCATCCTAAGCATATTTCCTTGGCCAAGCACACTTTTCTCAAGAAAATGCAATTAAAATAATAGATTATTTTTGCGTTACGTCATTGATAAAATTTTCATTTTGTGTCCTGTGGACCATATAAACTCATCCATCTTATTTTCATATTTAAATACATTTATACAACTTAAAACCATCTTAAGATATGACCAAAAACTCGAGCTCATGAACCATATACATAAAAATCACATGCTCAGCCTCAGATTCATAGACCAGATTTTTGTCATCAACTTTGGAAAATTATAACTAATTCTAAAAAAATTGAAATCAAGTACAATATACCATTCTAAAAATCTACAGATGTCTAATCTATTCTAAAAATAATTCTAGACCAAAATAAGAACGTCTAGCTAATAGAAATCAATGAAATAGTACCTAAACTTATCTGGCACTACTAGTACTATCTTAAAACTTCAAAATTCATATCTCCTTACTCAGACATCCAATTAGGGTGATCTTAGTGGATATAGAAAACTTATCATGTCTAAATTATTTTTGTAAAATTTCATGAGCATTGGATATCATGGGCCCTCAAATGATACTAGAGAAGAAACTAACTATATGAACAGTAATATACCAGAATAGCTAAAATTTGGCAAATTTGAAAATTCATAATTAATTCCAAATAATCTAGTCTTTAGGTTCCCAAAACTCTTTATATGAGATCTATATGCATGCCAAATTTCATGAGAAAATTCACTCATTTGGTTAGATTGTGCTATAGGGTTGCAAAATGACTCTTTTATGCTTCTTAAAGGGTCAAAAAAGGGTCATTTTTCCTTCCAAAGCTTCCATGGCCACTTGAGCACATGAGAAAATACCAAAATGGTCTATTAAACATGTTTCAAAGTTGCACAAATCCAAATTTCACAAACTCACACTCTCACCCCAAGGTATACACAAGAGTACATAAGTTATATCGCTACCGCTAGCTAGCTTAATGAGGGGAAGTGACAATATACATATGAAAGATAAAATTTGATGTTCGGGTAGCCATTAATGTCTAGTAAGATAAGGTGGTTCACCCAAGCTAACACACTTATTGTTTCACTTAGAATAATTGTTTCTAGGTTACTATTGAAGTAATGGAATGACTGATTGCTTCACTTCATACTTTCTCATTAGACCTGGAGAATGCTTTGCTATATCTTGCCATTCAATGTCAAGACTTGCTACAACATTCACATGGCATCAAATCTCATATATATATCAAGTATCCATGTAATTACATATGTTCAAATGGTTATACAATATATTCATCATAAGGTTACATCATATACCATCCATATGCTTACAAAATGGACAAAATAGCACACTTTCTTGTCAATCTTCCTCTTTCAAACTTGGTGGCTCTCATTCCTTGGCTTACTTGGTCCACCTAGGCATGTTAGACAATGGGGAGGAAGGAATAAGATTCTAGGAATCCCAATAGCTCTTTTCCCTTTCAATCACACATAAAGAATACAAATCTAAGTCTAAAAATGCATGCATAGATAACATGGAGTGTATAATCATTCATGAAACATTTCATGTACTCAAGAAGTCCCATAAAACATATATAGGCTTGCCAAGAAGATGGTTTAACCTCACTTACTTCTCTTAAGGGATTTTGGACTTGCCTCAACAACACCTTATAGAGCCCTGTGGATGTTGTCCTTGATAGATGGCTTCTCCCATTAGCTCTGAGGTTTTGTTCTTCCTAGAAGATGGCTTCTCCCATTAGCTCCCAAGAAAACATGTCCACGTGGGGAAAGTACTACTCCCACTTATAAGGCCTTAACCCAAGGTCTTCCTACCCGATATGGGATATTACAATCCACCTCCTTTGGGGCCAACCCGCCTTTGGGTTGCACATGCAGTTAGGCCAACTTTTGTACTAAACACCTTACAGAGTCCCATGGATATTATCCCCAGTAGATGGCTTCTCCCATTAGCTTTGAGGTTTTGTTCTTCCTAAAAGATGGCTTCTCCCATTAGCTCCCAAGAAAATGCATCCATGTAAGGAGAGTACTACTTTCACTTATAAGGCCCTAGCCCAGGGTCTTCCTACTCGATGTGAGACATTACAAGCTTCATTTAATCTTTTCTATATTCACATGTTATTTATTTTCCATTTAATAATCATATGCTCTACCTCATTCGTGTAGACTCATGCATGTACATGTGAATTGGAATGGATGGATCCCCTTGCTGTTCTGCCCATATGTATCATGCTTTGCTCCCAGTACCTCAGTGTGTAACCTGCCTGAGCTTTTTCTGTCATTCATTCCCTTAAGCCCATAGCCTCTTTTATTCCACTCCTCTTAATCCCTAGCACGTTCTATCTCTTATACCCGAGACTGCCTCCTTGATATGATCCCATGCATGGATTTGTTTCTATTCTTTCTCAAACTATAGCTTTCTCACGTTCTTTCATTTCATTCTTCCCATAAACCCAAGCCTTTTACTTCTTCCAGTCCCATGAAACATTATGAATGCCAGCCATGAAGGATGTTTATAATGAAGCCGTGCATATATCTGTGAGCTAGATACCTTCTTTCCAACATTTTCATTTCTCTCAAATAGAACCCATAACTTGCTTATGTAAATCACGTCTCATGTGGATCAGCTTTCTTTCTGGATTTGGACCTAGTAAAAGTGCTTTCATTTGTTGCTTCCTTATTAGCTCGAGTATGTGTGATGTGAAGGAACATGTAGCCTTCAAAACAGAGTATGGAGCTTCCTTGATGCTATCTATGTGGATGGACGTTGGAATGTATAGCTATACATGTGTGCACGAGTGAGCTAAAGAGTTGAGTGCCTTACTCGTGTACCTGAGTGAGTGAACTTGTGGATGTGTGTGTTTGTGTTGCTACAACATGAGAGTGAGTGTGAGTGATCTGAGTGAGGTGAATAAGCTACGTGTGAATGTGTAAACCCAGCCCATGCAAGCTACTGTGTGCATAATTGTGTCTGAAGCCGTGGCTTGCATTGCTTTTATGTATGGTTTTAGTGGCCCTATGGGTGAAATGAGAGTTGGGTATAGGTTTCAAGTGAGTGTCAAGAAGATGGAGTGCCTCAGCCGTGTGTTACTTGGAGTGTGATTTCATATGTGAATGATAGGCTGGGCTCTTAAAACCGTGGTATATGATCTTGTTACTGTTCACTCAAATAAAAAAGAATTTCCATCTTCAACTTTAGGCCTCTTTGATTCAATTATGTGGCTCACAAATCTTTAAATTTTCGTTGCCCACAAAATCTGCAAAAATAATAGAGAATCTCTAATAAGAAAAATTCACAAAATTGTTTAAAGGAGTTTATGCATTAAAATTCAAAAATTTTGTAAATAAATTCCTAAAATACAAAAATGGCTAATAAACTCAATTATCCTCCAATTGAAATCCTTTAAGTCATAATTTATCATCAAAAAGCCTAAATTAAAGGGGAAAAGGTATATAGAAATTAGCTATTATCAATCATCCTGTATTTCTTATACGTCTTCTATCTAGCCATTCTTTTTCTTTATCTTTACTTATTTTTCTCAAGGACTAGTCTCTTTCAAATCAGTTGCCTTTTAGAGAATTTTTCTCATTAACTAGTTTAAATCTTGCTATAAATTATCCTTTTCCTCTAGTGCTATTTCTATAGAATGTATGAGTTGCTCTTATCATGAAAGGGACTACTTTTTGATACTAAAACATGTTCTAATAACTTTGGCCTATCATTAAGAGGGCTTACTATTCTGTATATGATTGGTCCAAGGCCAATTCATATAGTTTGAGCGTTTCTATTTAGTGGAATTACTTGCATCTATGATTGGAGATATCTTACTAATATCAAATCTCTAATACCATATTCTAATGGCTTTCTACATAATCGCTTTATCTTTATCTATTCATTCTAAGCCATCAGAGATCCTTTCCTGTCTAACTTAACTTACTTAAATGTTTAGTCCACTATTTACCCTTACATTATTTCTTACTAGCTCATCACATAATAAGGGTTTATATCTTCTTCTATCTTAGGCTTCATATACTGTCTAATTATTAGAATTATAGCTCTTTTATTAAGCTTGTATTTTTAATTATCCCACTTCCTTATTTACTACTATACTTGCCTTTTAGGTCTAAAATTTCCTTTACTCTCTTTAGCTACTTAAGAGTAAGCATTATTCAAACTCTCAATTTAGTTATTAACTTTTGATAATCCTTAACTCTTTTTTGCTAACATTGAAGAGTGACTACTACTAACTAATATTGTATTCATGTGGGATACTGACTTTTTGTAATGCCTGGTACGTTGTACAATCACTGGAATGGGCCTGTTTGAAAAGCAAGTCCCTTAAGATGAGTGATTCAAGGCTAAATAAAATTTGAATAAAATTTTAAATAATAGAAAATGAGGATTTGAGCCTTGAGTTGCCCAAAAACTGGGATCGGAGCGATTCAAAAAATTTGCCGAAAAGCCAGTGATATTTTCGTAAATAAGTGTAATTTTGGAAAAACACCTATGAGGGTTTTTAAATAAAAATTTTGAGTTTCCCAATGTTCTCAAAGGCCCCAAAAACCATAGGAAGCCTCGGGACCGGTAAAGCCCCTCCGGTGTACTCTTTCCAACGTCAGTTGACTCAAACTTTGACCGATTCGTTTGGAAAGATTTTAGCTCTGATTTGAGTGATTCCAAAGGCATTTCATTAAATTAGGAACCTAAATTTTATGATGGAAAAGACGGTTCTCAAAAAAGAGCTAAAACAAAGCCAAAATGAAATTACCATTACGGAAGGGCAAAATTGGAATTTATGGTTTCTCGAATGTTCTAAAGAGTTCCACACTTTTCTCCCTTCTTTTCCTCTTTAATGAGCACGACCCATTCTGCCCAAAATACAGAAAATCTTCAGCTCTCTTAGGCACAGCAAAGGGAGGAGAAAAAGAGGAAGAAAGCCAAGGAGAAACTAGGTAATTTCATGAAATTTCTTGCTCCATCTTCCTCCAATCTTGTTCTCCTCTCTTCCTCCTTTCTTTCCATGGATTTTTTGAATGATTTGGTTCTGTTTTTGACCCAGACCTAAGGGGAGAATTTTGAATTTGCTAAGGAGAAGAGAATGAAGGAGAAAGACACTTGAAAGCTCACTTGAACCCTAGGTAATCTTTGCTTTTGTTGTATCTTCTCTTCCCCCTCCCTTTGTGTGTATTTCAGCCAAGAACAGAACCAAAGGAGGGGAGGATGTTCTGTCCAAATACAAGAAGGGAACAAGGGTTTTAGGCCATGGGGAGATGGAATATGGCAAGAAATTCCAAGAAAACTAATAGAAAACAAGTTAGAAAAGTGCAATGTTTCTAGGGTTCTGCAAAATCTGATTTTATGTGAATGTTTCCTTGGCTATTTGAATGTTTCCTTGAGCTCCTAAGACCTTTAGAAAGCCTCCCAAGTGGCTTTCCCATCAAGGAAAAATCACAAAGTCCATGAACCTCTATTATGGTGCATATTTCGGCTAAGCTAGGTTCATTAGGCTAGGGGATGTTTTAATTTTTTCTAGCCTTGGTTTGGGACTTTATATGATGTTAGAAGATGGGAGAAACCATTGGGAAAAATTTAAAAGCCTTAGGTTGGGAGATGAGGCAATGGCTTCCATAATGTAACCTTATGAAGCAACATGGACCTAGGTTTGTGAAAGTAAGTGTGTGATGGCTTCAAAGACCTTAAATGAGGTCAAGAGGTCTAAATATGGCAAGAGAATGGAACCAAGAATGTTAATTATGGTAGTTGCTTCATTAGGTCCTTAATGGAACCATATTGTGACAAATAGAACAAAGTGTAGTCTTAAGAGTGAGTTGTATGTCATAACTTGTTCCAAGAGTATAATTAAGTGTTGTTTATTATGAATAGGCCAAGGAAATCCAATCCCACCTCCTTATGTTTGTGGAACCGAAAAGGAAAAGAAAAAAGCAAAGTAAAGCTTGAATTTGCACCAAGGTAGCTCTCCACCTCTTCTTGTTGCATATGGTGTCATTGTGTGCTTGTGTGTATGTTTATATGTTTGAGACATGCCACTTGATGCTATGTTTCTATTTTGATACCAATATGCTTTCTTGAATGTCTTTGAATGGTGGAAATGGCTCATAAGGGTGAGGTAGTGCCAAAAGTCCTTTAATGTGGGTGAGGAGATGCCAAAAGTCTCATGACATGGGTGAGACAAGGCCAAAAGTCCCTTGGATGGGTGAGGCTAAGTCAAAAGCCCCAAGAACCAAGAGTGAGGCAATCTAAAAGTCTTAGAAATGGGGTGACGCCAAACCAAAAGTCCCTAGAGCTCATTCTTGTGCTTGACATGAGTTTGTGACACAAAAATATGAAAGATGAATGCTTCATAGATTGATTGATTGCATACTTGTACCTTTGACATGTTTTATGCCTTGAAGATGTGCTTGAATAGGTGTATGAGCTATTGAGATTCAATGAATCTCACCCCCTCCTTTCTCTCATTTCATATGATCTAGGTGGAGTTCAAGATCCAAAGGATAGAAGCCAAGGAGCTTAAATCTCCATCTCTTAGTAAATCTTTCCATTTTTGATGTACTATGATGTCTAGAATGTCAAAGTAGATATGTAAATGTTATTTTTGAGCCATGAAACTTTGAACAAGTGTAAAACTATGTAAAGTTAGTGTATGTATCAAGAATAGAGTTTAATGAATAGAATTATGTATTTTGACCACTTGGGAGCCCACTTGTGCATATATGTTTATGGAAGTGACATGGTGAATTTGAGTTTCATGAGGGTTCAGACCTTATGAGGGACTTATTTATGCTATATTTATGCTTTCTAAGTTGCTCAAATGTGTGTGGAACAATAGATGGCTCATTTGAACAAATTTATCTCTTGTTGGGACCAAAATTGCCATATTCTTGAGCTATAGCAAAAGTCTAACCAAATGACCTCTTCTTGAATTAAAATTTTGCATGCAACGAGATCTTGCCTAGATATTTTTGAGAAGTTAAATATCAGGTCACTTGGAGGTCTGTGGAATTTTCTGTGTTTTTTCAAAGTTGGTATCAGAATTTCGGATTTGTACCAGTACTGTTCATTTGGTCAATTGTGAAATTATGTCATCTGAGGGGCAAACGTGGTCCAATGGCTACGAAATTTTATATGAAGAAACTAGGAATTCACAGTGACTTGTAGCAATTGGGAGCACCTCATTTGGAGGTCTGAACTAAGAGATATGAATTTTTGAATTTCTGGAACAGCAACAGTAGTGCAGCACGACCTGAGTCACTATTCCATTAAATTTCAATGGCTAAACGTGCTTGATCTGGTATGAGTCTATTTTTACCATAAATTTAACATTCATATATTTCCAAATTGGTATCATTTGAATGGATTGGATTTTTTTGGAATTAATTGGATATTTTCGAAGTTTATAGCAGACACTTACATCAATACCAGTAGTTGTCCAAACCTTTGCCCCTTTTCGTGTGTCAAACGCTTCCTGTGTTATGTTTCATGTCCTGGGCATATCTTTAGAATAAATTATACATGTGTATATTTCTATAATGATCAAGAATACATGATTTCAAATTTTCTAGAATTAGTTATGAATTCTGAAACTTCATATCAAAAAACTGAACCAGTGGCCCAGACAGCAGCGACCTCAGTGGCTTTATGGATGTCAAATGTTCTTTTCTTAATGATTCATGAGTTGAAATTATTTTTAGCATGGTTTAGACATCTAGAGCTTTCTGTAATGGTAAATTTTGTTGAGTTTCAAGTTTTGTGGATTTAGTTATGAATTTCCAAAGTTGTGACAGAAAAATTGAGAATTTGGCCGAAAATAATAGTGTGAGTTTGATGCTCCCCTTTAAATTCCATGAGTTGTGGGCCAACTTTGGTGATGCAAATGAGTTGTATGTATGCAATTAAATATGAGAATGTGATGTATGAACTCATATAGTCCGCGTGACACCGAATGGAATTTTCATACGCTACGCAACGCGAAATAAGGCATTATTTTAATGCCATCTTCCATTCCCTTTTGTGCAATTCATTATGGAAAACTTAGAAATGATAAGAAGTAAGTTAGAAATATATGGTGTTACACTTCTCATAACCTCAGCTTCTAGAGGCATACCCTATCATGAAGAACCACAACTGACCTCTTTTTCTAGATATGCAACTCTAATATACAAGGGTTTCTCTCTCCCTTAGTTAAGCTTAATAACTATTAGGTAATGGTGCATCTAACTATAACTTTAGAAAGCTACTCTCTTGCTTTCCTTATCCCTCATGTTGTACTAATCGATTGAGGAAGTTTAGTCAATGGCTTGGCTATTTAAGTAAAGCCCTGATAACTCTGTTTTAACACTCTGTTAGACCTAGGAAGTTTTTGGTCTCTAAGACAAAAACTATCTAAAACTATACTAGTCTTAGAGACTAAACTAATATGAAAAAACTACCTTAGGCTATCATCTCCCAAAAAAACTATTATACTATAACCATGGGCTCTTTGTAATTTTATAGGATTTATTGTGACCTTTTAAAGCCTCACTAGGGTCTATTGCGACCAACAATACTATGTTAGGATTTACTGCAATTCATCTAAGAGATTTCAAAGCCTAAGATCATTGTCTCTATAAATAAAACTCATATTTATTAAGTCTGATAACTATTATTCATAACCTTTGAAGCTAAACTCAAATTCCTGCTATGCTATTCATGTGAAGTGGATTTTGTGTACTATCTCATCTTTGTAGCGATCTTATAATAATGATACTTGGGAGCATTTTATTATTTACTCACTACTCTTTATGGAATCATTAGTTTCCTACTTCTAGCCTTTTTTATATTTTCTTTCCTTTACTAACTTACCTCACTTTACCTTGCTTTACTTTCTTTACTTAGTGATGTAAATTATATTTACACTTTACATGTATCCATTATGCCTTTTCTTTCTTATCCCACAGTCAATGACTATGCCCATATTCTACACCCAAGTGCCTTTAGCATTGGTGTATTCTATATCTCATAGGGCATTTCATCCATTAAGGGTGTCTAATTTTCTTCACAATATAGTATCATATGCTGGTCCCTTGAATACTTCATCTTGATTAGTTTGTTTTCACAAGGGACTTAAGCTCAGCATACTAAACTCATGCTAAGCTTTCTAAACTCATATGGTTTAATTCCTAAAGCTTTAATGCCCTAGGCATGTTTCCTTTTACATCACTCTATAATAGAGATCCCTTTTGAATACTTTTCTTAAAATTTTAGCATTATTGGAATCCCTTAGCATATTTTTCTTTAACTTATCCTTTGTAACAAATATAATTTTTGTAAAACCACAAAATGATCCGTATAAAAGCAAGTCCTCTGAAAATGAGCTAGATAATGTCCCAAAAAATTTGGGTAGAGTCCTAGGCTCCTAAAAATGATAATTTCAAGCTCAAACAGAAAGAAAAACAAAGCTAGGATGGTGAAACAAATTGTGACAAAATGTGATGGCATTTTCGTAAATAAGTGAAATTTTTGGAAAAACACATAGGAGGGCTTTTTAAATGGAAAATTTAAGTTTCTCTAAGTACTCAAAGGCCTTGAAAATCATGGGAAGCCCCAAGACTGGTAAAGCCCCTCCGGTATACGTTTTCCAATGGCGGTGAGGCCGAACTTTGACAGATTTGTTCAGGAAGGTTTTTGCTCTAATTTGAGTGATTCTAAAGCATTTTATTAAATTGGAATCTAAATTTTATAATGAAAAAGACGCTTTTCAGAAAGAAGCTAAAACAAAGCCAAAATAAAATTGCCATTATGGAAGGATGAAATTAAAATTTTTGAAAATTCCAATTTCGTCCTTCTAGAATGGTTTTGTTGTTTCTCCTCTTTGCTTCTTCCTTGTGCACTTTTGGACTTAAACCAAAACCATATCATGGGGAGGTTTTTTGTCCAAAAACAAGAGAAGAACTAGGGTTTTAAACCATGAGAAAGAGGTGTAATACCATATTTTTCTATTATCATACTCTTCCATTCTGGGCAATTGGTGCACATTCACAAGACAAAGAGTGAGGAAAAGTATGAAAATAACTCACTTTTATCGCATTACGTCAAGGTAAAATTTTTCAATTTGCATTATATGGATCTCGAGAGTTCCCCAACATCATTCTCTAATTATTTTCCATCCATGTAAGTCATAAACATCTCAAAATTCCACATAAACCATGGATCAAGGGTCAAAAATCCTAAAATTTTCTTCATTCATCATGGCTATACAATGATAAATTTTAAGGGTAACTTTGAAAAATCATAACTAAATGTAGAAAAATAAAAATTATACAAACCATAACTTTCTAGAAAGCTCTAGATGTTAAATTTATACTACAAATAATTCTCAGCCATGAAAATCCCATCAAACCACATTTGACAATGAAATAACCACAAAGGTCTGACTGCCACCTAATACTAATACAATTTACTACTATAAACTTTGAAAATGTCCAATTAATTCCAAAAAAATTCAATCCATACAAATGATACCAATCTAGAAAGTTAAGGATGTTAGCTAGAGGAAAAAAATAACTATAGACCAATATAAGAACATTCAGACCCTAAAAATCAATCAAATAATAACATGGGTCTGACTGGTAGTCTGGTACTAGACAGTACCTTTAAAAATTAATATCTCCCTCTCTAGACATCCAAATAAGGTGTTTCCAATTGGCACATGTCACTAGAAAGTCTAGTTTCTCCCTGTAAAATTTTGTGGTAATTGGACATCGTTTGCCACATGAGTGATAGAGTTTCATTTCAGACCAAAAAGAACAATGCACTAAACCAAAACCAAAAAAATTCCCAACTTTGAAAATTCATCAAATATTCCATAGCCCTCTAAAAATTTTGCACTTTGGCTCCCCAAAAAGCTTTCAATAAGCTTTAGATGAATGCCAAATTTTAGAATAAGAATAGCTCATTTGGACAAAAAGTGATAAAAGCTCACCAAAATGGTCAATTTTTCCTCTTATAAGGTATCACTGTGGTCCAAATGTCCTTCCTTTGAGTTTGGCACCTCTTGGATAAGTTTAAAAGTATGAACATGACTTGCATGAACTATCCAAGTAGTCTCAGACCTCATGCATCTTAATTTGGCTATTCAACTTCTATTAATGCACTAATACATTAAGCCATGAAGAAGACAAAATTCCTATTTCCCTGGATTTCGTGCCACATATGGTCTATACAAAAGTCATGCATCATATTACATTTGTCCATGAGCTTACATCTCAAAAATAATATGTACAAAGTAACTTTGGCATTCAAATACATAACAAGCTACATAATGGACAAGGTATGACTTTTCAATGCTCTTGGCTTGCCTTCATTGCTTCTTGAACATCACCTAGGTAGTTCAAGATAATGGAGGGAAGGGAAGTGAGATTCCTTGAATCTCAATAGCTCACACGTCTATTCACATACACATTCAAGGTACATATACATCAAAGCATATGTATGGAAGGTTTGGCAACCATAAAGTATGCAAAGTCACAATTTCCATGCCATTTATACACATTCAAGCTAAGAATATGCTCTAAAGACTTTTGGTTTTACCTCACCCTATTTCTAGGACTTTTGGATTTGTCTCACTCTTAGCCTAGGGACTTTTGACTTAGTCTCACCCTTCTAAGAGACTTTTGGCTTAGTCTCACCCATGCCATGAGACTTTTGGCATCACCTCACCCTTATGAGCTCTTTCCACAACCAAGGCCATTCAAGGAAATACATTGGTACCAATGTAATGTCAAGGCATCAAGTGGCATGTTATCAAGTCATAAGAACACACACAAGCATACAATAACATATATATGCACACAAGAATGCAAGGAGAATGAAGTGAAGAGCTACATTGGATTTATGCAAGCTTTTCTTGATCCTTTTCCTTTCCTTTTTTGATCCCACAAGCACATCTAGGTGGGTGTGTGTTCTCTTGGCCTAAACACCATAAACAACACACAATTACATACTTGAAGTAAGCCAAGACACTAAACTCACTCTTGAACACACACCTGATTCTATAAGTGGTATAATGGTTTCATAAATGGCCTATTGAAGCAACTCTCACATTTAAAGTTCTAGGCTTCATTCTTTTGTTATTTTTAGGCTTCTTGGACTCATTTAAGGTCCTTGGAGCCTTCACACATTCATTTGCACAATTAGAAAACTAAGTTGCTTTATAAGGTACCATTATTGACACCATTGTCCCATCTCCTAATCTATGGCTCCTAAATTTTTTCCAAGGGTTTCTCCCATCTTCTAGCACCATGGGAAGTCTTAAACTAAGGTTAGAATAATTTAAAACACTCATTGGCCCATAGAACTAGCCTAGGCCGAGACAAGTAACATAAATAGGATTCTTGGACTTCTTGATTTTTCCTTGATGGGAGAGCCACTTGGAGAGGTTTCTAAGAGTCTTAGGAGCTCAAGGAAACATTCAAATAGCCAAGGGATTACTCACACAAAATCAGATTTTACAAACCCCTAAAGAAGCCTACACTTTTTTATTTTATTTTCCATAGGTTTTACTTGCAATTTCTTACCATATTCCTCTTCTCCATGGTCTAAAGCCTTTGTTCCTTCCTTGTTTTTGCACAAAACTTCCCTTTCCCTTATGGTTCTAGTTTAGGCCAAACAAGCACCAAGAAAATATCAACAAGAAGAAGTAATAAGAATGAAAAATTACCTTAGATTTTTAGCTCCCTTTTGATGTTTCTTCCCTTACTTGAATTCCCTTCTTAGTTTTTGAAAATTCCCCACTTGTTCTGGACCAAAAATAGAACCAATACCTTCAAGAAAACCATAGAAAGAAAGCATAGAAGGAGGGGAGCAAGGTTGGAGGAAGAAAAAGCATGAAAATCTACAATTTCCTTACCTTTTCTTTTATTTTGTCTTCTTTTTCTTCCCCTTCTTGTGCACCTAAGAGAGCAGCTTATTTTCTGTATTTTGGGCAGAGGAAAGTCATGCTATATGAGGGGGAGAAGTGTGTGAAAGCTTTAAGAAACACACTTTTTCAAAAATTCTAATTTCATCCTTCCATAATAGCAATTTCATTTTAGCTTCGTTTTAGTTCCTTTTTTAGAACCTTCTTTTTCAATATAAAATTTAGGTTCCCAATTTAATAAAATGCCTTTAGAATCATTCAAATTGGAGTTAAAATCTTACCAAATGAATCCATCAAAGTTTGGGCTCACTGATGTTGAAAAACGTAAACTGGAGAGGTTTTATTAGTCCCGGGGCTTCCCATGGTTTTTGGGGCCTCTGAGAACCTTGTCTAACTCAAATTTCCCATTTAGAAATCCCTCCTATGTGTATTTCCAAAATTTTCATTTATTTACGAAAATGTCATCATGTTTCGTCAGTTTTTGTCATAAATTGTTTTACTGTCCTAACTCTATTTTTCTTTTCTTCTGAGCCTGGAATTATCATTTTTAGGAGTCTAGGACTCTACCTAAATTTTTTAGGACATTATCTAGCTCATTTCGGAGGACTTTCTTTTATATTGCTCATTTAGTAGTTTTACAAAAATTACATTCGTTATGAGAGGAATATGGCAAGAAATTGCAAGAAAAACCAAAGGAAATTAAGACAAGTAAGTATAGGCTTCTTTAGGGTTTTATGAAATTTGATTTTGTATGAGTGTTTCCTTGGCTATTTAAGTGTTTCCTTAAACCCTTCCAAGTGGCTTTCCTATCAAGGAAAAATCAAGAATCCCATAAACCCCATTATTGTCCATAGGTTCGGCCAAGTTAGGCTCATTGGGTTAAGGAGTGTTTTAATTTGTTCTACCCTTAGTTTTGGACTTTATATGATATTAGAAGATGGGAGAAACTATTGAAAAAAATTTAGAAGCCATAGATTGAGAGATGGGACAATGGTGTCCACAATGGTGCTTTATAAAGCAACTTGATTCTAAGCTTGTATAAATGATTGTGTGAGGGCTCCAAAGACTTTGAATGAGGCCAAGAGGCCTAGAAATGGAAAGAAATGAGAGTCTAGGGCTTGAATTGTGAAGGTTGCTTCAATGGGCTAACCGTTATGCCACTTATAGAACCAAGTGTATATTTAAGAGTGAATTTAGTGTCTTGGCTTGCTTCATGTAATACCGTAGCTCTCTTAGTTAGCCTCCATACATATACAAGTCTCATACATGAATTCTCCCAATAAAACAAAGAAAATAATACCATTTAACGGTGTTACGTCATCCATAATTTCTTCATTTTGGCTCTGTGGGCCTTGGAGACTCTCTCATATCATCCTTACATCTTATTATACCCATACAACTCAAGACCATCTAAAAACATTACCAAAAACCCAAGCTTACATCAACCATACATGGTTTTTAATGGTTTTGCCTCGGGTTCAGTCTGTAACTTTTGAGCCTTAATTTGAAAATTTGTAATTAATTCCAAAAAAAATCAAAATCAAGCATACTATGGCATTTTGGAAAGATACAGATGTATACTCTACACTAGAAATATGTCCAAGCCATGAAACGTAACACATAAGACGTTTGACATGTGAGAAGGTGCAAAGGTTTAGACAACTACTGTTACTGATGTAAGTGTGCTATAAACTTCAAAAATGTCCAATTAATTCCACAAGAACTCATATCCATGCAAATGATACCAATTTGAAAGCTATGGATGTTAGCTTTATGGTAAAAATAGATTCAAACCAAAATAAACACGTTTAACTACTGAAATTCAATGGAACAGTTACTCAGGTCGTGTTGCGCTACTGTTGCTGTTCTAGAAATTCAAAAATTCATATCTCTTAGTCAGACCTCCAAAGGGGGTGTTTCTAGTTACTACAAGTCGCTGTGAATGTCTAGTTTCTACCTATAAAATTTAGTAACCATTGGACCACGTTTGGCCCTCAGATGACACAATTTCACAACTGACCAAATGAACAGCGCTGGTGCAAATCCGAATTTCTTATACCAATTTTGAAAAATCATAGAAAATTCCATAGACCTCCAAATGACCTGGTATTTAGCTTTCCAAAAAGCTCTAGGAAAGATCTAATTGATGCAAAATTTCAAGTTAAGAAGAGGTCATTTGGTTAGACTTTGCCATAACTTAAGATTATGGCACTTTTGGTCCCAATAAGAGGCAATTTTAGTCTAAATGAGCTCTACATTGCTCTACACACATTTGAGCAATTTAGAAAGCATAAATATAGCATAAATAAGTCTCTCACAAGGTCTGAAATATCATGCAACTCAAATTCATTATGCCACTTTTATAAACATACATGCACAAGTGAGCTCCCAAGGGATCAAATTGCACACTTCCACTCATTTAACTCTATTCTTGATATATATACTGTCTTTACATAGTTTTACACTTGTTCAAAGTGTCATGACTCAAAAAATAACATATACATATATACTTTGACATTATAATACATCAAAACTAGAAAAATTTACCAAGAGATAGATATTTAAGCTCCTTGGCCTCCATCTTTTAGATCTTGAACTCCAACTAGACCATATAAGATGAGAGAAAGGAGGGGGTGAGATTTATTGAATCCCAATAGCTCATACACCTATTCAAGGCATAAAACATGTCAAAAGTACAAGTATGTAACCAATCAACCTAAGAAGCATTGAATTCTCACATTTTTATATCACAAACTCATGCCAAACATAAGAATGAGCTCTAGGGACTTTTGGTTTGGCCTCACCCTATTTCTAAGACTTTTGGATTTACCTCACTCTCGGTTTAGGGACTTCTGACTTAGCCTCACCCATCTAAGGGACCTTTGGCCTTGTCTCACCCATGTTATGAGACTTTTGGCATCTCCTCACCCACATTAAGGGACTTTTGGCACTACCTCACCCTTATGAGCCATTTCCTCATTTCAAAGACATTCAAAAAAGCATATTGGTACCAAAATAGCAACATAGCATTAAGTGGCACATCTCAAATATATAAAAATGCACACAAGCACACAATGACACATATGCAACAAAAAATGCAACAAGAAAAGGTAGAGAGCTACCTTAGTGCAAATTCAAGCTTTACTTTGTTTGTTCCTTCTCCTTTTCGATTCCACAACCACAATGAGATGGGGTTGGATTTCCTTGGCCTATTTACAATAAACAACACTTAATTATACTCTTGGAATAAGCTAGGACTTCCAACTTACTCTTAAGAATACACTTTATACTATTTGTCATAATATGGTTCCATTAAGGACCTAATGAAGCAACTACCATAATGAACATTCTTGGTTCCATTCTCTTGCCATATTTAGGCCTCTTAACCTCATTTAAGATCCTTGAAGTTATCACACACTCACTTTCCTAAACCCTAAACCCTAGGTCCATGTTGCTTCATAAGGTTATATTATGGAAGCCATTGCCTCATCTCCCTACCAAAGGCTTCTAAATTTTTCCAAAGAGTTTTTCTTATCTTCTTTTATTATATAAAGCCCCAAATCAAGCTTGGAACCATTTAAAACATCCCCTAGCTATCTCTATGGGTTTTGATCGATTTATGCTTCCATTAAGGACCCATGGAGTTTGGAATTTTTTCTTAATGGATGGGGCACTTGGGAGGCTCCCTAGGAGTCTTAGAAATTCAAACAAAACTCATATATGATGCAGAATTCTTGAATCAACCCAGATTTTAGATTATGTTCAAGAATCCTACACTTTTCTAACTTGAATTTTACTAGCTTGTCATGCATTTCTTTAGTGTATTCCATCTTCCCATGGCCTAGTTTGATGACTTCTTTTGGATTATAAAACAAAAACTCTTCCCTCTTCATGGTTCTGTTTTAGGCATCCCACCATGGAAGAGGAGAAGGAGAAAAAGAAGCAACAAAAGAAAAGAAACTACCTTGCAATCAAGCTTCCTTCAAGAGTCCTTCCTCTTCCCTCTTCCTCCTTGAATTTTGAATTCCTCTACCTTGGTCTGACCCCAAACCAGCACCAAAAAGTTCATTATAACCATGGAAAGATAGAGTAAGAAGAGGAGAATGAAGTTTCGAGAGGAAAAAGTAGCAAAATCCTACACTTTCTCACCTTTTGCCTTGCTTTCTTCCTCCTCAAATCCCTCTCTTTTGTGCACCTAAGGTGTTGTGAGTTTTCTTTGAAAATGAGCAGAAGAAAGTAAGTTTAGGGAGGGAGAGGATGAAGTGGACTTTAAAATGGCATTTAGAAGCTTCCTTTTGCAAATTGTTTCCATTTTTACCCTTTGTAATGGTATTTTTGATTTGGCTTTGTTTTAGCTCCTTTTTTAGAACCGTATTTTCTATCATAAAATTTAGGCTCCCAATATAATAAAATACCTTTGGAATCACTCAAATTAGAGCTAAAATCTTCCTGAACAAATTTATCAAAATTCGGGTCAACCATCGTCGAAAAGAGTACACTGAAGGGGCTTCACTGGTCCTAGGACTTCCCATAGTTTTTGGGCCTCTGAGAACTCTGGGCAACTCAAAATTTTCATTTAAAAATCCCTCCTAAGTGTTTTTCGAAAATTGTATTTATTTACTAAAATGCCACTAGCCTTTCAATAAATTTTTTGAATCACTCCAACCCCAATTTTTTGGGTAAATCAAGGCTCAAATCCTCATTTTCTATTATTTAAAATTTTATCAAATTTTTTTTGGCCTTGAATAGCTCATCTCAAGGGACTTGCTTTTCAAATTGGCCCATTTCGGTGTTTTTGCAACATATCGAGCATTACACTTCAAGTGCATAATTATGTGTTAATTGTGATGTTTAGGCCAAGAGAACATCCAACCACCTAGGTGTACTTGTAAGGCCAAAAAAGGGAAGGAACAAACCAAGTAAAGCTTGTATCAAGTTAAAGGTAGCTCTCCACCTCATTCTTCTTGCATTTTTATGTGCATATGTATGTCATTGTGTGCCTATGTGTGCTCTCGTGACTTGATAGCATGCCATATTGTCTTGATATTACATTCATACCAATGTGTGATCTTGAATGACTTTGCTTGTGGAAATTGCTCACAAGGGTGAGGTGATGCCAAAAGTCTCTTAGTGAAAGTGAGGAGATGCCAAAAGTATCAAGGTATGGGTGAGACTAGGCCAAAAGTCTTTTGAATGGATGAGGCCAAGTCAAAAGTCCCTAAGCCAAGAGTGAGGCAATTCTAAAAGTCCTAAAATGGGGTGAGGCAAAACTCAAAGTCACTAGAGCTCTTCCTTGAGTTTGATATGAGATGGTGGCATAGAAATGTGATTTCATGTGTTCTATACCTGAGGCACCTTCCATATATGTGTTCTTGATGTATGTATGCCTTGAATGTGTGTGTGAGCTATTGAGATTCTTGGAATCTCACTCCCCTTCCCTCCATCATCTTAAAATGTCTAGGTGGTGTTCAAGAAGCAAGGAATGCAAGCTGAGAATCTTGAGAAGTTGTATTTTATCTATTATGTAACCTTACTTGTAATGGAATGTTAAAGTGAGCTTGTACATGTAATTTTTGAGATGCAAGACTATGGGCAATTGTAAAATGATGTATGAATGGTGTATGAACATTGTATGGTGCCAAGACAATAGAAATGTGAAAATTGGACCTTTATGTGCATACTTGATACATGCATTCTTGAGTGTGAGACAACCAAAATAAGATTCATGATGTTTAGGACCACTTGGTTAGTTCCTACAAGTCATATTCATGCTTTTAAACTTGTCCAAGATGTGCCAAACCATTAAGGAAGCCATTTGGACCAAAGTGATACCTTATGAGAGGTAAAATTGACTATATTGTGAGGTTATATCACTTTTTATCCAAATGAGCTTTTCTTGGTTTGAAATTTGGCATGCATCTAGATCTTGTTAAGATATTTTTGGGAAGTTAAAGTGGCTAATATTTGGAGGTCTATAGAATATTTGGCAAATTTTTGAAGTTGGTTGAAAATTCAGAATTTGTCACTAGTACTACTCATGTGGTCCAAATTTTGTTCTTTATTATTCATGGGGCAAACGATGTCCAATTGTCATAAAATTTTATAGAAAGAAACTAGATCTTACAAGTGACTTGTGTCAACTAGAAACATCTCATTTGGATGTCTAGAGAGGGAGATATAAAATTTTGAAATTGCTATTCTGTTCTAGGCGCACCTCTAGACCCGTGTTACTATTTAATTAATTTTTTGGGTCTGAATGCTCTTGGATTAGTCTGGAACTATTTTTCCCTCCTAGTAACATCTGTATCTTTCTAAATTGGTATAGATTGTATGGATTGGATTTTTGTAGAATTGATTATGAATTTCCAAAGTTCATATAAGTAAGTTGTACCATAATTTTGGACAGCTTGACCTCCCTATGTTTTCTATTGTCAAATGCAATTCAGATGAGATTTTGGTGGCTAGGACTTATTTTTATGTAAATTTAACATCCAAATCTTTCTAGAAACCTATGGTTTGTATGATTTTGATTTTTCTACATTTAGTTATGATTTTTCAAAGTTGCCCCTAAAATTTATCACTATACAACCGCGAAGAATGAAGGGAATTTTAGGGTTTTTGACTCTTGATCCATGGTTTGTGCTAAGTTTTAAGAATGTTATGATTTGTATGAATGGAAAATAATTAGAGAAAGTTGTTGGTGAGTTTATGGGGTCCCAAAGACGTGAAATGAAAAATTTATTCACCATGCAACGTAATTCAATTCATTATTTTAATGCATTTTCTTGGGATATCTTTGATTAATTGTATAATCCCATTTGCAAGAAGGGGATCAATGTTAGAAATGATATGGTATTACATCCTTTAACTTAATTAGCTGGGTTACTTTTTAATTATTGAGACACTCTTTATAGTTGATACTGTCAGTTACTATGCAATTAGGTTACATTACTATTGAGTTTGCTATACCCAATATCACGTAATCACTATCACAAGCAAATCACAGCATCAAACATTAATACATGGGCACATCATAACTGAGCTCAAGCTGTAGCATCCCTAACTCATAATTATGGTGATTAAGCTTAATTGCACAATTAATAGTCATAAATACTATATATAAAGTTAGTACAAATAGCCATTTAGGAAAATTACTGAGGAAATTTGAACCTTATTCTTTTTTAGGATCATTATGTAATAGGCAAACCCACTTAAGTCTATAAGAAATTTTAAGTCATCAAAGACATCCTTTATATCATGTCACCACTAACCTCACATCCAAAAAACTCTCTTATAATTGTTCCCAAGCCATTGCATACCATTAGCCTTATAAAACTAAGTTATAGAGGCTAAAAATAAGAGTTTAGTATTTTAGGCCGCAACTTGGATATTCCCATCACAACTAAGTTGGCTACTAGAACTTAAAACTAAGTTATTGGACTTGCACAGCAACTTGGTTTACTCATATTGTGACTCGAGTGGTTAATAAAGCTCAAAACCAAAAATATACGATCTAAGCCATGACACAGGCCTTTCGCACTATGACATGATTACTCTTTGAACCCTACTGTGCAAGTTTTCATGACTCTCGTTGCAGTGGACTCCCTTTGTGTCATGGTGAGATAAGCCTCTGGAACCTAAGGTTCCAATTTTCTTGAGTCTCACCACAGTGAGCGACCTCTTTGAAGCTCTCCTAAGCTTCTATCTCGACGCTTGCCATAATGATCTTCCCTCGTGCCACGATGAGATTGCTTGCAGGTTCCCTTTAGACCTACACTTCACAAGTTATGCCATGACTTAGCCCCTTACATCGCAGAGCTCCTTACCTCTGGATGACTCTTGGCTGTGACTTAAGTAGTTTTGGCCATGACTCTATCCCCTTATCTTATTTTCCTCATTTTCTCACTTCCTAGTCATATTCCATTAATTCAAAGTTAGTTCTAAGGCCTCCCTAGCTAACATTCATAGTCTTCTAGACCTTTTAACTCCCTAAATACCCCAATTAATTCTCTACATTGTTCATAAGCTTAAGGGGAATTCATAATCATTTAGTACTACCATACATATTGGCACATAAATATATTATGATAGCAATTGGTAACCTAGGCCATTAATAACATCATTCATATACATATATATATATATATTCTAGCTAAGCTACCCTAGAATACCAATTGGGATAACCATTCATTGCATTACATGATCAAATCTTAAGTGATTAAGTGATAGTTCTTCATTAGCAATAGACCATGTCAGATCATAATTTAGTACATACACTAAATTCCAAGTACTACAAGGTCTAACTTTCTATTATATTCAACTTTAGTTATAAAATATTAAGAGCCTACACTTGGTAATATAATGCATCATGAAGCTATACAAAAGAGATTACAAAAAATGATAGCATCTATTCTAAACAAAAATGGCTCTAGCATAGAGAGCCCACACATGGCCTCCATGTCAAGGATGCTCATTTCTTGTTTCCCTTCCTCTTATCCGAGGGACCTTCACTTAAAATTGTTAGCCTATATATGGGATGAGATATGAATCTCAGTGACAAAGGGATAATTCCAAACATATGTACAAGTCAATTAGCATAAGTGCAATTCAATTAGATAAACATCATAATCATCCATCATATCAATAAATGATCTAGTTGAGTTACTAGTGACAACTATCCTAAACTAGCAATCACATTCATCATGTTAAAGGCCAATAACACTAGGAAAGACCCATTTACAATGCCAACTCCTTATTGAGTATAACCTGGGCTCAGTGCATTCATAGGTTTGATCATAACCCGATACTCGATCGAAGCATGATGCATAGGTGGCAGCCACACCACAACTCAACTATGGACTCACTCAGGGTCCAAACACAATAATCAAGTAGCCAACCAATCATTTAACACTTCAAAATCATAAATTATATAGTAATTATCTGATTAACAAAGAACATATGCAAGAAATTAAATCAAACCCTAAATTACCTCACTTGGTTGACAAATCTTCGAGAGCTAACAATAAATGCCAATTCACTCTATGAACATAAAATTAGACAAATATGACTCTTAATCATCATTTATAGCAACAAATCAAATACCCAAAGAGTTGAACTATTAATGACTACTTAGAGGTTACTTACCTAACCACCCATGGATTCTATTTTCAGGTTTTTGCTTCCCTACACTAAAACCATAACATTTCACTTTAATTTCTGGGTAATTTTGCATAAAATCAAAACCTATACCAAATGTCAGTTATTGAGGCTAAAATACAACAAAAAGCATAACAAAATAAGGAAAAGATACTTACTTAATGGTCCCTCTAGTCTTAACCTTCAACAATCAACAAGAAAACACCAAAACAACAAATTTTAGATTTGGGAAGATGAGAATCCACTAAACTAGAAGCTATTTGAATCAAATTGTAGAGGAGAATGAGACGGTTAAGTTCCATGTAGGTTACCATGGCTAAACCTTCCTCTAGAAGTGTAGAATAGAGCCAAAATGCTAGTAAAACCCTAGCCTCCCTTGGACCTCTGAATTTACCTCTTAAGTTTTTCTTATGGTTCTATAGAATAGGGCAAGGACAATGGATCTTTAGGATTTTAGATGGGTTTTAGAGTTGACCCAGAGGCCCACTATTCAGTTAGCCCAATTTTCCTAGTGATGGGCCAAGGTTTGATGGGTTAGGCTATAGAACACTAAGAGTTAGAGATAAAATGTGCTAACCCAATAGCCCAAGACCCATTTGAACCCATTTTTTCTAAGTTTTGGGCTAAAGTTAAATGGGCTTACTTTAGTTGGGTTTGCATAAGAAGATAATTGGGCCTCTACTAAAGGTTTTTACCATAAACAAAATAATCATAAGGCCTACAATATTTAATGTTCCCTTTTCATTTAATTAATTCTTCTTAATTAAGCCCAAATCTACAATTATTACCTTTAATTAATTTTGGGGTGTTACACAAGCTACTATCACTAGTGTATCTTTCTTTATATCATGTGGCACTTAAGGGGGAGAAGAAACTCTTTCTCTAATCTTTTTCTACTAATTACTGTACTACCCTATGGCTATCTTCTCTTGTCCTATTGAGTGGCTCGTCGTACAACCCTCAAAATAATACTAGGTTGATAAAATATGTAGCAAATGGCACAACCTAAGTCATCTCCCTTGGAATTGGCGTTCAATGTTTTATTGAGTTTTCTAAATATTAAAAGACTCTAAAAATTCCTAAACTAAGGGGGTTTGATTTAATTAAACTAAGCAAAAACTAAATTGAATTAAAAATCCTAATTGCTATCTAATTTGGTGAATTTTGGTTGAAAAATGGACTTGTGACTAGCTTTAGATTCGCCCCTTGGTATCCACTATCCTTATCCTAATCTAATTGTAATTGATTTTGGTCTAAGAGTTCCTAATCGTGTTCATAACAATTTATCTTGAGTAACCACACAAGATTCAAGAAATCAACGATCTAATGTTGAATTGAAACCTCACATCCAAATTAAATTGTCAATTCTTGTGTTAGGATCAATGAATATCCAATTTGATTGATTAACTAATTTGATTAGCTTTTGAATCATCCTAAATATTTAATTAACCAACTAAACATTAAGGAATCCTCAATTTAAACAATTAAGCTCACTCATGTATTTTATCGAACACCTTCGAAGCATACATGAGAATTCAGATAATATTGAAATTAATCAGATCAATTAATCAACAAAAATACTTCCTAATTAGTGTCTAACCAGCCACTAATTATAATTACACAAATTCCCTATCAAATACAACTTAACCAAGACAATAAATGAAAGAGAAAAAGTGTAGGAAAAATAAGGAAATTCTTAGCCAAAATTCTGAATTATTCTTCCATGGATTCAAGCTTCTCCAAGGACTTCCTCCTAGCTAGCCTCAAGGTGGATTAGAAAATCTTAGGATGTTGGATGGAAGGAAGATGGAGTGAATGGGAATGAGTGGTTGGATGAGGATGGAGTGGACAATGGAATGGTTGATGAATGGTGCCTCAAGATGAATGGGATGAAGGATATATATATGCGAGGGGCTGCGAGATTATAGAGACGTGGGATGGCTTGTATTGTGCGAATGGATGAGGGTCCAATGATTTGAATGAAGGAGGCGTGAATATGTTGGAGAGACGTGAATAAATCAGAGACGTATTGAATAATAATTCCACGTGCTCACATGCAGCCTCTTTCGTGCGTATCATGCTTGGATCTGAACTCTTGCTTCCTTTAAACCCCACGTGCTCAGCTGCTTATCTTCGTGTTTGCTCGTGCCTTCTGCTCTTAATATATATATCACAAGCTTGCATTGTAGATAGTGTGGGCCCCATTGAATATAATAATCCACTTGCTGAATTATTCACGTTATCCATGCAGCTCTTCTTCGATGTGGGATGCTTCCAATCTAGTTTAGCAGCTTCTTCGTTCATGCAAGCTTATTCTTCTCTCTCGAGCTCATTCCAGCCACGTTAAAAACGTAGCTTCTTTTTCGTTTTGCTTCCAAACAGAGGCTGCTTCCTTCACTTGTTCTGCATGTTCTCTATCAGCTCAGCTTCTTCTTCTGCGTCTCCAGCGTCTGCCCAGTCCAGCGTTGTTCAGCTCGTGTTTCTGCATGCATTTTCCTTCTTATATCATGTTCCCAGCTGCTGTTCCAGCTCATACATCTTGCTTTGTTTTCAGCCATGTTTCTTCTAGCTCTATTCTAGCTTATGTGCAGCTTCTTTCATGCATTCTGCTCCACGTCAGTTTATGTGTAACTTCATTATAAAACCCGTAGAAACATGCAGTAGCTTCAGTCACTCATGTTGCTTCCTTGTTTCTCGCCTGTACTCCAGCGTTTTTGTTCCTCAGCTCAGCGTTGAGCTTCCTCATGCTTCGTTTGGTTCTCTTAACTTCGTGTTGCTCTTCCAGCCTCTTTTTCTTGCATACACATAAACTCAAGCTACCCACGTTGTTTTCTAAACTCAAAGCTCAGGTTTCTGCATGCTTTATTCGTTTAGCTCTCATGTTAGCTTTGTTTACACGCCTTCAAGCCTTCCTTCATTCACTTGCATGCTCTGCTTTCCACGTTGGCTGCTGTAGCTTCTAACGTGTTTTCTGCATGCTTCATACACATTACTTTACTCCTTCTCCAGCTAGCTCGAGCTTGCTTGCTTCATGAATCTTCATGCAATCTTCTCTTCACACATTATTTGCTTGTTTTCTCTTTATCCAGCCCGTGCATATTTCTTGAACTCAAAGCTTGTGTTGCTTCCTTCTCCTTCACAGCCTTTGTGGCTTCATTTGCATGACTCACTCATTCATTTGTTTCTCGTTTAAACTTAAGCCTAAGATCTCCTTTGATGCTTCTCCATTCAAGCTCTAATTGCCAAAAAATAATCTGCACAAAAAGATAGAAAAATTCACATAATTCATTTAAAATGATTTATGTATTTAAAATCAATTATTTTTCCAATTAATTCATAAAGTGCAAAGAATGGCTATTAAAATAAAATTCCATCTAAATACACCCCTAGAATCATATTTGGTCACTAAAATGCTTAAGTTAGGAGGATTAAAACATATAGAATTCATGCTTATCACCCATTATTTCTACTTAGGGCCTATATCATACTATATAGATTGTCATACCAAAGGCAACAGTGCTTTCTAATGCACTCAATTATATTGCTTTTTCATCAATTCTTAACTTTATTATGTCCTCGGCTCTGACATTACCACATTCTTTCTCTTTGACTCTTACTCTCACATTACCCATGTGAAAAGAATTATCTATTACTTATCTATTTCTTTATTATTCCTCTGCTTATCTATACTTAAGAGCATTCCCATACTTTATGGGTTCACCTTATCTTACTTACTATTTGTAAAGATTGAGGGGGTATGCTTCCTCTCAATCTCATCCTCTAATCTTTAATTGGATTATTCTTTTCAAAAGGAACTTTATGCTCCATGAACCCCAGAGCTTATCTTTCTCAGAGCTTTTAAGCTTACACAACTATTCCTCTATGTCTTGGAACTCACCAACCTAGAGCTTTTAACTTTCTATAGCTTCCCTGCAAACAATGAGGCGCTTTGCTTGCCTCAACTCCTTTCTTTACTTGGGTTAAATGTGTTTAATTGTCCTAAATCTACTTCGTTAGCAATTCTATGCTCCACAACTAACTTTACTACTCATATGCATTCATATAGCACCTATTTCATACTAGAAAAGCTTATCTAGCTTAGTGATGAATTCGTTTCCCTTTATCTATTAGGTTTTAACTCTTATTTTGCATTTGCATTTATTATACTTGATCTATTAACTCTTCTTTAGTCATTATTAAAGTGAAGATTTTCATTTTTATGCACTAATTTCTCAACTCTTTCTCTCTTTCTGTGTCCTTGTAATTACAAATTTAGGGCCTTATTTTTTGAAGAAATACTAACTAGTAACTGGGGGTCTTCTATTTCATTATATTTTGCTTTCTTCTTATCAAGCTAGAAAAAACCTTTCTAATTATTTTCTCTTTTAAACTAAATTTCTCTTCTCTACTCATCTCATTTTATATTGGAGTTTCTACTCACTATCATTTTCAGGCTACAACTTATAACTTAGCCTAAGACACTTTCTTTATTAAGGATTTCCTACAATCCCCAGGTAGCAACTTACTATAGATCCATCTAGCGCACCAAGGATGACTGTATACTATCACTGGACTCTCTTAGGCTTTTTTTTCCAATCTTATTCTCTTTTCTATATCCGATAGTGAATCTTAGTAACTTTAGTGTCATAACAGGTATCTGTTTCCCTTACGTATCTAACACTAATTTACTCACATTTATTTTAGGTTATCACCTTTAGGGTTCATCATTCTATGTATACTCATGACATTTTCTATATACTTATGTCATTCCTTTATATATATATGTGTGCTTAGGACATTCTCTATATGTCTTGGTCAATATTGTTGGCCCATTCACTACTATCAGATAGAGTAGCATTATATGTTGAAGTCAACACCTCAGAGTAGTCTCTACAACCCTTACTACTCTTGTACACTATCATTCTCATTCTAAATATTACTATTCCTTAAACAAATCTTGGACTCAGTCTCTTTCTTAGACTTATATACTAGGCCCATTATTCTTCTGTCACTTATGTATTCTCTGTAAACTTACTAGGCCTTTCAATGGTCTATCTTTCATCTCTTTCCAACTTGGGGTCTTTGACTTTCTTTTCTCTCTTTCAGCCATAGCAATCTACTTTCTCATTAGCCTGAATATGGCTAATAAGGCCTTCTTATTTCGAATTACTCTATTGCCCTGAATATCCTCTTTAGCTATACACCTTTAGTGACAGAATTTACTGTTATTAAAAGTCAAAATAATTTATCTTTGGCTAAATGGACCATGTGAACTTACCAAACTCATTTCTTATCCATAAGACATTTGTTCAATCAGAAATATCACATTTTGAACCATACATTTTGGGTCCAAGGCATACATCACAAAATCACATCACACTTGCAAATTTTTCACATACTCTATATTCTGATATAATTTTTAGAAATTCATAACTAATTCTAAAAAATTCCAAATCATGCAAATTATAGCTTTTCAGAAAGCTTAGAATGTCATCTAGCTGCCATAAAAATTTTAGATTAAAACAACTATGTTTGTTCCCACAAAATATGATAGAACAGTAATTCGGGTCTGGTGGTCATTCTACAGCAATCCTAGAGCTTCAAAAAATTCATTTCTCCTCCTACAGAGTTCCAAATTGGGTGCTTGATAAGCATGATTTTTATATATTTTATTATCCTTAGCTTAAGCGTTTTAATAGTTAAATAAGGCTTAATAGATTTACTTAGGTGGAATTTGATTTTAGTAGCCATTCTTTGCACTTTAGGAAATAATTTACAAACTTTTAGATTTCTAATGCATAAATATTCTTTTAAATAATACAAAATTATTGCTACTTAATTGTTTCCATTCTTTGTGTGTAGATCCAATTGGGCTTTCTCAATTTCATGCATAGATTGGGCTAGCATACACATAAGCATTACCTCTCTTGGGTCTCACCAGCACTCATACAGTAACTCACGTGTGTGTGTGGGAGGAAGAAGCAGGGAAAAGGGAGAAGGAAAGAGAGACTCGAGTTGGGGACTCTATGAAGGAAGCTGCCTCTATTTTTTAGAGCAAAATGTGAAGAGTGGAGATAAGAGAACAACAAATGAAGAAGCTTAAAAACTCAAGCTTGGGTTCTACATGGAAAGGAGCTTGCATGGAGAAAACACGAAGAAAAAGAGCCATGAGTTGGATTGGAAGAGGAGTAGAAACAGTAAAAGAAGTTACGGGTTTGGTTTGGAGATGAAGCAAGTCACAACACAAAGCTACAGGTCAACATGGGAGAAAAAGAAACATGTAAAAGGTGAGTTGTGAAGCTACAGACTAGGGAGAACTCCAACACAAAATGTAACACCATAGATTTCAAGCTTGTCTTATACTATTCTCATGCCCATTGCCATGCATTTCATAAAAGAGGAAAGAAAATGGCATTAAAAAGTGAGTAAATTTGCGTTGCGTTATGCATATATATTTCTTTCAGAGTCTTATGGCCCATATGGACTCATACATCATATTCTCATATTTAATTACATAGATACAACTCAAATCCATCACCAAAAGTGGTCTAGAACTCGTGCAAGGCAAAGGAATACATAAAATTCCCTAAGGTAGCCTCGGTCAGAATTTCATACTTTCTGTCACAAAGTTTGAAAAATCATAACTAATTCTAGAAAAAATGCATTCTTTACCATTCTAGAAAGCTACAGAAGTATAATTTATGGTAAAATATATCCAGCCACAAAACATCACACAAAAGATGTTTGATATTCAAAAAGGTGCAAAAGTCCGACTGGCTACTAGTACTGATATAGATTTCTACTATGAACTTAAAAAATGCCCAATTAATTTCAAAAAAAAATCTAATCCATGCAAATGATACCAGTCTCGAAATATATAGATGTTATCTAGAGGGAAAAAATAACTTTAGACTAGTCCAAGTATGCCCAGGCCTCAAAAACTAACCAAACAGTAACCTAGGTCAGTCTGGATACCTGATACTAGACAAAAACTTTAAAAATTCTTATCTCCCTCTCTAGACATCCAAATGAGGTGCTTCTAGTTGGCACAAGTTACTGAAATTTCTAGTTTTTTCTTATAAAATTTCATGGCAATTGGACATCATTTGCTCCCTTAATGACAGAATTCATTTTCGGACCTAAGTGAACAATACCTTGAACCAATTTCAGAACTTTTCCCAACTTTGAAAATTCATCAAATGTTCCATAGACATTCGAAAATTCTGCACTTTAGCTTCTCAAAAAGCTCTCAATAAACTCTAAATATATGCCAAGTCTCAAATCAAAAAGAGTTCATTTGGATAATGTAACATCTAGTCCCTCCATAAATTTGAGAAACGCAATGTTCGGTTTCTCCGTAAACGTTAGAAATGGGCCAGATATAAAAGGAAATCCTTGAAATAGAAGAAATTGGGGCAAACTAAAATTATGATAAAATTTTAAATATTAGAAAATGAGGATTTGAGGTTTGAGATGCCCAAAAACCAGAGCCAGAAGAGCTCAGAAAATTTGCCGAAGAAAGTAAGGGCATTTTTATAATTTTTGGAAAATTTTGAAGTCTCATAGGAGGGCTTTCTAAATGGAAAATTTGAGCTTTCTGGGGTTCTCAGAGGCCCTGAATACCATGGGAACCCCTAGAACAATTGAAACCCCTCCGGTGAGCAATTTCGGCCATCAGTTGACCGAAACTTTGACCGAACGGTTCGGAATGGTTTTAGATCCTTCTTGAGTGATTCCAAAGGCAATTCTTATGATTAAGAACCTAAGAAATATGATGGAAAAGATGGATTTCAAAAAGGAGTTGAAATGAGCCCAAACGAACAAAACTACGAAGAGGGACTAAATTGCAAATTCTGAAAGTTGCTTAAATGAATCCCTAGCTTATAAAAAACGTCCCTCCTCTGCTCAGATCTCCTCACCCACTCTCTCACACGTTGAAACAAAATTAAGAAGGGCTAAGAGTGGCGCACAAAAGGGGAGCTAATTAAGGAAGGAAGAAGAAGCCTTGAATAGGTATGAAAGTGTGTGTTTTCTTCCTTTTGTCTTTACAATAAATATTCCCCTCCTTCTCCTCCATATTTCCATGGGTTCAGAATGTATTTTGATGCTATTTTGGTTCTAGTCCAGCAAGGAGAAGTTAGGATTGGAGGGAAGGCTTGGGTGCAAGAGGAAGCCACTTGGAAGAGTAAGAATTTAAGGTAGGTTCCCATTCCTTTCCATGGCTTTTCTTGCACTTCTTGCTTGTTCTCCTCCATATGAATTTCGTGCAACCTAGAGCCCATCCAAAGGGAGTTGAATTTTGACCATATCAAGGGAAGAACAAGTGATTTAGAGTGTGGGAATTTAGAATAGACAAGTGGAAACAAAAAGGGAGCCTTAAAATTCAAGTTGGCACAACTTGGGGTTTTGAAATAAGTGATGAAATCTGATTTTTCCTAGAGGTATTCTAACTTATGTAAGACATGGTTTGAGTCCTTTAGACCCCTAGGAAGTTACATATGTGACATTCCTTCCAAGAAAACAAAGCAAAGTTCAAGGACTTTTTTCATGATGTATATCTCGGCCACACAAGGTCTGGCCACCTAGAGAGTGTTTTAATTTATTCTAAGCCTAGAATGGGACTTCTTATGATGGTAGAAGGTGGGAGGAACCCTTGAAAAAAATTTAGAAGCCATGGATTGGGAGATGAGGCAATGGCTTCCATAATGTGGCCTTATGAAGCAACTTGTGTTTAGGCTTTTGTAAATGAATATGTAATGGCTCCAAGGACCTTAAATGAGGTCAAGAGGCCTAGAAATGAGAAGAGAATGGAGTCAAGAACTTGAATCATGATGGTTGCTTCAATAGGCCATTTATAGAGCCATTATGTGACTTATGGAACCAAGTATGTTCTTGAGAGTAAATTGAATGCTTTAACTTGTTTCAAGAATATAATTGAGTATTATTCATGATGTTTAGGCCAAGGAAACCGAACCCACCTTAGTGTTCTTGTGGAACCGAAAAAGGGAAGGAGTAAGGCAAAGTAAAGCTTGCATAGATAACAAGGTAGCTCTCTCTCTTTTCTCCCATGCATGAATGAATGTCTACATTGTTTTTGAATGTGTGTATGAGTATTTTAAGCTATGAATTATATTTTAGTATGATGTCTATGTTCCATGGAACCATAGTATTGCACTATGTATTCAAATGATGCCTATAAATATTGCATTGGTTTGCTTGAATGTGGAGAGGCCAAGAACCTTCTATCTTCGGTGAGGATGAGCCAAGAACCTTTAGAAGTGGTTGAGACCAAGAGAAAGTCTCCCAAGAGCAAGGCTTAGTTCAAGGCCTTTGAGAAAAAGGGTGAGGCAAGTCCAAGAACTTTGAAGAAAGTGGGTGAGGCTAATCCATTCATTTGGCAAGCCTAAGTATGTTATGTGTACTTTGTGTAAATGCCAAGAATGTATTTTGCACCATTTTCTATATTGATATGCCATGCATGCATCCTTAACACTTGTATTACATTCTTTATGCATGATTGAATGGGAGATGAGCTATTGGGATTCCTAGAATCTCACTCCTCCCTCCCCATTACTTAATATGCCTAGGTGGATCAAGAGAGCAAGGAAATGGGAGCCACCACACTAAGAAGCAAGAAGATTAGCAATGGAGTTGTAACATATTTGTATTATAGCCATATGGTTGTCACATGATGTATCTCCATAATGTATATGATGTATGAGCTTATGAATATTTGTAAAAGTATGGGTATATTGTATATGTATGAGAACTAGACCCATGTGAATGATATTTCATGAATTTGACTTAGATATGCCAAGTTATACAAGTATGGCTCTTGTGTATATCTTGATGTGGATGAGTGAGATTATGGAATTTGGGTTATTAGCCCTTTGAGACATGTTTGATAGAGTATTTTAATGCTTTCTCACGTGCTCATGTGGCCATAGAATGAGAAGAGGCAAAAATGGACCCCTTGAGACCCCATATGAAGCTTAAAAAGGGCATTTTGCAACCCTATGTCACAAATTGATCAAATGGACAAATTTCCTCATGAAATTTGGCATGCATGTAGAGCTCATCTAGATATTTTTGGGAAGCTAGAGTGCAGAATTTTTGGACGTCTATGGAATATTTGGTGAATTTTTGAAGTTAGGAATTTTTCTGATTTTGGTCAGTGTACTGTAGCTTTGGTCCGAAAATGCATCTGTGTCAAACATAGGGCAAATGAGGTCCAATGGTCCTGAACTTTTACATGGAGAAACTAGACATGCACAGTGAGCTATAAAAACTGGAAGCACCTCATTTGGAGGTCTAGAGAGAGAGAAATGAATTTTTGAAGTTAGAACTCACTGTCAGTGATGTAGCAGGACCCTCAGCACTGTTCCATCGAGTTTCTCCAGTTTAATGTCATTCTCTGGGTCTGAAGCTATTTTTCCCTTAATTTAGACATCTGTAGCTTTCCAGATTGATATAGTTTACTTGATTTGGAGTTTTTTGGAATTAGTTATGACTTTTTAAATTCCATATCAGTAAGTTGTAGCAGAACTCAAGGGCAGCCGGACCTTTCATACTTTTCGGTTGTCAAACATAGTACAGCTGGGTGTTTCATACCTGTAATTATTTTTATCTTATAGTAGATATACAGATCTTTCTGGAAAGCAATCATTTGCCTCGTTTTGATTTGTTTTGAATTAATTATGATTTTCCAAAGTCTGCCCCAGAAAACTGAAAATTTGAAACCCGTGGCAAAAATTCTGATATGTGTTCCAAACCTCCAAACCCGAGTTTCTTGATCTAAATGGCTATGAATCCGATATGTTTTAATATGTTATGGTCTAAGAGGAGTGGAGGATCAATTCATGGGCTTGGGAGTGATTTAATGCTGAGCTAGAGGTTCTTAGTAGTGTGCTTCCCATTGTTATGTGTTGTATGTCCAAGTAAATTGTGTAAAAAGTTCAAGTAGTGCAAAATGGACCTCAAGAGTTTATGTAATGATATTCTTGCTTTGAATGAATGTTTTATGGATATTATATGGACAAAATTGCTTAAACCAAAGTGGGTTTGTTTATGTGATTTCGGTCCATATGCTACGCTTTGTGTGCTAGGCTAGTGTTTATTGCTTGAATGCTATGATATGAGTTTCTTGGGGTTAAGATATGACAGATAAAATGTAGTTTAGGTTTTCAATATGGTTAAATTTGCTCCATATTAGATACCAAATGTGTCCAAATGACTTCCCTTAATGTTTGGCACCTCTTGGGAAGTTTAAAAGTACGAATATGACTTGTATGAACTACCCAAGTGGTCCTAAACCTCATGCATTTCAATTTGACTATTCCACTTCTATTTATACATACATTTCCATAATACTAGTTTGCTATTACATGTCCAGATTACACATTTCCATACATATAACCTTAGCTCTCATTGATACATGATACATTAGCATAATTATACATGTTTATAACATTATAAGACATATACAACCATAGATTACAATATTTGCCATTCATATGGCCTTAAAGTAACAAAATCTATACACTTTAATGTCATGCTCTCATCGTCAAGTGATTGGCTCCCATTTCTTTGTTCTCTTGATCCACCTAGCAAGTTAGAACATTGCAAAGGAGGGGATGAGATTCAAAAAATCCCAATAGCTTATCTCCCTTTTGATCACATATAAAATATGCAATACATGCCTTGAAAATACATACATGGACATGTTAACATACATTAGTATTCAAGAAGCATCCTTGGCATTTGAACAAGTCATACATAACATGAATAGCCTTGCCAAGTAAGTGGATTAGCCTCACCCATTCACTTATGGATTTTGAACTTGCGTCACCCATTTCTTTAAGAGGTTTATGACTCAACCTTACTTTTGAGAGTCAACTTCACTTTTGAGAGACTCTTTACTTTGTCTCAACTAACTTTAAAGGCTCTTGGCTTCTCCACACTCAAGCAAACTAAGGCAAGTACATAAAACATCATTTGAATTCATAAAACATCATCATAGTACCATGGCATATGAAATCATGCTAGAATACTTTTTATGGCTTAAAACATATATACACATATTCAAAGACAATGTAAGCATACATTCATACATGAGAGAAGGTGGAGAGAGCTACTTTGCTTGCATTTACACACTTTTTTCTTGAGTCTTGAATCCTCTCTCTTGACCTCACACACCTAAGAAGGTGGAGATCATTTCTCTTGGCCTAAACATAATTTATGGGAGCTAATTAGGTTTATGGAATTAATTTTAAGGCCACACATCTTCCTTAAACACTAACTTAGTCTATTAACCCCTTTATGATTCCAAAATGTACCTAATGAAGCAACATCCATCAAATGAGTTCTAGGCTCCATTCTTTCCTTTCAAATATGATTCTTGACTCCTTTTAAGCCTCTTGGAGTCATCACACAATTAAAACAAAGAGCCTAACTATATGTTGCTTCTTTAGGTCATATTATGGAATCTAAGATACTAATTCATTCTCTAGGCCTCCTAAATTTTTCCCATGGTTTCCCTTCATTTTCATTCATCATATATGACTCAAAAATGGGCTTGAAAGAATTTAAAACTCTCCCTAGGTGTCTCAACCCCCTTTGGCTGAGATTATGCACCATTTAGCCTCCATGGAAGTTTGCTTTATTTTCTACATGAAAGATGCATATGGGGAGACTCCTAGGGATCTTAGGAACTCATTTAAACATTTATTTAGGCCTAGCAATAATTACATTAAATCAAAATTTGAAGAAAACTCATGAAACCCTAGGTTTGCTACCTTGAAAATTCATGGCCTTTTCTTGAATTTCTTTGTATATTCTTACTCTCCTCCCTTAAATTCATAGAATTCACCCTTGGTTTTGCCAAAATTCAAGTCCTCTTGTAACTACATATATAGTGCAAAATAGGGAGAAGAAGGGGGGAGGAGTAGCTATCATAGGATAGAGATTTTACCTTATTTTTCCTTGTTTTCTTACTTGATTCTCACTTTCCTTGGCCTCCTCTCTTCAAATCCGAATTTTTCCCTCTATTCTTCCCTCAAAATAGATCCAAAAACTTCAATAAAATCATACGAAAGAAAGCTTAAGAGGAGAAGAACAAGTTTAGAAGAAGGAGGAGCATGAAAATCTATGAAATTCTTTACCTCTTCCTTGATTTTTCTCCTCCTTTCTTGTCCTCCATGGTGCGCCTAAGAGAGTTGTATTTTCTCTAGTTTTGGGGCAGAAAAGGTCGTGCAAATGAAGGGGAGAAGAAATAAGAAATTTAAAGAGTGTTCAAGAAGCTTCTACTTTCTTAAAAATTCTAATTTTGCCCTACATTTTTTGTATTTTTATTTCTAACTCATTTTAGCTCCTTTTTTAGAACCATCTTTTCCATTATGAAATTTAAGTTCCCAATTTAGTAAAATGCCTTTAGAATCACTCAAATCGAATCTAAAACAAATTAGTCAAAGTTTGGGTCAACTGGTGTTAAAAAACGTCCACCGGAGGAGTTTTAACTGTCTCGGGACTTTCCATGATTTTCAGGGCCTCTAAGAATCCCAGAGAACTCAAAAATTTCTTTTAAAAAGTCCTCCTATGTAAATTCTAAAATTTGCTCAAAATGACAAAAATGCCCTTATGTTTCGTCAACCTTTCATCATAATCCATTTCTTCATTCTAGCTTTATTTTTCTTTTCATCTGAACTTGGGATTCTCATTTTTAAGAGTCTAGAATGCTTTCTAAATTTTTTGGGACCTTAACTAAATAATTTTAGAGAACTTCCTTTTGTATCCGGTGAATTTTATTCATTTTTGAAGAAACCATATGTTACGTTTCTCACATTTTCTCTCATTTTTAGAGAACCGGATATTACATTTCTCCCTCCTTAAATAAATTTCATCCTCAAAATTTAGGATATACCTTCCTCTTACTCTTTTCTATTCTAGCTAACTGCTCTTTTCTTTCCCTTCTTCCTGGCTTTATACACTTTTCTCAGTGATTATACTCTTTCAAGTTTCTCTCGGCCAGGGGATTTTCATTACTAGCTCTTAGAGAGGACTCTATTATTATAGAATACTGACTAGTTTTTCTTACAAGGGAAAAAATTTCTAACTCTAGGGGCCTATCTTAAGAGAGCTTACTAATCATATCTGATTATTCTCAACCCATTTGCAGGGGTTAACGTTTCTTTCAGTGGACTCATTTACACATCTCGGGAGGTAACTTATTTTGTATCAAATCTCCTGTGTCTTCTCTCAATCGCTTCTCATAACATCTCATCATCTTTTCTGATCATTACAGCCATTGAAGGTTTTTGTCTATCTACTTACTTATTTACATATTTCGTCCACTATTCATCTATGCGTTTTTTCTTACTAGCTCATCCTATAATTACAATTCATATTTCTTTCTATCATAAGCCTCATATCTCAATTATTTACTGGGATTGCAACTCCTTTGAGGAGTTTCTACTTTTAATGATCCTAGTTTCTCTGTTTACTATTGCATTTGTCTCTTTAGGCTGAAAATTTTCTTACTTTCTTTACTCACTTATGGTGGCATTTTATAGTCCCTCATTTCAACATTGATAGGCCTAACATATATGTCTTATACTGGCATCAAAGAGTGACTACCACTGACTATTGTTGAGCTCTGGTGGGATGCTAGCTATACTTACAGTTTCGATCACTAAAGGTATACTGTACCACTTACTTCATGTAAAAGCTGCACCTGACCCTTTTTTGAATACATAGGTTAGCATGTGGGGATCTCTCTATCCCTCGGTCAGGGCTAATATCTGTTAGGTAGTAGTTTTTCTGGCTTTAACTCTAGCAAGCTAACTTCTTGCTTTCCTTATCCCATACACTATGCTTATCTCTCTAGAGATCTAGTCAGTGGTCTAACTATTTGAGTAAAGCCTTCATATCTCTGTAGCAATGGTCTACTAGACTTAGAAGGTCTCTAGTCTCTGAGATAAGAGTTAACTAAAAATGTACTAGTCTTTAAGACTAACTGCTCTATAAAAACTATTTTAGTCTGTCATCTCACCAGAGAACTATCATACTCTAACTGGGGACTCTTTGTAACTCTGTGGGATCTACTATGACCTTTGGGTCTACTGCGACCTCTCAGAGCCCTACTAGGGTCTACTGAGACCCACTGTGCTATGCTAGGATCTACTGCAATCTATCTCTGAGAGACGTCAAAGCTTAAGATCACTATATCTGACAGTAAAATAAATGCTCACTAAGTTCAGTAACCATCACTCATAATAGTGAGGCTAAACTCAGAGGTACATCATGTTCTTCGTACAAAGTGGATTTTGTATCATCTGATTCTCTAGGATCTCGCATACTGATACTCAAGAGCATCTTAATTTTCATTCATCGCTCTTTATGGAATCCTCATATTCCCACTTTAACTTTTTTTACTTAAGCTTTCTTTTCTTACTCTAATTGTACTCAGCTATCTTTTCCTCTCATATCCTATAATTTCTAACTATGCCCATACTCTGCTTTGAGTGCCTTGACACTAAGGCATTTTATACACTGAGTGTGGTTAATATCTCTAGTAGGAGAGAGGCTATACACTGGTCCCTATTTATTTCATTTACATATATTATAAGGGACTTAAGCTATGCATATTGAACTCATGCTATCTGAATCTGAATATCCTCTGCTAGGGATTCCTTTCTACATGCTTTTTCTTACTATTATGATATTACTGGAATCCTTTTACCTCTCTTTTCTGACTTATGTTGTTCTTTAATTTACTAGAATATCTTTTAATTATCAGGACACTTAGGTGATTGATGTCGTCGTTTGCTACGCACTTAAGCCACATTACTACTAGGTTGGCCAAACTCAATATCATGTAGCCTTTGTTGCAAGCAAACCATAATATCAAATACTAATATACCGGCACTTCATGATTGAATTTAGGGCCACTATCGCCAGTATATTACAAGTTTTCCAACAATCTAAAGTATTCCTTTCTTACTTTTTTTTATCTGCCCTAATCTGGTAGAGTGCTCGAGGAAAATAAGATTCTTTCTCTACTTCATCCCAAGATCTCTCTACATTTCTTGATTGTTTTTTTTTACTTTGGGCACTATTATGCAAAAAGGACATCTATGCCAAGGACAAGTGTGCTTCCTCAAGTATCCAAGCACATCAACTAGATTTTTGTTCTTAACCTATTATGTCCTAGGCTTGAACACTATTATATCTTCTCCCTTTCTTACCTTTCTTATCCTTTTACTTAGGTAAAAGGATACTCTACTACTGACTATCTCTATTACCAATTTGGGTTCCTTTACGCTCAAGAGCACTTGTATTTTTTTCTGAGTTCCTCTACTTGTTCACTCTCTGTAATATCAAAGGGGTCTACTTTCTTATACTCTTGCTCTACTTTTAAATAGACTGTCCTTTAGTAAGAAGAATTTTATTTCATGAAATCTCAAGAATTATATTTTGTGGTGCTCTTGGCTTACACTCTTTCTCTGTATAATGCAAAACTCATTTTCTTAGGTGGTCTCTAACTCCCTCAAGCTTTCCTGAGGGTGCTAAGGCACTAACTGTTTATCTCTGCTCGTTTATACATTTGAATCAGAGCTAGGCTTTCTCTCTATTTAGCCTCTTTAGTCTTATCCCTAGGAGCATAGTATACTGATTTTAGGGTTCTACTAACTCAATCTAAGACACGTGCTCTCAATGTCTGGATTCTATCTTACTGAAAACTTATACTTTACTGGATGTTCTAATCATTCACATGCCTTAACCCAATATCATTCTCATATTAGGGAGCTCGTCTAACTAACTATTAGACCTTTATCTATTTACTTTTCTGTGCCCAGTCTACTTATTTAGTTATTACTAAAATGAAAGCATCTCTTTTGTAGCCAGTTTCTCAGCTCTTCCTCACTTCCTTTATCACTATACTTTACAACTCAAGCAGGGTCTATCTAAAGGAATTTACTACCACTACTGAGTGGCCTCCCCAACTTAGGATGTCTTATCTTTCCTTCTTCGATCTAGGGAGAACTTTCGCTGCGCCTTTGGTCAAATTAATTTCTTTTTCTACTCATCTCACCTAGACGATGCTATTAGTCGCTTTCTGTAGGCTTCAACTCATTTATTCTAAGTTGCCTATCTCATTAGACCTGTAGCTTACAATAACTTAGTACTTTCTAAGCTATCCTTATTCTCTTCTGAATTTTTGTTATCGAGCTACTCATACTCACCCCTAGGTGTTACCCATGAGGTATACCTTTCTAAGCCACTCACAGTGTACCTCACTACTGGTAGCCTTATCTTACATAAATTCTTAAGGCTACATTAATGTTTCACCATTTAGTGTCTCACAAGGTAGCACCTTAGGTTAGAGTCAACACCTTAAAGGTGGGTCTCAAAAACCTTAATGTCCCTGTATCTAACATTCTCTAACATTGAGTCATTTCTCAATCTCAACTGTTAGGCCCACTGATTTCTTACTAACTTTCCGTGACCATTTGCTACTCTTTTTCTCTACTTATACTAAGGATTTCTGCTTTTTATAGGTTGACTAACCCCTTATCAGCTCATTTCTTAAGTTGGCCTGAATATGACTAACAAGGCCTTTCATACTGTCATTCGCCACTGCTAGCACGTCATTCACCGTGGCTAATCAGCCTTGGGTTTACTTTAGTTTCCTGTCTAAGTATTGGCTACAACTAACTTCTTAATTGGCCATGGCGAGAAACTTTCTGGATTGCCTCACTACTTCATGGAATAATTGGTCGCGGCTATGCAGTTAATTGGTCATGACTAATGGCCTTTGATTGGCTTGTTTTTTCATGGATTGGAATTTTATCTTTAGCTACCAACCCGAGCCTCATTGTCTCTATATCTAGTCTGTTATTAAGCTAGAGGGTTCCACCTCTTGCTTCATTCATACATAGCTAGCTGTCACCTATGGGTTGTTAGACTCTAAGGGGTATAGCTTGTAACTCAACCTCTAGATTGAGGGAATTAACCTTTTGAGTTTTGAAACTTATTTAGACATTTGAGTGTTATGGCTAGGAGGTACTCTCTTTCTCATTTCCTCTCTAAACTAGTCCTGTGCAGCCGTAGTCTCATCTCATACTGCGCTGCATTACTATTTGTCTCTACATTACGCAAGACATCTCAGAATGGTCTGAGTATGACTACCAGGGAAAATTAAGCCTCACATACTCTCTCTCTAGCAAGCCTCTTCATATCAACAAGATCATTTCTCATCGTTCATACCTAGGGCTTGTCACTGATCCCAGTGAACTATCATATCTCATAGAGCTCCAGCCATTAGATCCCTTAGCTCTACTCAAGCTATCCTAGAGGTCAACCTTTCTTGATGTTCACTATGAAAGAAACGTACTGTACATGCAGTGAAAATTTTAATTCTTTTCCTCCCATGGATCCGTCGGCTTGATTAAACCGAGTATGAGGTAATGCAGCGAAAATTTTAATTCGTTTCCTTCCATGGATTCGTCGACTTGATTAAACTGAGTATGAGATAAAATATTACCTTTGCAGTACACTTTGTCCTTTTGGATCTTTGGAACTGACGTCTATGCGCAGCCCCCTCTACTGGTATCCACACAAATAATCTGAAAACTTGAAAGGCATGCTAGCACCTTCGTTCACCACGTCCGTACTCGAACTGACGAGAATATTATCTTCTCTCTCTAGGCATCCGTACACTTTCTCTCTCTAGGTGTACGACTGTGCTCTCTCTCCTAGGGTGACGGCTTAGGGTTTTAGAAAGCTAACTTTTTTTATATTTCTAAACCCTAGAGGTATATTTAGATTAAATTAGTTAATTTAAATACATTATTTTAATTAATCTAAATTAATCTTAAACAAATTAATTGAAATACGAATTTATCTCATAAATTCAATTGTAACTAATTTATTTATAAATAAATATATACATATTGAAATATATAATACAATATATATTCATATCAAATATAAATATACATATTTCAAATTTCTATATATATATATGAAATATATTATATATATATATATATATCAAATAATATATATTTATACTTATATTTCGAATTAATTACATATATATAATTATCTCACCCTAATTAAGCGTAACATTCATCGAATCTAGACACAATCCTAGGTTTAATTAAAAGTTTAAATGAGTTCTTGAGACACCTAAAATGCTCCCCATAAGCTTCCTCCTTCAAGAAAACCAAGAGAACTCCAAGAAGGCCAAGGAAGCCCATATCTCGGCCAAGAGGAGTTCTTGTAGTGGGGGAGAGTTATAAATTTTTCTAAAGCCATTCTTGAGTCATATTTGATGAATGAAAGTGAGGGGATGCCTTGGAAAAAATTTAGAACTCATAGAAATTGATTTGGTGCCTTAGGTTCCATATTATGACCTAAAGAAGCAACATGATGTTAGGCCCTTTGTTTTGATGGTGTGATGACTCTAAGAGGCTTAAAAAGGAGTCAAGAATCATATTTGAAAGGAAAGAATGAGGCCTAGAAATAGTTTGAGGGGTGTTGCTTCATTAGGTGCAAATATGGACCATAATGGGGGTTATAGAGCCAACTAGTGTTTAAGCAAGTTGCATGGCCCTAGAGATTATTTCATGAACCTAATTGGCTCCTATAAATTGTATTTAGGCCAAGAGAAACCATCTCCACCAATTTATGGGTGTGTGGCCGAAAGAGGAGGCTTGAATTCCAAAGAAAAAGTGTGCGATTGTAAACAAGGTAGCTCTCTCCACCTTCTCTCATACATGGGTGAGTGTTTAGCTTATTTTAGAATGTGTGTATGTCTATTTTCAAGCTATGAAAAGTATGCTAGCATGCCTTTATATGTCATGAATCTTGATGCCATGTTATGTTTCCAAATGAGTACATGATGTTTATTTGAGTTTGCTTGAGTGTGGAGAGGCCAAGAACTCTTCACCATGGTGAGGATGAGCCAAGAACCCTTGAGCTTGGTTGAGACAAAGTAAAGAGTCTCCCAAAAGCAAAGTGGACTCCCAAGAGTATGGTTGAGTCCAAAGCTCTTAAAGAATGGGTGAGACAAGTCCAAAATCCATGAGGAGAAGTGTGAAGCCAATCCAAACACTTAGTGAGCTCATGAATGTGTTGTATGATTTGTTTATATGCCAAGCTTGCTTTTTAAATGTGCATGACTTCCATTTTCTCCATGCATGCATTTACAAAGCTTGCTTTGCACATATTATGTATGATTGAATAGGAGATGAGCTATTGAGATTCTTTGAATCTCATCCCCTCCTCTCCAATACTCTAACATGCTAGGTGGACCAAGTAGCTATGGCAATGGGAGCCAACAACAATGAAGAAGAAAGATTGATAACCATATGTCTAGTTTTTATCTTTTTAGAACCATAATGATGCTTCATGATATATATGATGTTGCAAATGGTCTATGACCCTTGAGACATGTGTATACATGATATTATGTGATGTATAAATATATGGATATGAAGTATGACCTTTAGAATAGAATTTGAGTATGTAATGCCAAAGTATATAATTTGAAAGTTTAATGTAAATGTGTATAAGTGTGGGTTAAGAGGCCAAAATGAGATGCATGAGGTTTGGGACTATTTGGGCAGCTCACACAAGTCTTAAATGTACTTTTAGACTTGCCCAAAAGGTGCCAAGACTAAGGGAAATCTATTTGGCAACTTTGGTACCCTATATGTAGCCAAAATTGACCATAATAGAATCCTATATCACTTTTTGGCCAAATGAATTAGTCTTGATCTGAAATTTTGCATACAATTAGGTCTCATTGAGAGCTTTTTGGGAAGCTACAAATCATAATTTTTGGGGTCTACAGAATATTTGATAATTTTTCAAAGTTAGCCATTTTTCTAGTTTTGGTCTCCTTCACTATTCATTTGGTCCGAAATTGAATTCTGTCACACGAGGCCCAAATGTTGTCCAATTGCCATGGAATTTTATACAGAGAAACTAGACAATCACAGTGACTCGCACCAACTAGAAGCACCTCATTTGGAGTCTAGAAAGGGAGATATGAGTTTTTGAACTTTCTGTCCAGTATCAGTAATTTTGCCCAACTAGAGGTACTGTTCCATTGAATTTCAAGATCTGAGCTTAATGAACTAGTCTGGAAATATTTTTCCTCTCTAGTTAACATCCACATCTTTCCATATTAGTATAATTTGCATGGATTGGATTTTTGTGGAATTAATTGCACATTTTCGAAGTTTTCTGCATAATTTTATATCAGTTACAGAATGTAGTCTAACCTTTGGACCATTTTGGATGTCAAACGTGATCTATGATGAATGTTATGATTTGGGCATATTTTTAGTGTGTAGTAGACATCCATAACTTCCTAGAATAACAAAGATTACATGATTTTGATTTTTCTAGATTTAGTTATGAGTTTCCAAAGTTTGGATAGAATAGGGGGCAAATCTGGCCGAAATTAAACAAGCCCATTTCATGCTTTATTTCGGTTTTTGAGTTGTGGGTATGATTTTGTGATGCAAATAAGTTGTATTGATGTAATTAAATATGAGAATGTATAGTATGAGCTCACACGATCCACATGACACTGATTGCAATTTTTAAGTACGATGCAACGCAAAGAAATTCATTATTTTTCCCTTTTTCCTTATACTTTCATGAACACAATGATGTGAGGCATGCATATATATGATAAGATAAGCTAGAAGTTATGGTGTTACAACATGCATGACTCAAGAAGAAAGCCACAGCATCAGCATCTCACATGTAAGGCAGAAACATAGAAACACACAAAGCTACGGGCAGCTACAGGAAACGAAGATATGGCAAGAGTAGAACGTGGGCTGAAGAAAAGGTTTCAGCTCACTACATTTGCTCAAGCTAATGCATTCACACTTATAACCATTCATGATGCTTTGTTCTGGTGAGTTAGAAGATGTGTAAGTGCTATGGGCTAGAGAACATGCAACAGAAGTGAGAGAAGAAAAGGCAGAGTGTGTGTGTGGGAGGAAGAAGCAGAGAAAGGAGAGAAGGAAAGAAAAGCACATGAGCTCCAGACCAGAATGTGGAGAGAATAACACATTAAGAAGCATGTGGTGCAGAATGTGGAAGCACCATATTAACATAAAAAAAGATGATGGGTTTAGAGCTGATAAAGCCACACATGAGCAGCAAGAAAGCAACACAGAATGTGAGAAAGGAGAGCCACCCATGCAAAGCCACGTGGAGAAGGAAAACACGTGGAAGAATCACATGAACATGCCACAGGCTGATGTTAAAGGAGAGAAGTCTCGAGTTATTTCATGCAGCTTACTTTCTCATCTTGCTCACGTGGGCAGGACAAATGAGAAGAAGCAATGTGATTAAAGGCTAATTGATCAATTAATCATTTAATCCAAAGGATGAATCCAAAGCTAGTCACAAGTCTATCATTCAACCATAATCCATACAATTAGGAATGTTATTTCAATTTCAATTTACTTAGTTTAATTAGATCAAAAACCCCCTTAATTAGATAGTTCTAGGATCTTTTAATAACACTTAGAAAACCCAATTGAACATTGAACTCTATTTCCAAGGGAGATGACCTAGGTTGTGCCACTAGCTATATATTAATGCAACTTAGTTTTATTGTGAAGGTTGCATAACAGACCCATCAAAATTTGCCACCATTACCGGGGATTTGGATTCTCAATTGTTTGGAAAAGTTTTCCAAGTGTTTTAACTCTATTTTTGTTTAGTTTTTCCCTTATTTTGAACTTGGATTTAGATTAATAGTTTTTGCATAATTTAGCCAACTTTGAAAAATTATAATAAATTCTCTAGAGTTACAAAAATGGTGCTCTTTAACTCTATGAAAAACTTTAGATGAGACCTATTTGTTTGCCAAATTTCATGTAGAAACTCACCTATGTGGTCAGGCTTTGGTTTAAGGCAAGAAAGTGGCTCAAAATGGTCACATAATGGCTTCTAATGGTAATGACTTTCCTCTTGAACTATGACCATTTGAGCCCATCCAACACTTACATTACAGAATATAAAAGCATCAAAATAAGTCTAAACCATCATGGAGATCAAAATCACTCACCCTCTTGCTCTTATGCATATGTACACTAAGGCTCATGCATGTCAAAAACTTACATACTCATACATTTGGTTCCAAATTTGATTCATGCATTATCACTACATACTTTTACACGTGTTCAATGGTCTACATCTTATAAATTTTATATACATACAAACTTTGACATCAAATTACATAAATTCCTATTCTATTGTCAAAGTCTCCCCCTTCAAGTTCCTTAGCATCCATTTCTTGCTCCATAAGGCTTACCTAGACATGGTTAGACATAATGTAGGGGAGAATGAGATTTAAAGAATCTCAATAGCTTTTTTGTAACATCCGGTTCAAGAGAAAACATAAGAAAAGTAACATACGATTTCTCTGTAAATGAACAAAATTCACCGAATACAAAAGGAAGTCCCCCGAAATGAGATAGTTAAGATCCCAAAAAACTTAGAAAGCATTTTAGACTCCTAAAAATGAAAATCCCAAGGTTAGACGGAAAGAAAAACAGAGCTAGAATGAAGAAACAATTTCTTACAAAAAGCTTATGAAACGTAATGGCATTTTCGTAATTTTGAGTAAATTTTGGAATTCACACAAGAAGGCTTTTTAAATGAAATTTTTGAGTTTTTCAGGTTTCTCAAAGGCCCTGAAAACCAAGGAAAGCTCCGGGATAGTTAAATCCCCTCCGGTGGACGTTTTCCAATGTCAATGTACCCAAACTTTGACAGATTTGTTCGAGAAGGTTTTAGCTCCGATTTGAGTGATTCCAAAGGTGTTTTACTAAATTGGAATCTAAATTTCATAATGGGAAAGACGGTTCTAAAAAAGGAGCTAAAATGAAGGAGAAACAAAAATACCAAGAACTAAGGGCAAAATGGGAATTTTTGAAAAATGTAACTCCCTCCCACCTATATATATGATGTGCCCTTCTTCTCCCTTCATTATGCACGACCATGTTCTGCCCAAAACCAGAGGAAAACCCCAGGGGATGAGGAGCACAAGAGGAGGAAGAAAAGGAAGAGAAATTCAAGGTAGAAAGGTATGGATTTTCATAGTTTTTTATGCTCTTTCTCTTTCAAACCTCTTCTCCTTCATTCTTCTTTATTTTCTATGATTATAATGAAGTATATGGATCTATTTTAAAGTAGAAATTGAGGGGAAAATTCGGATTTGAATGGAGGAGCTCAAAGAACACAAGATTCAAGTAAGAAAAAGTAAGAAAACAAAGTAATTTCTCTTCCTATGGTTGTCATCTTTAGTTTCCTCCTCCTCCATTTCTCCTTACATGAGAAAACCCTATGAGGACTTGATTTTTAGGCAAAACCAAGGGTGATATAAGGAAAAAGGGTGTGGAGATTAAGAATATGCAAAAGGAATCAACAAAAAACTATTAGATTTCAAGATGCAAGTTCTAGGGTTTCAATTGCACCTTGTAAAATCTGATTTTGTATGATGATTCCTAGGCCTAAATAAGAGTTTAAATGAGCTCCTAAGATCTCTGAAAGGCTCCCAATATGCTTCTTCCCTTAAGAAAACAAAGTAAACTCCAAGGAGCTTCATTTCCTCCATAGCCTTGGCCAAGCAAGGATAGCATAGCTAGGGAGAGTTTTAATTTTTTTCTAAACCTATTCTTGAGTCATATATGATGAATGAAAATGAGGTGAGGCCTTGGAAAAAGTTTAGAACTCATAGAAAGTAAGTTGGTGCTTTAGGTTCTGTATTATGACCTAAAGAAGCAACATGTAGTTAGGCTCTTTGTTTTAATTGTGTGATGACTCCAAGAGGCTTAAAAGGAATCAAGAATCATATTTGAAAGGAAATAATAGAGCCTAGAATTTATTTGAGGGGTGTTGCTTCATTAGGTGCATTTATGGACCATAATAGGGTTTATAGAACAACCTAGTGTCTAAGCAAGTTGTGTGACCTTAGAAATTATTTCATGAACCTAATTGGCTTCCATAAATTGTGTTTAGGCCAAGAGACTTCCCCACACTTTTGTGGGTGTGTGGCCAAATCAAGGGAGGGAATTTCAAGAGAAAAAGTGTGATTGTGTGCAAGGTAGCTCTCTCCACCTTCTCTCATGCATGGATGTGTGCTTAGTTTGTCATAGAATGTGTGTATATGTATTTTCAAGCTATGAAAAGTATGCTAGCATAATTTTATATGCTATGATTTCATGATGATATATTATGTTTCATATGATGTTTTGATGTGTGCTTGGGTTTGCTTGAGTGTGGTGAGGCCAAGAATCCTTAGCCACGGTGAGGATGAGCCAAAAACCCTTAAGATTAGTAGAGACAAAGTAAAGAGTCTTCTAAAAGCAAAGTGGGCTCCCAAGAACATGGTTGAGTCCAAGAATGCATTAAAGAATGGGTGAGACGAGTCAAATATCCACAAGAAATTAGGTGAGGCCAATCCACTTACTTGGCAAGCCTTTGTATGCTATGTATGGCATTTTCAAATGATGAAAATGCTTCTTGAATTTTTGCACATGTCAACATGACCATACAAGCATTTATGAGACTTGTTGCATCCATTATGTATGATTGAATAGGAAATGAGCTATTGGGATTCTTTGAATCTCATTCCCTCCTCTCCAATGATCTAATGTGCTACGTGGATCAAGTGGACAAGGTAATGAAAGCCAACCACCTTGAAGAAGAGAGCTTGATAACTTAATGCATAGTTTTTGGTTCTTTAAGGCCATATTTGTATCAAAGCATGTAAACCCATGATATATATGGTCTATGACCTCTTAAACATTTGTAATTATGATATTGTCCCATGTATAAATGAGAGAATATGTTATGTAGCCACTAGAATGTGAATTGAGTATATGATGGCAAATTAGCTCCATGAATGGTGTGATAGAATTATGCACATGTGTGGATGAAATGGCCAAAATGAGATGCATGGAGTTTGGGACCATTTGGACAGCTTACACAAGTCTTAATCATGCTTTTAGACTTGCCCAAAAGGTGGCAAACCCTAAGGAAAGCCATTTGGTTACTTTGGAACCTCATATGGAGCCAAAATTGACCACAATGGAACCCTATATCACTTTTAATCCAAAAGAGTTCTTATTGATATGAGATTTGGCATAAAATTAGATCTTGTTGAGAGATTTTTGGGAAGCTAAATAACATAATTTTTGGAGGTCTACAGAATATTTGATGAATTTCCAAAGTTGGCAAATTTTCTAATTTTGGTCTGCTACACTATTCATTTGGTCCAAAAATGAAATTTATCACACAGGGCTCAAATGATGTCCAATTAACATGAAATTATACACAGAGAAACTATACATTCATAGTGACTTGTACCAACTAGAAACACCTCATTTGGAGGTCTAGAGAGGGAGATATGAATTGTTAAAGATTCTGTTTAGTACTAGGAGTTTCACCTGACCTCAGTTACTATTCTATTGAATTTCTGGGTTTGGAAGTGCCTGAGCTGCTCTAGAAATATTTTTCCCCTCTAGTTGACGTCCACAGTTTTTCTAGATTGGTATCATTTGTATGGATTGGATTTTTGTGGAATTAATTGGACATTTTTGAAGTTTGCTGCAGAAATCTATGACAGCACCAGTGAGCAGTTGACCTCTAGATCTTTTCGGATGTCAAATGTCCTCTGTGATAGATTTTATGGTCTAGAAATATTTTTATGTGAAGTAGACATCTGTATCTTTCCATAATGACTAAGAATGCATGATTTCTATTTTTGTAGAATTAGTTATGATTTTCCAAAATTTGGTCAGAAAAGAGCCAAATCTGGTCGAAAATGGATATGAATATTTCATGCTTCCCTTTGTGATTCTTGAGGTGTAGGCCACTTTTAATGATGTAAATAAGTTGTATTCATGTAATTAAATATGGAGATGTGATGTTTGAGCTCATATGGTCCACGTGACACCGAATGAAATTTTTATACGTGACGTAACGCTAAGAAATGCATTAAAACAATGCTATTTTCTTGCCTCTAGTATGAATTGCTTGATGTAAGGCATAGATATAGTATGAAATGAGCTAGAAATATATGGTTTTACATCTTTCACCCTTTCAAGCATGCATATATGGCATATTTTTATGTCAAAGAATGCATGCATGCAATGAAAGTTTCCAGTAGACATGCATAATCATTTTTCAAATCACATAAGCTCATTCTAGTCTCTAAGGACTTTTGGTTTAGCCTCACCCAATTGTTTTGGAACCTTTGAATTAGTTTCACCCACTTTTAGGGACTTTTGACTTAGCTTCACTCTTTTTTAAGACTTTTGGCTTTGTCTCATCCACTCTTAGAGACTTTTAACTCAACCTCACCCATTAGGAGCCATCTTGCATTAAAAACATGTTTCAAGAGACATAATGGTATCAAAGCATTTAATCAATGGCTATAAGCATATCTCATGTTTCAAACATTTACACAAATATCCAATAATAATCAACAACTAAGAAATGCATACAAGAAAGGTAGAGAGCTACTTTGAGACAAGAAACACAAACTTTTTTCCTTGGATTTCTCTTTCCCCTTCTCGGCCTTACATACACACTTAGGAGGAGCTTGATTTACTTGGCTTAGATACATCAAATAAGACACAAATACATCATTACAACCAATTCTAGCCTCACATAAACTCTATGCAAACATATTCTTATGGTATAGTTATGGTTCCATACAAAGGTACAATGAAGCAACCGACATAATTCATGATCTTGACTCTAACTTTTCATTCAGTCTAAGTCTCATGACTTCATTTAAACTCATTAGAGTCATCACAAACTCAATTCAAGGAGCTAAACATCAAGCTACCTTTTTATTCCTTAAAAAAGGACCTAGACTTCCATCTTTTAAACCATGATTCTAAATTCAAATCAATGATTCCCTTGGTATTTATTAATCATATTTAGACCATTTTTATTCTTGGAATCAAAGAAAAATCTCCCTAAGTGCCATTTCTCTCCTTTGGCCGAGACTTACACTAGGTGAAGGACCCATAGAGTTTCATTCAATTTCTTAGAGGTTTTGGCATCCATGAAGCTTCCTAGCCCTCTTATGGACTTATACATTTTCTTACATAAGCTAGATTATCATTGGAAAGTTTCAAAAATTGCTAGGTGCAACAAGAACCCTAGGCATCATAGCTTAAATTTTGAAACTTCTTTTTTAGTTCCAATTGCATATTCTTTCTCCTCATGCCTTAAAACCCTTGTTCCTATCTTATTGTGACTAGAAATCATCCTTTCCTAGATGGACCTAGGTCTGGCCAAAACACATAAGAGAATAAGTAACCAAGAAGATGCAAGAAAGCCATAATATCTTACCTTGTTTTCAAGCTTTTCCAAGGAGCTTTCTAAAGCTTACAATCTCTCTTTCAGATTCTCTCTTCCTTTTATTGAACTAATCATGAAATAGCTCTAAATAAGTCATCAAAACCATGAGAGAAAAGAGGAGAAAGAGGGGAAGAAGTTTGGAGTAGGAGAAAGCATGAAAAATCTTGAATTTCTTACACTTTTTACTTGATTTTTCCTCCCTTCTCTTCTCCTTCTTGTGCACCACTTCAAGGTTTCTTAGAATCTGGTTTAAGGCTGAGCAAAGTTGGTTTAGGCACAAGGGAGAAGTGGGGTGTGATATACAAAAGGCTAGACCAAGTTATAACACTTTTTCAAAATTTTCCTTTTGTCCTTTTTTTTGTTCTTTTCATTTGGGTTTATTTCAACTCCTTTTTTAGAATCATCTTTTCCATCATGAAATTTAGGTCCTACAATTGATAAAATGCCTTTGGTTTCATCTAAATTAAATTTAAAACCTTATCGAATGAACTGGTCAAAGTTTTAGTCAACTGATACTCTCAAAAGCATACCAGAGGGGTTTTAACTATTCTAGGAGTTCTTATGGTTTTTAGGGCCTTTGAGGATCCCAAAAAACTCAATTTTTTCATTTAAAGATCTCTCCTTTGATTTTTCTAAAATTTGCCTAAAATTATAAAAATGCCACTGCCTTTTTGTTTAATTTTATTTTGCTATTCTAACTCGAGTTTTTGGACATCTTTAACTTTATATTCTTATTTTTAGATGTCTAGATTATCACTCTAATTTTGTTTGTCCTCTAATTCTTCAATTTAGAGGACTTCCTTTTATAATCCTCTTAGTTTAGGACCTTTTAAACAAACGGGTATTACAATCCAAGCCTTATCTGTCTCTATAATGAACCCACCATTATGGCTAAGGAACTCTATACTCTGTATTAATCATTCATTAGCCAGATAATGAATAAGGGCTGGACAGGGCTCTATGGAATGATGCTTATAGGTTTTGGCTTGATAAAATAACTTTTGGACTCTCTAATCTATCTAAGTAACTGGGTGTTATGGATGAGGAGAATAACTCTCTCAGTTACCCTTTGATTCAATTCTCTTACAACTGTAATCTTCCTCCCTACTATGCTGCATCATTGCTTATCATACACCAAGTAGAACACAATACCCTATAGAATAGTTAACTTATAGTTTACAAACTCTACTCCAGTTGGCCTTCCATTTCTAGTAATCATCATTCTTCATAGGCCAACTGGAAATCTTAATTACATAACTCACTTATATGCCACAACGCACACCCCCAGACTTCCATCAAAACTGATATTGAATACACATATTCCTTACCCTCAAGACTTAACTAGAGGTATATTGCCTGAACCTTTGCTCTGGTACCAACTAATGTCACAACTAGCTTCTTATAGACTTATTACTCAATAGCAACAAGTTTATAACTATAATTATGTTTTTTGCAACAATTTTGGTCCTTTTTCCAGAGCATTAGGAGTTGCAAGGATCAAAATTTGATTTTATTTTCTTCTTCACTCATAATCATCATAGAAAAATTTGTTTTAGTCCATTTGATCATAAGATACACCTCAAATGCTTAAAAGAGTAATGTAGCTTGAATTCACTATTTTGCCATAATATGCATCAAATTTTAAAAATTCATAACTTGGGCTACGTAACTTCGATTTACACAAGCTTAATGGTTATAAAAAGCTTATGATGTGAACTTTATACTATAAAAATTTTAGATAAAAATGAATTCATTTGACTCCTCACAAACCCACAAAACCAAGGCTGCATTAGATGCCAAGTGCCAAACCATTCAACATAATTTTTTCAAATTTAAAAATTCATAAAATATTTTGTATAGCTTCAAAAGTTCCTATTATTGACTTGTTAAATAGCTCTATAGATTATCTAATTGCATGCTAAAGTTCAGCTACAAACTAGGTTATTTGGGCCTTCAAGGGTAGAGGTACAATTTATAGCACATTTGGACTAAAACTTGGTTTTAAATTGGTCCAATTGGCTTCCAATTTACACTTAATCATTCTAAACATTATTTCTATAAGGTCTAATGCATGAAATAAAGCTTGCATCAAAATATGATTATCCAACACCTAATTATACATATAACCCATAATGTTTCCTATATGCCAATTCATGTACCAATGGTCCATTTATACATCAAAATGGCCCATATTCATATTTTTAAGCTCATACATATGTTTCTATCACCTAACCTTGTCATTGACATAAAGTTCATCATATATATATATGGTTACCATCCTTTATACATGTACAACTCCATGGCCTCTAATATAGATAACATGTAGAAATAGCTACAATTTACATCAAAATGATACATATTGAGGATCTTGAAATAGTTAGTGGGAGATATATAACATGAGATTTTGGGAAGAATTTTAGTAGCCAATCTCAACCATATCAATGTATACAAGAATTTTATGAGAAAATACAATGCATATGGTGCAAACATATGATTTATATGCTTAATGTATCCCAAACATAACTTTTAGCATGAAAACTCAATTCTCATCAAGCAATGGCATCTTGATATACTGGTTAGGCTTAATTAAGCTCAACTTTGGGCCACAAAAGAGCTGCTGCATTCAATTCCTTGACATAAGGAGTTAGGAGCTGAAAACATACAATATTGATACATAAAACTTATAATGGAAATCATATCAAGGCATAGCTCATAGATGCATTAAGCAATCACACATACAAGTATCTTAACTCATGAAAACATTCAAATGCATGCAAGATAAGGAGATAGAGCTACCTTATGAATTTTGAGACTTGAAACCACCACTAACCCTCTTGGTTCTTATCTTTTTCTTTCCTTTCCTTAACTTGACACCCATAATTTGGTAAGTTTGGACTAACTTGGCCTACATATATCAATTGCAAGACAAGCTAACTCATTAAGATCCATTCTCACCCTTGTTCTTAGCACTTAAATATATTAAAACTCAATATGTATCTTTAGCCTACTTTAGGTCACCTTAAGAAGCAACTCTTAGATTTCACTTTCTAGGCTCCAAAATCTCATTTGCTGTGAGCTATATAACTTTAATAGAACTCATTAAGGCCATCATATGCAAGCTAAAATAAGCCAAAAGTCAAGTTGCTTCATTAAGCCTTTTTTGAACCCTAAATTTTCAACTTTCACAATTAGCCTCTAAAATTCAAATTGATGCTTTTCCAAGCCTTTATAATTCTCTGAAGGACATCTAATTATCTTAGAACTCAAAAACAACCTCATCTAATGCCACTTTTTATAGGGTATGTGAGACTATGCATTCATAGTGTCATATGAAGCTTTCTTACTTCCATTGGCAATTTCTCCTCATTTCCACAACCTAGGTGAATTTCACATGCTCCATATGATCAACTAAAGATAATGTAGAGAGAGAAATTTTCTCTCTCTAGGCATGATAAAGAAAGAGGAGAATTCAAAAAACTAAAGCTTGAAACATAATAATATATACCTCAATTTGAAATTTGTTTTGTACTCTTTGATTTCCCCTAATTGAAATTCTGAAAAGAGGACTTTCTTTCCCCTTCTTGGCAACTAAAATACCTCTAAAACAAAATTTGAAACCACCAAATTGAAGCTCTTGATGAGATGAATACATTTAATAACTAGAGCTACACAAAACAAAGACTTTTTCTTACCTGTATTTTTGCTTCTTTCTCTTTTCTTTCTTCATACTTCTCATGTTATATGGGGTCTATTTCAGAGCTAGAATGTCTATTTGGAAGGGAAGGAATGGGTTAGGATATCATCTAATAAAGAAAAGAAAGATATTTTAACATTTTTCCTATAATTACATTTTTGTCACTACATTTTGACCTTGCGTTTGAGCTCATTTGAATCGTCTTTTCATATAAAAAGTTAAGTTCTCTAGTTTATTAAAAGTATTTACCTTAAAATTTTTGGGACTTAAAACCATCCTAAAAAGTCTAGTTAAAATTATAATAAATTAACATCCTAAATCATACACCATAAGAGTTTTAGCCATTTTAATAGTCCTTATGGTTTTTAAGATCTTTAAAAAACTTAGTGAGCTTAACTTTGGCAGTTAAAGTTCTTTCCTTTAAGTTTCTTAAATTTTGTTCAAAATCGCAATTTTGCCACTAGTACGTCAGTTTCCTCTATTTGGCCACTTTGGCCCTGATTTTTGGCCATCACTAACTTCTTATCTCTATTTCTTGATGTTCTAATTAACATTTTACCCTTGATTATTCTTAATTCATTTTACTTTAAGGTCTTTTTTCATTAACCTCTTGGTTCTATTTCAGTTTTAAAAGAACCAAGTACGACACCTATTGGTTCATCTCATCACGAATGGGTATATGAAAATAAAGGAAGAAATATACCATAGTGACATTTGGAAAGGAATGAAACAAGTAGCAAGATTTTGGTGACAAAGAAATTCAAGGTGATTCATTAAAGGAATTATTATTACTAACACCTTTTCTAAGCTATGTATGAACACACATTAAATCTTTTTATAAGATCACTTTCAAAAAATTAAGGAAAAATTAGAATTAGGAAACATAGGAAATATTTTTAGTAACTAACTAAATTAAAATAGGGTAACTAAAATGATTAGTTAAAATAGAATTAAAATAGTAGACATTGACAAACTAGGTTTATGTCTTCACATATAAAATAGGGAAAAACTAAGGAGAAGATGTTAACTTAATAAATTGGTCGAAAGAACTAAGAAGCAAAGATAAAATACTGTAAAAAGAGATATGACTACCCTTAAGTTACGTAGGGAGATAAGAAGGTATAAGCCACATTAATAAATGAGGTACCAATGATGATAAAATCTACAAAGTTTCAACAAAAAGGATGTAAGGTGGAAATAATTAAAGAAATAAAAAGTTAACACTATATAAGGACACTTCACTTGGCGTTATAAGGAAAGGCATCAGTAGAGGAGGTCAAAGTTTTGCTTGAAACAAAATTTAAAGAGAACCTATGTGAAAAGAAAGGAAGAAAAATGAAACTAGGATATTGATAAACTTGGAAGTAGTGTCTCGTGAATGGATCAAGTCACTAAAATGTTCAACAATCTCTTATCTTATTAAAAAGAAAGTGAGGGAAGCAAGCTAAGACTATGGAGTGTTGGAAAAAAAGACAAATCCTTATCCTTTTGCCTATATAAAGATGCCCTACCATAAAAGGAGAAAAGAAAAAGAAATAAAATGCTCCTAGGAAAAGACCTAGAGGTCGACCAAAAGAAAGGAAAGAGAAAGGGGGAGAATGAAGCCAACCTAGAAGTTGATTAAAAAGGTAGAAAATAACAACTTTCTCTAGCTTTTCATATGGGTTAGTCAAATTCTTTCTTGTCTTTTGCGTGAAGAATATTTGACTTACAAAGTATGGTCTCTAAGTTAGAAACTAGAGTTGTAGGAAGGGACTTTTATTTTTCAACTAATCAAATTATTTACTGGTCTTATTTTGCTTGTTTCTCTTCTTAGTATATTTTAATATGCTAGGAGTTTTATTATATGTGTGATATTTTGATTCTAGTGGTTGTAATTTAATATGTAAATTTTGCTTCTTGAATATAATTAGTAAATGCATGAAAAAGAATCATATTGGCTTATTTATATTTTGTCCTCTTTAGTAGTTTCTCATGAAACCATGTGAATAAAAGTTAACTATATAATTCATTAAATTAGAATATTTAAGGAAGTCAATAAGAGAAAAATTTGTAAATCACTAAAATATGGAAAAGCATAATTGTGGACATTGTGTACCTAATACTCAAATTATTCCTATGCATGAGAGTTTGACATGGATTACGACCTTGTTTCCTATACATATCTGACCTATGACCTTTGCAATGGACTATGGACAGAACTTTGACTCTCACAATGACTTATAAAAATTCTAGAAATAATAATAAGACAATAATTACATAAGGCTTCATTGGAAAGTATTATTAAGACTATATATATAGCCAATTTTTATGCTAATCATTATTTGCATGAAGGAAAAAATATTATTTTGAAGTTGGATACTGTGGTGTGATTTTTGAAAACCTTGTAAAATTTTCATGGTATATGAGAAAGGTGAGAAGAAAATGATGTGAGAAAGGATTCTCAAAAGAAAGATGATCTCAGTAGAAAGGATCCTTGATAAGGGAGGTGATCTTTGTAACACCTCAAAATTAATTAAAGTGTTAATCATGGATTTGGGTTGATTAAAAATAATTATTATGGAATAATTGAGCAAGCTATGAGAATGGAAATTTCTAGAGCAATAAATTATTAATATAGGTTGAAGGTTTAATTGGGTTGAAAACTTCATCTAGGCCTAAATTAATTTTTGTAAGTCATGGGTAAGGATTAATTGAGGCCCAATGAATTTAGGTGCATACCCAACTTCCTATTGTGAGTCTTGGCCCAAGAGAGACTACCTAGCAATTGCCCAATTTGGTTTAAGGAAATAGAGGCACAAAACTCCATTTGTATGAACTCTTATAATTGGTCCAACATCTCTTATGTAGACCCAAATCAAATGAACTCTTAGAATTTGGCCTAACCCAATCAAATTTCTACAGCCCAACTCATGAAATTTGGCCCAACAAGTATGAAATCTGAACCCATGTGGATTTGGGCCTTTGGGTCAACTCATAACCCATTTAGGACCTAATTTAAACCCTAAAAATCATTCTAGCCACCTCCCATTTTGCAGAACCACAAGAAACATAAAGCAAATTCAAAAGTCTCTTAGAGACTAAGGTTTTCACCCCCTTCTTGGCTCGATTTATCATTTCTAGAGACAAAATTAACCAATGTGAGTGTTATATAACTTAATCATCTTCTCTTTCTCTTTAATTTAACCTAACTGGTTTCTCATTTGGAGCACCTTCACCATACCTAAAATCTAAAAATGTGATTTTGGTGTTTTCATGGTGAAATTTCGTAGGTTAAAGCTGAGGGTGTTGTTAAGTAAGTACAAACTTCTCATTTTGATGCATTTTCTACTAGTTTGGGATCCCTATAGCTAATTTATGATATAGGTGCTGTTTTTATGTGAATTTACTCAGAATTTAAGGTGTTGTTTTGAGGTTACTAGTGTTGGCTCAACCAAATCCGAATTTGGTTCTTGTGATAATTGGGTAAGTATTTCTAAGTAATCCTTTATAGTGTAACTCCTTGAGTGATAGGTTTGCTTATATAAATGATAATTAGGGTTAGTAATGGCTTGATTTTATGTCTATAGGCTGAAGTAGCATTCAATTGGCTCTTAAAGAATTGACTACAAGTGAGGTAACTGGGAATTATATTAATTTCATACATATATCTGCTTTAATTTTATATTTGCTGCACATGAAAGATTTGAAATGCTAAATGAATTGATTAGCTTTTTGTTGTATTGTGTTTAGACCTTGTGAGTCCATGGTGGAGCTGCCACTCGTGCATATGCTTTGATTTAGCACCGAGTTATAATCAAACCCCAAATGCACTGAGCCTTGGTTGTGCTTATTGGGGAGTAGGTGCCATGGACGGGCCTCTTCTGCTATTATTGGCCTTTAACATGTGGAAATGCGATTGCTAGTATGGGATGGTAATCATAGTAGCTTAATCATTTCATTTACTAATATGACTGATATAATTCTTCGGCTCATTTTGATTCATGTATATATATTAATTAAATTGGATTATATGAATGAAAATTACCTTAGTTACTGAGATTTGCATCTCACCTTGTTTCATGAGCTAACTATTTTAGGTGAAAGCAAGTGGATGAAAATCCATGATCTCCAACCATATGTGGAGGAGGCTATACTTGGGCTAATCTGAGTAGAGTAGATGTAAATTTTGTTATTCTTTTATATAGCATCATCATGTAATCATGTTTCCAAGTGTAGAAGTTTGCATTTTGACAACATAAGATGTATCTATTGAGGAGTTAAGCCTTATATTAAATGGATATTTGATGTATGAGTTTATAACATCTGACGTAGAACTTTTTGGATCCTATGATATGGTTTACTTTTTAGAAATGTAATCACGTGATATATTGGATGTTAACTTAAGCTAGTGATACATGGAACCTTTAATGGTATGTGTATTTGAACGACAATTGTTGATAGTTATACATTCTTGCTGTCATTAGTTCATGAAGTTGTGATTATAAGATAGATAAATGAGTTGGAATCAACACTTAACTCTTGTATGGGTAATGATAGATTAGCTGGGTGAATGAAGTAGATGAATGCCATTAGAGTCTCACAAATTGAGGGAGAGTGGTCCTAGGGTATTACTAGAGGGAGAGTTGGAGTGTATGGGATAAAATTTTAGGAGTTGTAAGTACAGAAGGGCTTTTGCCATAGCCAAAATAGTCTGAGTCGTAGCCAAAAAATGGCAAAGTTGCCCAAGAAGGGTAACAAAGAGTGATTCACCTCGGTATAAAATGGAATTCGCCACGGCAAGAGTCGAAGGGTGTTCTAGAGAGGAATTTATCATGGTGAAAAGCGGAATTGGCTGCGGCTAATAGTGAAAGGCAAGTAAGGTAGGCTTCAAGAAGTCCTCTCGCTACGGCACCATATAGGCTTGCACGCAACGATCTATGAAGATGTAAGAAGTGAACCCGAGAGTAATTAGCCCTAGCGCAAAATCATTTAGCTGCAGCGAAGGTTCTCAAACTCTTATATTAACCTAGAAACCTTGGTTTTTCCTATGGCAACATCAAGAGATGACTTAGAAGCACTTGTAAAGGGTTCTTGGGAGTTAGAAGTTGATGGGAAATAAATTTAAAGGCTTTTAATTGAGGATTTGTTTCACTTATGTACATAAATGGTTGTGATTTATTGGTAATGACCTTAATAGCATTAAGGTTCAAATTTCCTTACTTTTTCCTAATTTGATGATTTGAGATGATTTCTTGCCTTGGTTTATGATTTTTGATTGTGAGTTTAAGCTTAATTACTATGATTAGAAGTTAAGGTCGTCACAATCTTCATAAGTGGGATGAGATCCTTAAAAGGCAGCTGATCTCAATGAAATAAAGGATAATCCTCAAAAGGGATTGCATGTTTTTTAGTTATGGATCCACTTTAGGAGACATCTTATCTAGAAAAGAGCTATACCTTGATCAATCTAAGTTCATGCAAGGGTTAAAAATAACTAACATGTTTAATTTATAATTGCTTTACATGTGAATAGCAGATGATGATGGCATTTCATGTTACCTTTGGGATAGTTATAAAATGGAAGGTATTGCATTGTCTAGGCCACTAGATTTTCGTTATAAGCTATTTTCACCTTATAGGGGGTAAAATGGGTGTGATATAATACGTAGCTATTAATATAAGAAATATATGTATTTATGCTATCACATCCTAATTTTTCTAATTTGAATCACAAACTAAAATGAGAGTATTAAGATATATCATCAAGATTAATCATTTAATTAAGTAAGGAAAATTAAAGGAGGAATATAAATAATTCTTAAAGAATTAATAATGATTAATAAGTAGTAATTTAGTTAGTATAAGATTAATGGAAATTTGAGGGAGATTTGACTTGGCCATGAATCATGAGTGAATGATATTTAGGAAGGATTAGCATTACTAGCCATCGCAAGTGTGAACATAGGAAATTAGCTTTTGTTTTGGGATGCAATTCTTTGGCCACCTCATACTAAGGCATTGAGTCATGATATTTCTTCTCTTATTGGATTGGAATTGGCATGTGTAACATCCAGTTCTTTGAAAATAAGAGAAAACGTGAGAAACGTAATGTACGGTTTCTCCGTCAACGAATGAAATTCACCAAATACAAAAGGAAGTCCCCCAAAATGATGTAGTTAAGGTCTCAAAAAATTTAAAAAGTATTCTAAACTCCTAAAAATGAGAATACCAGGCTCAGACAAAAAGAAAAACAGAGCTGGAACGAAGAAACGAATTGTGATGAAAGAATGACGAAACATAAGGGCATTTTCGTCATTTTGAGCAAATTTTGGAATTCACATAGGAGAGCTTTTTAAATGAAAGTTTTGAGTTCTCTGGGGTTCTCAGAGGCCTTGAAAACCATGGAAAGCCCCGGGATAGTTAAATCCCTTCCAATGGATGTTTTCCAATGTTGGTGTACCTGAACTTTGACAAATCTATTTGGGAAGGTTTTAGCTCTGATTTGAGTGATTCAAAGGCATTTTACTAAATTGGAAACCTAAATTTCATAATGGAATAGATAGTTCTAAAAAAGGAGCTAAAATGAATTAGAAACAAAAATGACAAAAATAAAGGGCAAAATGAGAATTTTTGAAAAGTTCTTCTTCCTCCTTTATATATATAAGTGGTGCCCCACTCTTACCCTCATGTAGCTTCATATGTTTCTACCTCAAACCAGAGGAAAACCCTAGGGAGAGTGGCACATAAGAGGAAGAAGAAGAGGAGGAGAAATTCAAGCTAAAATGTATGGAATTTTGGTAGTTTTTCATGCCTTCTTCCTTCCAAACCTCTTATCCTCTATTCTCCTTTGTTTCCCATGATTATAATGAAATTTATAAATATGTTTTAAGGGAGAAATTGAGGGGAAAATTCATATTTGAAGAGAGGAGTTCAAAGAACACAAGATTCAAGTGAGAAAAAAATAAGAAAATAAGGTAATTTCTTCCTCCATGGTTGCTACCCCTTGCTCCCTTTTTCCACCATTTCACCCCTGACAATTATGTCGCATAATCTCAAATAAAACTAGGTAGCGAAATAAATTTTGTAGGTAATGGTGCAATCTAGGTCATTTCCTAAGGAGTTTTTACCTTAATTTATTTGTGAAAGAGTGTTATAAGTATTACTAAATGAAAATTATTTAGGAGATTTTGAATTACTAAAATTTAATTAAGCTAAAATTGAGATGACAAGAATAAAAAAACCTAAGACTAATTGAAGTGAACAATTAAGAAAATGTGGTAGCTAGCCTTCAAATGGACTCCTTAGAATTCAATTATCCTTGCTCTCTTTTTAATGTACTAAAATTGGATTTAAATTCTTGCTCATTAGTGTATTCTCCATTAAAACTCTTGAATGACCATCCAAGATTCAATTCACCAATTATTCAAGGATTTTGCAACCACAAGAAACCTTAAAAAATTAATCAATTGAATTAAGAATAAGAACACACTATAACCAATCTTATTTGCTCAATAAAATCATGCTGCATAACCCACTTAAAATTCTAATTAACCAATTAGATTAATGAATTCCTCAAACAATTAATTGCACAAAAATTCCAGCCACTTAATCCAACAACCATTGCATCAATTGGCCTATAATCAAGAGGAAAATTAAGAGTAAATTGCATAGCCAATAAATCTGGACTTTTCACAAACATGTAATGATCACAATTAACATTCCAAATGTCAAATTATACTCAATCCACAAATCAAATCAATCCAATAATTTTCAGCAATTAAATTCCTAAATTAATAAGTTAAACCTAGTCAAATTAATAAGGGAAATAATGCTGAAATTAAAAGATTGAGCAAGGAAATTTTTATCCAATTTGGTGAGAAAATGTGGAGCTCAAATCTGCAACTGGGAGTCTTCAATCTTCAACTAGCCACCAAGGATGATTCAAGCTACCATAGAGAATTTAAACAGAAGAAAATCAATGATGAAAGCTTTAGCCATGGAGAAATTGATGAATCAACTCGCTTGTCCACGTTCTGGAGCCTCAGGGTCTTTTTCTCTGTCATGTTGTTCGCGTTCTCCTTTCTCCCACAGCTCACTCTTTCTTGCATTTTTCTCCCCTAATTCGATGAATGCTTCAACGTCTTTTCTTAATGAGTCACGTGCCCATCATGCTTTAATTTAATTCATTTTCATGTCAACCTCTCACATGGATTTCTCCTTCTCTTCATCAGCCTAAGCCTGCTCACATGTTCTGTGTGTGTAAATTGCCTAAGGTTTTTCTTATTTCCACGTGGTCTATAGCTTCCAATCTAGTTCATCTTTTTGCATTTTTTTTCTCACGTATGCTACTCCATTTAAGCTCCAGCCTCTTCATCACGTGCTCATTATTCTTACAAGCTCCCAGCTCTCAGCTTCCAGCTTTAACTATTCCTACATCAGCTTTGCATGCTTCATTCCTTCAACGTGTTCCTTTGCTTGAGCTATTGCATGATTTTCATTTGCTTCCCTCACTTCTGCACATCATTGTTCTCCTTTCTTAACCAGAAGTAGCTCATGCTTCTTCCTCTTCTCTTGCTTAAACACGTAAGCTGCCCCGTAGCAAAATTCTAACTTCTTCTCTTCACACGAGCTACCTTGTTCTTCCCTTCAAGCTTCTTTATGTCTTGTATTGCTTCTGCCCAGTAACTTATAGCCATCCACCCAAGCTCAAGACCTTACTTCCATGTAACTTCTTCAACTCTGTTTTGCCTATGTTTGAGCTTCCTTCTCCTCACTTAAACCATGGCTGCCCATAGCTTCTTAACGTGTTTTTAGCTTTGCTAAGCCTGTAGCATTTCTTTCTCTTCTCTTATAGCTTCTCCTTTCTTGTGAACCAGTAGCTTTGTGTTGCTAAAAGAGAACGTGGCTTACACTCTTCAAGTTAGCTTCCAGCTCTTCACATTTTCCTTCATGCATCTTCTTCTTCGCGTTTTGCTCTCTGCTTCTTCCATGTCTTACTCACATGGCTTCTCTTCACTCATTCAACTCACTTTTCTCATCTAACCCATAGGTGGAAATGTAATGGCTGCAGCGTTCTTCTTGATGTTCACTTGCTTCCTTTGTTCTATGTCACTTCCCACATATTTCTTCCTCATATTTTTCCTTTCAAACTTCTCCTTTCAATATAGAACCAAAGCCTCTTTCTCCTTTGGATATGGTGGCTGCTCATGAGTGTTATTACACGTATGATCTGCTGGACAAATGCTACATGAATGAGGGAATGGTGCATGCCTTTAACTTGAGCTGCCTTCAATCTAAAAATCCCTCATTTCTAATTGCAAAATGTGGCTTTTCCTCCTTTGAAATCTTGGCCCTTCAATTGATCTTGTAACCTTAAATTCTTCTTCAAATTTTCTTTCCACCATTAAAAGTCCCATTGCCTTTTAAAGTCTGCACAAATAATAAGAAAAATTTAATAGGAAAAATTCACAAAATTATTTAGGGGAAATTATACATTAAAATCAATCATTTTGCAATTTAATTCCTAAAATACAGAAATGGCCAATAAACTCAATTATCCTCCAATTGAAGTCCTTTAAGCCATAATTTATCATCAAAATGCCTAAATTAGAGGGGAAAAAGTATATAGAAGTAGCAATTATCAAATTCCCGCACACTTAAGCTTTTGCACTCTTGGGCAAAAGAAAACTAAAGCTCCAAGAAAGAGATAATAGAAAGGAAATCAAGAAAAATGGAATTGTGTAGGTCACTTAGCACAAGGAAGCTCAAAGCAAATCAATAGCTTAATTCTCCAAGTCATATCACTTGTATCAATGCAACAAGTACCATAACAATACACTTAATAAAAAATGAAATGCAATGAAAGTCTCTCACTTGGATTAGTGTTTATCACTCTACTCTTTAGTGTTTAGGATGAAATGCTTACTCTCAAATTCCATCCTATCCAACTTTACTACCATAAGCTTGGCAATCATCTACATCTCCACCACCAAAATCAAATGCCAATTAATGAATCAAAAGGTCTTTATTATGGTTGTAATGTAGGCCAAGACATGAAACAAGTGGTAAACAAAAGAATGAAGGAAATTCAAAAAGCAAATTGGATACTTAAAAATCATCAAGAGCATTAAAATAAGAATAAGAATGGAATGCAAGTGCATTTTAAGGCCCTATTTACCACAAACAAAAATATGCACTAATAGAACAATTTTCTTTTCTTTTCCTTCTTTTTCTCTTTTTTCTTATACATTTCTAATGCTTTTCTTTTGCTTTGCTTCTTTTTTTCATTTTATTATTATTATTTTTTTCTTCTCTTCTTTCTTTTTCTTGGAATATTTCCAAAGAAGAACAAACAAACGGCCTATAAATGATGTGAAAAGTGCACCTTCACCCACCTTAACAAGATACAATGCCTTTAATAATCAAAAGCATCCTAATCAAGGTAGGAAGAACATTTGTTTGGTTTTCATGGCTAAGAGACTAAAAAGGAAACATATGTGGCTCAAAAGGGGTAAAGCAAATGGATTAAACACATATAGGATAGCTTTTTGGCTCTAGCTAAAACAAAACAACAATGAACGCCTTAATCCTTTTCATGCATGGCAAATGAATAAATGTAGCCTTGAATAAGATTCAAACCAAGTTCTAGAGTAAAAGCAAGATAGGGGATACACATTAGAAATGAATAAGCAATAGGTTCAAAAATCTCACAAGGTAAATTAACCAGCATCAAATTTCATTAAAGCAAAGCTAATTGCCACTTAACTTGCATTCTCAACACAAGATCAATTCCCTATCAAATCAAGATATATCAAAGCTATGATCCCCTTAATACTACCAACTTACACAAAAGCACAGTTGTTTTTTTTTTCTTTTTTTTTTTCAAAAACTAAAAAACAACACAAAACTTCAACACTTCAAAAGTAAAACAAAAGACTAAAAGCCTAGAAACTAGAAAAATCAACTAACCAAAACAAAACTAAACTAAAAAGTTTATTTGTATCCCCCCTCACTTAAACATTGCATTGTCCTCAATGCCAACACACAATCCAGTGAACAGATAAAGTCAACATAATATAAAAGGGGAAAGGGAAAGAGTACAACCTGGGATCAGGGTGGGTGTAAAGTCCCACATCGGATGGAATGGTCCTGGGAATGGCCCATATAAGTGGGAGCAAAGCTCTCCCCACCAGCAAGGCCTTTTCCCAAGGAAATGAGAGTACTTGGGAGGAACAAAACCCCACCAGGCCAACGTACCGGGTGCCGCAACGGGGACAATATCACTGGAGGCTCTGTGTGGTGTTTGGTATCAGAGCCGGCCGTTCGAATGTGCAACCCGAGGATGGGTTGGCCCCAAGGAGGGTGGAATGTAAAGTCCCACATCGGATGGAATGGTCCTGGGAACGGCCTATATAAGTGGGAGCAAAGCTCTCCCCACCAGCGAGGCCTTTTCCCAAGGAAATGAGAGTACTTGGGAGGAACAAAACCCCACCAGGCCAACGTTCCGGGTGCCGCAACAGGGACAATATCGCTGGAGGCACCCGTTGTGGCACCCGGCACGTTGGCCTGGTGGGGTTTTGTTCCTCCCAAGTACTCTCATTTCCTTGGGAAAAGGCCTTGCTGGTGGGGAGAGCTTTGCTCCCACTTATATGGGCCGTTCCCAGGACCATTCCATCCGATGTGGGACTTTACATTCCACCCCCCTTGGGGCCAACCCATCCTCGGGTTGCACATTCGAACGGCCGGCTCTGATACCAAACACCACACAGAGCCTCCAGCGATATTGTCCCCGTTGCGGCACCCGGGACGCTGGCTTGGTGGGGTTTTGTTCCTCCCAAGTACTCTCATTTCCTTGGGAAAAGGCCTCACTGGTGGGAAGAGCTTTGCTCCCACTTATATGGGCCGTTCCCAGGACCATTCCATCTGATGTGGGACTTTACAGTGGGTCATGAAGCTAGAGCTCCTCTTTGTCATCCCTTGGAACTCCTTCATAAAAGTGCTTGAGCCGATGTCCATTAACTTTGAATTTAGCTCCCGTCTGCTCATCTAGAAGCTCAACTGCACCAAAAGGGAAAACATCAGAAACTAGGTATGGACCATCCCATTTAGAATGAAGTTTACCTGGCATAAGCTTCAAGCGGGATTTATAAAGTAGAACTTTTTGGCCAACAACAAACTCTTCTTGTAATCATCTTGTCACGAAACACCTTTGTCTTTTCTTTATAGATCCTTGCATTATCATAGGCTTCCAACCTGATTCCTTCAAGCTTTTGGAATTGAAATTTTCTATGAGATCTCACTCCATTCAAATCTAAATTGCATTTCTTCACAACCCAATAAGCCTTGTGCTCCACTTCTACAGGTAAGTGACAAGCTTTTCTAAATACCAGCCGATAGAGTGACATGCCAATAGGAGTCTTGTAGGCAGTCCTATAGGCCCAAAGTGCATCATCTAGCCTCTCGCTCCCGTCTTTCCTATTCGGTTGCACTATTTTCTCCAAAATTTGCTTCACCTCCTGGTTAGAAATCTCTGCTTGGGCATTTTTTTGAGGGTGGTACGGAGTAGCTACTTTATGCACAACACCATACTTGCTAAGTAAGCTGTGCATACTCCGGTTGCAAAAATGAGTACCCTGGTCACTGATAATGGCTCTGGGAATACCAAACTTGCAGAAAATGTGAGAGCAAACAAACTCTACAACCACAGAAGAATTATTAGTCCTAGTGGGTTTTGCTTCCACCTACTTTGAAACATAATCAACAGCCAATAAAATGTAAGCAAAGACGAAAAAAGTAGGAAAAGGTCCCATAAAATCAATGCCCCACACATCAAAGACTTCACAAAACAAAATGGGATACTGTGGCATTTCATTTCTCCTAGATATGTTACCTGTTTGTTGACACCTGACACATCTTTTACAAAAATCAAATGCATCACAAAACAAAGCAGGCTAATACAATCCACTATCTAGAACCTTCCTAGCTGTGCATTTTGGACTAAAGTGACATCCACATGCAAGTATGTGACAAAATTGCAAGACAGACTCAAATTCTATATTAGGCATACAATGTCTAATCACTTGGTCACTACATAGTCTCTACAAGTATGAATTATCCCAAATATAATACCTAGCTTCACTCCTAAACTTATTCAACTGATGTTTATTCAAATCAACAAGCAATTCAGAAGTAGCTAGATAATTCACTAAGTTAGCATACCATGGGTAGAAACTATGCACAGCACACAAATGCTCATCAGGGAAATCATCATCAATAAGCAAGGAATCTACTTTTTGAGACTCAATTCTGCTCAAGTGGTTTGCCACTAAGTTTTCAGCTCTACTTTATCCTAGATGTCAATATCAAATTCCTGAAGTAGAAGCATCCATCTGATCAATCTTGGCTTCACATCAGGCTTCTTCAACAAGTACTTCAAGGCTACATGATCAGTAAAACCATGACTTTAGTATCAAAAAAATAAGATCTAAATTTATCCAAAGCAAAAACAATAACAAGAAACTCTTTTTTTGTGGTTGTATAATTTACTTGGGCCCCATCCAAAGTCTTGGACATATAAGCTATCACATGGGACCTCTTATTTACTCTCTGGCTCAAAACTGCACCTACAGCAAAATTAGACGCATCACATAAAATCTCAAATGGGAGGGTCTAATCAAGGGGTTGAATAATAGGTGGGGAAGTCAATATTTTCTTAAGATCATCAAAAGCTATTTTACATGCATCATCAAAATGGAAATCAACATCTTTTTGTAACAACTTAGACAGTGGCAAAGCAATTTTACTAAAATCTTGAATGAATCTTCGATAAAAACCTGCATGACCTAGAAAAGACCGGACCTCCCTAACACATGTTGGATATGGTAGAAAAGTGACAATATCTATCTTAGCCTTATCAACCTCTATGCCCTGTTCAGATATAATATGACCTAATACAATGCCTTTTTGAACCATAAAATGACACTTTTCAAAATTAAGTACAAGGTTCTTCTTTATGCATCTTGCTAGGACGCTATCCAGACTACACAAGCAATCATCAAAAGAGTTCCCATATACAATGAAATCATCCATAAAAATTTCTATACAATGTTCTAAGAAATCATTAAAAATAGAAACCATGCACTGCTGGAAAGTTCCAGGGGCATTGCAAAGACTAAAAGGCATTCATCTGTAGCATATTTTCCAAATGGGCATGTGAACGTCATCATCTTCTCTTGATCCTTGGGGCTATGCATATCTGGAAATACCTTGAAAATCCATCCAGAAAATAGTAATGAGATTTCCTAGCTAAATGCTCAAGCATCTGATTAATAGGGAGGGGGTAATGATCCTTTCTATTGACTAAATTAAGCCTCCTATAGTCAATGCAAACCCTCCAACTGTTCTGTATACGGGTAGGTACCAATTCATTATTCTCATTCCGAACAACTGTGAGCTCTGATTTTTTTGGAACTACCTGCATAGGACTAATCCACTGAGTATCAGAAATAGGATATATAATACCAGCAAATAAAAGTTTAGAAATTTCCTTTTTAACCACATCCAAAATAAGTGGGTTCAGTCGCCTTTAAAGTTGCCTTATTGGCTTTGCCCCATCCTTCAATAGAATTCGGTGCATGCATGTATCAGGGCTAATGCCAAGTATGTCAACTAAGGTCCACCCTATTGCTTGTCTTCTCCTCCTCAAGACGTCTAGAAACTTCTCTTCCTCCTCTAGAATAATGTCATTGGCTACCATCACTGGAAGCTTCTCATCTTTCTCTAAATAGGTATATTTGAGATTATCTAGCAGCGGTTTAAGCTCTAAGGTAGGAGCTTGCTCAACCGAAGGTATGAGTTTTTTGATTTCAATCTCTTCCATGCCAAATACCTATTCAGACAACTCACAAACAGAAGAAACAACTTTCTTATCTTTGGAAACATCAGTAGAAGGAATATCAATAAGAGAACCAATAGCAATAGTAACATTAGTATCACTACTGGGTGAACTAGTCATACAACATCTAATACCATTATCAATAGGCAAGGGAAGAGTGGACATAGATGAACTAGCACGATTAACATATCTAGAAGTGACATCAACATGCAACACCTCCTGAGAATTAGGAAATCTAGTAACATCAGAGCAATCAGGGAAAATAATAGCATGCACATCACCTCTAGAACAAGAAGATTAACCTAGACCAATATAATTATCCAAATCAGTCACAGGCTAACTAACAGTGAAATCATCACAAAAAGAAGAGGTCACAGAATCATGATAATCATTACATGCACAAAACTCACTATTCTCAATAAAAGCACTAATTTAGGTACATCTGTGACATATAGTAGTTTTAGAACATATACAATCAAGAGAATTATCTAAGTCAGCAATATCATAGGAATTAGTCAACAAACTATCCCTAAAATCAACACTGGCACTATCAACTAGCATATCAATCAGGCTGATACTAAAAACAGAGTTATCATCACAGGGGTGTTTCATGGCATCAAATATGTTAAATTGTATTACATTGCCAACAAACTCCATTTGAAGAGTACCCTCATACACATTTATAATTATCTTTACAGTTTTAAGAAAGGTCTACCTAGGATGAGTGGGGCATGTTCACTAGATCTATATCTATCATCCTCCATGTTAAGGACATAAAAATCAGCTGAAAAAATCAAATCTTTTACCTTAACCAAAACATCCTCCAACACTCCTGAAGGATAAGCAATGCTCCTATTTACCAGCTACACAACCACTTTGGTAGGTTTTAGCTCTCCCATCTGCAAAGATAAATACACTAATTTAGGCATAACATTTATAGTAGCACCAAGATCAATCAAAGCATCAGAGAACTCAAAATTCCTAATAGTGCATGGTGTAACAACCAAAAAAAAGGAAAGAAGGAAAAAGAAAGAAAAGAAAAGAAAAGAAGCTAAAAATTTTTGAAGGGCTGAAAATTTTCCAAGTCTGCTAGCTACAGCCTAACTATAGCGAATGTACCTGTTCGCTATAGTGAGAGTGCCTTCCTACTATAGCGAAAATGCTTCTAGCTATAGCGAGTGTGGGCATCCCATATAAAAACCAAGGCGTAGCTCGCCGTAGTGCACGCTGTAGCGAAGGCAGGGGTCTAGAACCGATACGAGCTCGCCGTAGAGAGGGTTATGGCTCGCTATAGCGAGGGTTAGTCCGGAAAAACGTGAAAAAAGAGAATTTGACTTTTTTAAGCATCCCAACTCCTTCTTTCACTCTGTAACTGACTTAAGATCCTTTTAAGACAGAGAAAGGGCGAAGGAGAGAGAGAGAAACCTAGAGGAAGAAAGAAGAACAAGAAAAGGTAAGGTTTTGCATGGCTTTCCTCTTAGAATATTGATATTCTTTCCTTGCCCTCTCTTCCTATGGTTTGGTTAGTGGAAGTAGTTGGGTTTTGAGCTTGGTTCAGAGGAGGGAGAGTAGAAAACCCCTCTTGAAGAAGACCAAGACTCACATATCCTTACTTCTTCTTTGCTTCCTTTCTTGAGAGCTTGAGAGAGGAAGGAGAGTTAGTGAATTTCTAGTGAGAGAAAGAACCCCTAGCTCTTACATGCTTGGTAGGGTTTACTAGAAAAAAATCTCTAGCTTTATGAATAAAGTGTTATGAGAGTAATTCCATATTTTTGTGTGTCTAGGCTTAAGAGGAGCACTCCCATCTAGTGGTGATAGTGAAATCAACAAGGGAGGAGACAAATTGAAAAGGAAAGTTTATGATTAGCCAATAAGGTAGCTCTCTCCTCCTTCTCTCATGCATAAGATGTGTGCTTACATTGTCTTGCTTGTGTGTATGCATGTTTTAAACCATGAGAAGTATGCTAGCATGATGATGCCTTATGTATTTCAATGATATTTTATGTGATTGTTTTGGTTTGCTTGAGTATGGAAAAGCCAACAACCCTCTAGCCATGGTGAGGATGAGCCAAGAACCCTAAAGTTGGTTGAGATAAAGTAAAGAGTCTCCCAAAAGTGAGGTTGACTCCCAAGAGTAAGGGTTGAGTCTAAGAACCTCTTAAAGAATGGGTGAGGTAAGTCCAAAATCCACAGGTGAGTAGGTGAGGCTAATCCATTTGCTTGGCAAGCTCTTGCATGTTATGTATGGCCTATTCAAATGTCGAAAATGCTTTTCTTGTGTATGGCCAACTCAAATGTTGAAAATGCTTTTCTTATGATTTCACATGCTAATATGCCCATGCATACATTGTGAGACTTATTTACATGTTTTGTGTATGATTGAATGAGAGATAAGCTATTGAGATTCTTTGAATCTCACTCCCCCTCTCCACTATCCCAACATGCTAGGTGGACCAAGTGAGGCAAGAGATGGGAGCCACCAAGCTTGAAGCTAGAGAATTCAATGAAGAAATTGTAAAAGAGCCCTTTTGTCTTTATTTTGTAGTTAAGTCAAGAGGTGTAAACTAATGATGTACATGATGTAGCACCGATGAATACTTGTAAATGAATGTATTTATCATATATGTATGAGAATGAGAACCATTTTGAATGATGTAGCAAGCTTTGTTATGAATAGCAAGATCTTGGCCTTATGTACATGGAGGTATGTATTGGTATGGGAGAGTGAGGTTTGTAAATCTGGGTTGTTAGACACTTGAGCCATGTTTTATAGCCTATATTGATGCTTTCCCACGTGCTCATAGAGCCTTAGAGGTAGGAGAAGTAAAGTTGGACCCCATTAGCCCCCTTTTAACACAAGAAAGTGGTCACTTTGCCCATGATGTCAAAATTTGACCAAATGACCTCTCCTTGCCTTGAAATTTTGCATGTGACTAGATCTTGCCTAGAGATTTTCGGGAAGCTAAAGATCAAGTCATTTGGAGATCTGTAGAATTTTCTATGATTTTTCAAAGATGGTATCAGAAATTCGGATTTTCATAAATACTGTTCATTTGGTCAGTTGGGAAATTGTGTCATCCGAGGGGTAAACGTAGTCTAATGGCTACAAAATTTTATATTCAGAAACTAGATAGTCACAGTGACTTGTAGAAACTGGAATCACCTCATTTGGAGGTCTAGAAAGGAAGATATATAATTTCGAAGTTCCAGCCCAAAATCAGTCATCTTGCCAGACCCGAGGTACTATTCCATCGATTTCTAAGAGTTTGGCTTGATGAACTGATCTGAAAACATTTTTCCTCTCTATTTAACATCTACATATTTCCATAGTGGTATCATTTGCATACATTGGATTTTTTCGGAATTAGTTAGACATTTTTGAAGTTCATATCAGTAAACTGTGACAGTATCAGAACCCCCTCCGACCTTCAGATGATTTCGGATGTCAAACGCTTTATGTGTGGGATTTTAAGACTTTTTCATATTTTTAGTATGAAGTAGATATCCTACGATATCTAGAATGACCAAGAGCCCATGTTTTCGATTTTTCTGGATTTAGTTATGAATTTCTGAACTTTGCCCAAAAATGAGGCCAAGCATGGCCGAAAATGAACATGCATGTTTCATACCACTTTTCGGTTTCCATGGGCTACAAGCATGTTTTTGGGATTAAAATGAGTTGTAATGATGTAATTAAAGATGAGGATGCATAGAATGAGCTCACATGGTCCATGCGACACTAAAATGAATTTTAACCATGCCACAACGTTAAGTAAATGCATGAATCCACTGAGGGAGATTTCATTTTATTCTCCCTATACTCATATGAGCATGTAAGGTATGATGGGTATGAGCTAGAAATGAAGGTGTTACACATGGGATTGTAAAAGTGCCTGGATCTTGACACTTAGTGGGCATTGTTGGCTGTATGAGTGCTGAAACATTATTGCCAAAATTGACTTTTTCATTCCCTCTTAGCTACCTCTTGTTAGTATATATTTCTTTAAGAAACTTGGTGTATTTGGGGATGATCTTGATTTCATCCAACAAGGGTATATTGACCTCAACCTTCTTGAAAGTCTCAAGAATTTCTTTTTCAATTTTCTGCTTCAATTTGCCTCTTTCCCAAGGTAGGTCTATGTGGGAAAGGCAAGATCTTCTTTGGCTGCTCTTCTTTCTTAGGCTCATCTGGTGTGACGTGTGTTTTTTATGACATTCGCTTATCCATAATAATGGTATCTAAGGATCCCTAAACCTCCTTTCCACTCCTAGGAGTGATGGCACTAACATTGCTACTATTCCTTAGATTGACAATAGTCTAAGAAGGTAATTGCCCTGATCCTTAGCCTGAGAGAGTTAGCCAACTAACTAATTATATTCTCCATATACCTGTTCTGAGTTTTCATTCTATTTTCTATGTTATCCATTTCTTGTTTGTGTCTCATCTCACTCTGTTCCTCTTTTCCATGAGTTGCTTCATCAATAGCTCTATGCTGTTATCTTTTCTGGGTTCCTCCTAGATAGGAACTGATTACCTAATAGGTTGGTAAGGTTGAACACTAGGTCCTACAATATTATATCTATTTTTCTATTGCCCTCCCCTATATCTCAAGTTAGGGTGATCCCTCTATCCTGGATTGTATGTATTAGAATAGGGATCATATTTTTATTGCCCTTGTTGCATTGGCCTGATTGGAAACATCCCGGCACAAGTCTCTACCCTATCTTCTAACAAGTTTTCATTTTATTTTTCATGTTATCGATTTCTTCTCTGTGTCTAGTCTCACTCTGTTCCTCTTTTCCAAGAGTTGCTTCATCAATAGCTTCATGCTATTATCTTTTCTGGGTTCCTCCTGGATAGGAACTGATTGCCTAATAGGTTAGGAAGGTTGTACACTAGATCCTACAGTATTATATTTATTTTGCTGTTACCTTCCCCTATATCTCAAGTTAGGGTGATTGATAAGCATGATTTTTATACACTTTAATCCTCTTAACTTAGGCATTTTGATGATGGAATATGGTCTTAAGGGTTTAATTAGATATAATTTGATTTCATCAGCCACTTATGCACTTTGTGAATTAATTGGCAAAATTATTGAGTTTTAATGCATGAAATTCTTTTAAATAATTCTATGGATAATTCTATTGAATATTTTCCATTCTTTTGTGTAGAAATTTTGATGGGCAAATAGCTTGAATGATAATTTGGATTAAAGAAGAGAAAGGAATGATTAAAGAAGCATACTTGAGTAGCCCTTCACTCAACATTAACACACATGCATGAAGAAAGCAGCCACGGTTTAGAGGCAGAACTTGAAGGCTGGAATGAGCTAAATAAGAGAAGCAACATGTGAGAAGCTACATGATTCATGAAGAGAAACAAAGCCATGCATGTAGGGGCAGCAGCTGAACAGAAATGAAGCCAATGTGGAAATCGTGGCTGGCAGCTGCAGGAAGAAAACACACACCAGCTAAGCACGTTGATTGGCACGGGCAGAACGCATGCAGAAGCAGCTCACAAACTCGAGCAGAAATGGAGGAAGCTACACAAGCTGAATGAAGGAAGCAGGGGCACGAGATCCTCACTCGAGCTTGGGTAGAGAAGAAGCGCAAAACCATGCATGAAGAACGTCAGCGAGAGAAAGCTGGGAGCTGGCGTTCAGAGTGGGCTGAGCGTGACACACGAAAAGAATTTGCTGAGCACGTGAGAATTTAATGAATCATAAGATGGAACTTAGCTGTGGAACGACGTGGATTAATGAAGTGAGCTGGGAGAAGAAAATAAAACGTGAGCTAAGGGGCACGTGATTAATTAATGAAAAAAAGGCACTGAAGCATGAAAAAAGGCACGAGCTGTGGTTCAGAAAAAAAAAAGAAAAACGTAAAAAAAAAAGAAAAAGGGCTCGAGGATGAGGCAGACTTGAGGGGAAGAAATGCGAGAACTCCAGGGAGCATTCTCTCGTTGAATCATCCATGGTTGCAGCTCAATTCATCAATTTTCCTCCGATTAAAATCTCCATGGCAGCTTGAATCATCCATGGTGGCTAGCTGAAGCTTGGAAACTTCCAGATGCATATTTGAGCTCCATATTTTCTCACCACATTGGATAAACACTCTTTGCTCTGTCGTTTAATTCTAGCATTAAATCTTTTATTAATTTGACTAGGTCTAATTGATTGATTTAGGAACTTAATTGCTGGAAATTATTGGATTAGTCTATTTTATGAATTGAATATAATTTGATTTTGGAATTTTAATTGTGATCATCACATGTTTGTAAAAATTCCAGAATTAGTGCTGCGCAAATCACTTTTAAATTCCTCTTGATTTTTGGCTAATTGATACAATGGTTATTGGATTAAGTGGTTGAAACTTTTGTGCAATTAATTGTTTAAGGAATTAATCAATCTAATTGGTAATTAGCATCTTAAGTGGATTGTGCAGTAGATTTTATTAATCAATTAAGATTGGTTGAAGTGTGTTCTTGTTCTTAATTCAATTAATTAGTTATTCAAGGTTTTTTGTGGTTGCAAATTCCTTGAATAATTAATAAATTGAATCTTGGATGGTTATTCAAGAATCTTTATAGGGAATGCACTAAAGAGTAAGGAATTAAATCCAAATTTGGTAAACTAAAAGGGACAAGGATAATTGAATTCTAGGGAGTCCAATGTAAGGCTAGCTACCACATTTTCTTAACTGTTTACTTCATTTAGTTTTTAGTTTTTGATTTTTGTCAATTAAATCTAGTTCAATTAAATTCTAGCATTTCAAACCCCCAAAACAAGTTCCAATTAGCAATACTTAGAATACTCTTTCATAAACAAATTAAGGTATAAACTCCTTGGGAAATGACCTAGGTTGCACCATTAACTACAAAATTTATTTTGCTTCCTAGTTTTATTTGAGATTACGCAACACAATCGTCAAATTTGGCGCCGTTGCCAGGGAGTTTAGTTTCTTATTTGTTTGGAAGGCTTTCTTAGTATTTTTTGCCCTGTTTTTGCTTTGTTTTTGTTCTGTTTTTCCCCTATTTTGAAGTTAGATTTGGATCATTTCGGTTGCTTAATCTGATTTTGCTGCTTGTTGGAATTTTTGTTTGAAGTGTCCAGAAAATTCTCAAACTTTGTTTTCCAAGGTTTTTAGGTGTTTTAAGCAAAAGTAATAGCATATCTATTTGGTACACCATTTTTTGGCCAAATTCTAACGTTTTAAGCACTTTTTCTAATTTTTTAGTATTTTCTCAAATTTTCTAGGATTTTTCTAGATTTATTGTTTTAATTTTTCTTTATTGATTTCTTGTGTTCCTTCTTAGTTTTTGCTTGTCTAATTAGTTTATGACAAGGAGCTCTGGTGAAAATTAATTGATTTGGATCCGAAAATCGAAAAGACCTTTAGAAGACAAGTAAGGATTAAGAAGAACAAAGAAAGTGTAGGAATCAGTAGTTCTGTTTCTTCTGCTTTTGATTGTGTGCAAGGAATTGATTGTGTACTTCAATTTGCTAGTGATAATATGGCTGAACAAGATCATATGAATGCTAACATGAATATGCATGTTCAGGCTAACTTGAATGCAAATGCCAATTTAAATGATAACATGCATGCCAGAACCATTAGAGAATTGATAGCTCCTAATGTGCATTATCGAAATCTTCGTATACAATATCCAGAATTAGATGCAAATTTTGAGATTAAATCTGGTTTGATTCACTTACTTCCTAAATTTCATGGACTTGCAGGAGACGACCCTCACAAACATCTGAAGGAATTTCACATTGTTTGCTCTACAATGAAGCCACAGGGAGTCTCAGAGGAACAGATTAAGCTCAGAGCGTTTCCTTTTCCCCTGGATGGTTTAGCTAAAGACTGGTTGTACTATCTACCTCCTAGTGCCATTACTTCTTGGGACCAACTGAAGAGGTTATTTTTGGAGAAATTCTTTCCTGCGTCTCGCACTGCATCAATAAGGAAGGAAATATGTGGGATCAGATAGAATAGTGGAGAAACTTTATATAAGTATTGGGAAAGATTTAAGAGGTTGCTGGCTAGTTGTCCTCACCATCAAATCTGTGATCAGTTACTTATTCAGTACTTCTATGAGGGGCTATTGAACATGGACAAAAATATGATTGATGCTACCTCTGGCGGAGCCTTAGGTGATCTAACACCTATAAGGGCCTGGCAGTTGATTGATAAGATGGCTCAGAATGCTCAGCAGTTTGGGTCTAGATCAATGCAAATAGTAAGAGGAGTCAGTGAATTGTATGCTCCAAACTATGGTCAGAGACTTGAGAGCAAGATTGATGTAATGTCTTCTGTGCTCCAATAGCTTGCTTTAGATCAGCAACAGCCGCAGTTATCCTCTACACCCTCTCAGACTTATGCACCACAGTCCTACCCTACTCAGACATATTCTTATCCATAGTGCTATGCACCTGGGCAGACATCTACCTCTACTACCTTGGTGGGACCCCTGTGTGATATATGCTGTTTGGCCACACATGCCACTGATCAGTGCCCTATGTTAGAAGACAGAGTAGAGGCTTGTGCTGGGATGTTTCTAGTTAGGCCAATGCAACAAGGGCAGCAAAAATATGATCCCTATTCTAATACGTACAATCTAGGATTGAGGGATTACCCCAACCTGAGATATGGGGGAGGGTAACAACAAAATAGATATAATATTACAGGACCTAGTGCACAGTCTTTCTAACCTATTAGGCAATCAGTTCCTATACAGGAGGAACCCAAGAAAGGGGATAATATGGGAGACTTGATGAAGCATCTTATGGAGAGTAATGCAAAACTCACAAAAGTGGTGCAAAATTTAGAAAGGAGGGTTGATACTCAATTAGGCCAATTTGCCACTTCTCTCAGACAATTGTCAATCCAAGGAATAGTAGCAATGTTAGTGCTATCACTCTTAGGAGTGGGAGAGAGGTTTAGGGATCTTCAGATATCATTACCATGGATAAGCCGGCGTTATCAAAAACACACGTCACACTAAATGAGCCTAACAAAGAAGAGGAGCAAAAGAAGATCTTACCTTTCCCATATAGACCTACCTTGGGAAAGAGGCAAACTGAAGCAGATATGGAAAAAGAAATTCTTGAGACTTTCAAGAAGGTTGAGGTTAACATACCATTGTTGGAGGCAATCAAGACTATTCCTAAATACGCCAAGTTTCTTAAGGAAATATGTACCAACAAGAGGCATCTAAGAGGGAATGAAAAAGTCAATTTTGGCAAGAATATTTCAGCACTCATACAGCCAACAATGCCCACTAAGTGTCAAGATCCAAGCACTTTTACAATCCCATGCACTATTGGGAATTTTGAGTTTTCTGATGCTTTGATTGATCTTGGTGCTGCTATAAATGTTATGCCTAAATCTATTTATTCATCTTTGCAGATGGGAGAGCTGAAACCTACCAGAGTGGTTGTGCAGCTGGCAAATAGAAGCATTGCTTATCCTTCAGGAATGTTAGAGGATGTTCTGGTTAAGGTAAAGGACTTGATTTTTCCAATTGATTTTTATGTCCTTAATATGGAGGATGATAGATATAGACCTATCATGTAGAGAAATCGATGAATTTTTGAGCTTATATGATGATATTAACTCTAAGGAATCTATTGCTTATCGGATTGATTCTATTTCATCTAAAACCTCTGTTGATTTCACTGGTCTTGTTGATCTTTCTGGTACTGATGATTCTTTGCATGTTGATATGGATAGTTTAAGGAATCATGATGCTAATATTCACTTGACTGCTAATTTTTTTGATTCTTCCCATACTACTGATATTCCTAAAGTTGGGAAAGTTATTTCTTCTGTCTGTGAGTTGTCTGAACAGGTATTTGGCATAGAAGAGATTGAAATCAAATAACTCATACCGTCAGTTGAGCAAGCTCCCACCTTAGAGCTCAAACCGCTGCCAGACAATCTCAAGTATACCTATTTGGAGAAAGATGAGAAGCTTCCGGTGATTGTAGCTAGTGACATTACTCCAGAGGAGGAAGAGAAGCTTCTAGCGGTCTTAAAAAGGAGAAGACAAACAATAGGGTAGACCTTGGCTGATATACCTGGCATTAGCCCTGGTACATGCATGCATAGAATTCTGTTGGAAGATGGGGCAAAGCTAGTACGACAACCTCAAAGGCGACTAAACCCACTTATTTTGGATGTGGTTAAAAAGGAAGTTTCTAAACTTTTATTTGCTGGTATTATATATCCTATTTCTGATAGTTAGTGGATTAGTCTTGTGCAGGTGGTTTCAAAGAAATCAGGGATCACAGTTGTCCAGAATGAGAATAATGAATTGGTGCCCACCCGTGTACAAAACAGTTGGAAAGTTTGCATTGACTATAGAAGGCTTAATTTAGTCACTAGAAAAGATCATTACCCCCTCTCTTTTATTGATAAGATGCTTGAGCGTTTAGCTGGAAAATCTCACTACTGTTTTCTGGATGGATTTTCAGGGTATTTCCATATATGCATAGCCCCGGAGGATCAAGAGAAGATGACATTCACATGCCCATTTGGAACATATGCCTACAGATGCATGCCTTTTGGTCTTTACAATGCCCCTGGAACTTTCCAGCGGTGCATGGTTTCTATTTTTAGTGATTTCCTGAAACACTGTATAGAAATTTTTATGGATGACTTCACTGTATATGGGAACTCTTTTGATGATTGCTTGTGTAGTATGGATAGAGTCATAGCTAGATGCATAGAGAAGAACCTTGTACTTAATTTTGAAAAGTTTCATTTTATGGTTCGAAAAGGCATTGTGTTAGGTTATATTATATCTGAACAAGGCATAGAGGTTGATAAAGCTAGGATAGATGTTATTACTTCTCTACCATACCCGACATGTGTTCGGGAGGTCCGATCTTTTCTAGGTCATACAGGTTTCTATAGAAGATTCATTCAAAATTTTAGTAAAATTACTTTGCCATTGTCTAAGCTGTTACAAAAGGATGTTGATTTCCATTTTGATGATGCATGTAAAATAGCTTTTGATGATCTTAAGAAACACTTGACTTCCCCACCCATTATTCAACCCCCCGATTGGAACCTTCCATTTGAACTTTTATGTGACGCATCTAATTTTGCTGTAGGTGCAGTTTTGAGCCAGAGAATGAATAAGAGGTCTCATGTGATTGCTTATGCATCCAAGACTCTGGATGGGGCCCAAGCAAATTATACAACCACAGAAAAGGAGTTTCTTGCTATTGTTTTTGCTTTGGATAAATTTAGATCTTATTTGCTTGGGATAAATTTAGATCTTATTTGCTTGATACTAAACTCATTGTTTTTACTGATCATGCAGCCTTGAAGTACTTGCTGAAGAAGCCTGTTGCAAAGCCAAGATTGATCAAATGGATGCTTCTACTTCAAGAATTTGATATTGACATCTAGTGTAAAAGTGGAGCTAAAAACTTGGTAGCAAATCACTTGAGCAGAATTGAGGCTCCAAAGGTAAATTCCTTACCTATTGATGATGATTTCCCTGATAAGCATTTATGTGTTGTGCATAGTTCCTACCCATGGTATGCAGATTTAGTGAATTATCTATCTGCTTCTGAACTACCTATTGATTTGAATAAACATCAGTTGAATAAGTTTTAGAGTGAAGCTAGGTATTATATTTGGGATGATCCATATTTGTGGAGACTATGCAGTGACCAAGTGATTAGACATTGTGTGCCTGATATAGAATTTGATTATGTTTTGAATTTTTGTCACACACTTGCATGTGGAGTTCATTTTAGTCCAAAACGCACAGCTAGGAAGCTTCTAGATAGTGGATTGTATTGGCCTACTTTGTTTCATGATGCCTTTGCTTTTTATAAAAGATGTGCCAGGTGTCAATAAACAGGTAGCATATCTAGGAGAAATGAAATGCCATAGCATCCCATTTTGTTTTGTGAAGTCTTTGATGTGTGGGGCATTGATTTTATAGGACCTTTTCCTACTCCTTTTGGATTTTCATTCATCTTATTGGTTGTTGATTATGTTTCGAAGTGGGTGGAAGCAAAACCCACTAGGACTGATGATTCTCCTGTGGTTGTAGAATTTGTTCGCTCTCACATTTTTTGCAGGTTTGGTATCCCTAGAGCTATGATCAGTGACCAGGGCACTCATTTTTGCAACCGGAGTATGCATAGCTTGCTTAACAAGTATGGTGTTATGCATAAAGTAACTACTCCGTACCATCCTCAAACAAATGGCTAGGCAGAAATTTCTAACCGAGAGGTGAAGCAAATTTTGGAGAAAACAGTGCAGCCAAATAGGAAAGATTGGAGCAAGAGGCTCGATGATGCACTTTGGGCCTATAGGACTGCCTACAAGACTCTTATTGGCATGTCACCCTATTGGCTAGTATTTGAAAAAGTATGTCACTTACCGGTAGAAGTGGAGCACAAAGCTTATTGGGCAGTAAAGAAATGTAATTTGGATTTGAATGGAGCAAGATCTCATAGGAAATTCCAACTCCAAGAGCTTGAAGAAATCAGATTAGAAGCCTATGACAATGCAAGAATCTATAAAGAAAAGACAAAGGCATTCCATGACAAGATGATTGCAAGGAAAGAGTTTGTTGTCGGCCAAAAAGTTCTACTTTATAAATCTCGCTTAAAGCTTATGCCAGGTAAACTTCGTTCTAAATGGGAAAGTCCTTATATAGTTTCTGATGTATTCCCTTTTGGTGCAGTTGAGCTTCAGGATGAGTAGACGGGAGCTAAATTTAAAGTTAATGGACATCGGCTCAAGCACTTTCATGAAGGAGTTCCAAGCGATGACAAGGAGGAGCTCTAGCTTCATGATCCACCCTGATCCCCGATTGTACTCTTTCCCTTTCCCCTTTTCTATTGTGTTGTCTCTATTTGTTTACTAGATTGTGTGCTGGCATTGAGGACAATGCAATGTTTAAGTGTAGGGGGATACAAATAAAACTTTTTGGTTTTGTTTTGTTTTGGCTAGTTGATTTTTTTTTTTAGTTTCTAGGCTCTGAGTCAGTTATGTGTTATTCCCTAGTTTGAAAAAAAAAAACTATACTTTTGTGGAAGTTGCTGGTATTGAGGGGATTATAGCTTTGATATATCTTGATTTGATAGGCAATTGACCTTGTGTTGAGAATGCAAGTTAAGTGGCAATTAGCTTGTTTTAATGAAATTTGATGATGGTCAATTTGCCTTGTGAGATGTTTGAACCTATTGCTTATTCATTTCTAGTGTGTATGCCCTATCTTGCTTTTACTCTAGCACTTGGCTTGAATCTTATTCAAGGTCACATTTATTCATTTGCCATGCATGAAAAGGATTAAGGCATTCATTCTTGTTTTGTTTTAACTAGAGCCAAAAAACTATCCTACATATGTTTAATCCATTTGTTTTCCCCTTTTGAGCCATATATATGTTTCCCTTTTAGCCTTTTAGCCTTAAAAACCAAACAAATGGATATTCTTCCTACCTTGTTTTGGATGCTTTCGATTATTAAGAGCATTGTATCTTGTTAAGGTGGGTGGAGGTGCATTTTCCACATCATTTATAGGCCGGTTGTTTGTTCTTCTTCGAAAATATTCCAAGAAAAAGAAAAAAATGATAATAAATGAAAAAAAAGAGAAAAGCCTTTGAAATAATTTTTTTAAAAAATGAAAAAATGAAAAAAATGAAAAAAAAAGAAGAAAAAGGAAAGAAAAGTTATTCTTTTAGTGCATATCTTTTGGTTTGTCGTAATTAGGGCCTTTAGATGCACTTGCATTCCATCCTTATTCTTATTTTAAATGCTCTTGATATTTTTGGCATCCAAATTTGCTTTTTGAATTTCCTTCGTTCTTTTGTTTTCCATTTGTTTCATGCCTTAGCCTACATTACAACCATAATAAAGACCTTCTGATTCATTCATTGGCATTTGATTTTGGTGGTGGAGATGTAGATGATTGCCAAGCTTATGGTAGTAAGGTTGGGTAGGATGGTATTTGAGAGTAAGCACTTCACCCTAAATACTAAAGAGTATAGTGATAAACACTAATCCAAGTGAGGGACTTTCATTGCATTTCATTTTTGATTAAGTGTATTGCCATGGTATTTGCTGCATTGATGCAAGTGATATGACTTGGAGAATTAACCTATTGATTTGCTTTGAGCTTCCTTATGCTAAGTGATTTGCACAATACAAGTTTTCTTGATTTCTTTTCCATTATCTCTTCCTTAGAGCTTTAGTCTTCTTTTGCCTAGGAGTGCAAAGGTTTAAGTGTGGGGGAATTTGATAAGCATGATTTTTATACACTTTAATCCTCTTAACTTAGGCATTTTGATGATGGAATATGGTCTTAAGGGTTTAATTAGATACAATTTGATTTCATCAACCACTTATGCACTTTGTGAATTAATTGGCACAATTATTAAGTTTTAATGCATGAAATTCTTTTAAATAATTCTGTGGATAATTCTATTGAATATTTTCCATTCTTTTGTGCAGAAATTTTGATGGGCAAATAGCTTGAATGAGAATTTGGATTAAAGAAGAGAAAGGAATGATTAAAGAAGCATACTTGAGTAGCCCTTCACTCAAAATTAACACACATGCATGAAGAAAGTAGCCACGGTTTAGAGGCAAAACTTAAGGGCTGGAATGAGCTAAATAAGAGAAGCAACATGTGAGAAGCTATGTGATTCATGAAGAGAAACAAAGCCATGCATGTAGGGGTAGCAGCTGAACAGAAATGAAGCCAACATGGAAATCGTGGCTGGCAGCTGCAGGAAGAAAACACACATCAGCTGAGCACATTGATTGGCACGGGCAGAACGCATGCAGAAGCAGCTCACAAACTCGAGCAGAAATGGAGGAAGCTACACGAGCTGAATGAAGGAAACAGGGGCACAAGATCCTTACTCGAGCTTGGGTAGAGAAGAAGCACAGAACCATGCATGAAGAACGTCAGCGAGAGGAAGCTGGGAGCTGGTGTTTGGAGTGGGCTGAGCGTGACACACAAAAAGAATTTACTGAGCACATGAGAATTTAATGAATCATAAGATGGAACTTAGCTACGGAATGACATGGATTAATGAAGTGAGTTGGGAGAAGAAAATAAAACGTGAGCTGAGGGGCACGTGATTAATTAATGAAAAAAAAGGCGCTGAAGCATGAAAAAAAGCACAAGCTGTGGGTTCGGAAAAAAAAAGTAAAAAAAAAAAGAAAAAGGGCTCGAGGAGGCGGACTGGAGGGGAAGAGACGCGAGAACTCCAGGGAGCATTCTCTCGTTGAATCATCCATAGCTACAGCTCAATTCATCAATTTTCCTTTGATTAAAATCTTCATGGCAGCTTGAATCATCCATGGTGGCTAGCTGAAGCTTGGAAACTCCCAGATGCATATTTGAGCTCTATATTTTCTTACCATATTGGATATACACTCTTTGCTTTATCTTTTAATTCCATCCTTAAACCTTTTATTAATTTGACTAGGTCTAGTTGATTGATTTAGGAACTTAATTGCTGGAAATTATTGGATTGGTCTATTTTATGAATTGAATATAATTTGATTTTGGAATTTTAATTGTGATCATCACATATTTGTAAAAATTTCAGAATTAGTACTGTGCAAATCACTTTTAAATTCCTCTTGATTTTTGGCTAATTGATACAATGCTTATTGGATTAAGTGGCTGGAACTTTTGTGCAATTAATTGTTTGAGGAATTAATTAATCTAATTGGCTAATTAGCATCTTAAGTGGATTGTGCAGTAGATTCTATTAATCAATTAAGATTGGTTGAAGTGTGTTCTTGTTCTTAATTCAATTAATTAGTTATTCAAGGTTTCTTGTGGTTGCAAATTCCTTGAATAATTAATGAATTGAATTTGGATGGTTATTCAAGAATCTTTATAAGGAATACACTAAAGAGCAAAGAATTAAATCCAAATTTGGTAAACTAAAAGGGGCAAGGATAATTGAATTCTAGGGAGTCCAATGTAAGGCTAGCTATCACATTTTCTTAATTGTTCACTTCATTTAGTTTTAAGTTTTTGATTTTTGTCAATTAAATCTAGTTCAATTAAATTCTAGCATTTTAAACCCCCAAAACAAGTTCCAATTAGCAATACTTAGAATACTCTTTCATAAACAAATTGAGGCACAAACTCCTTGGGAAATGACCTAGGTTGCACCATTAACTACAAAATTTATTTTGCTTCCTAGTTTTATTTGAGATTGCGCAACACAATCGCCAGTGATCCCTCTATCCTAGATTGTATGTATTAGAATAGGGATCATATTTTTGTTACCCTTGTTGTATTAGCTTGACTGGAAACATCCCAGCACAAGTCTCTACCCTGTCCTCTAATGAGTTTTTATTCTATTTTCCATGTTATCCATTTCTTGTCTGTGTCTTATCTCACTCTGTTCCTCTTTTCCATGAGTTGCTTCATCAATAGCTTCATGCTGTTATCTTTTCTGGGTTCCTCCTGGATAGGAACTGATTGCCTAATAGGTTGGAAAGGTTGTACACTAGGTCCTACAGTATTATATTTATTTTGCTGTTGCCCTCCCCTATATCTCAAGTTAGGGTGATCCCTCTATCCTGAATTGTATGTATTAGAATAGGGATCATATTTTTGTTGCCCTTGTCGCATTGGCTTAACTGGAAACATCCCAGTATAAGTCTCTACCCTATCCTCTAACATAGGGCACTGATCAGTAGCATGTATGGCCAAATAGCATATATCACACAGGGGTCCCACCAAGGTAGTAGAGGTAGATGTCTACCCAGGTGCATAACACTATGGATAGGAATGTGTCTGAGTAGGATAAGACTATGGTGTACAAGTCTGAGATGGAGTAGAGGATGACTGTGGTTGCTTCTGAGCCAAAGTAAGTTGACGAACCATAGAGGTTAGCTCATTTAACTGACTTTTAACTTCAATATCATACTGTGGAGTACCCAAATCATTTACTCCTCTTGCCATCTGCATTGATCTAAAACTAAATTGCTGAGCATTTTGAGCCATTTTATCAATCAACTCCCAGGCCCTTATACGTGTCAGATCACCTAAGGCTCCACTAGAGGCAGTATCAATCATATTTCTATCCATGTTCAACAGCCCCTCATAAAAGTACTGAATAAGTAGCTGATCAAAAATTTGATGGTGAGGACAACTAGCCAACAATCTCTTGAATCTCTCCTAGTACTCATACAAAGTCTCTCCACCATTCTGTCTGATTCAACATATTTCTTTCCTTATTGATGCAGTGCGAAAAGCTGAAAAGAACTTTTCCAAGAAGAGCCTTTTCAGTTGGTCCTAAGAAGTGATGGCACCAGGGGGTAGATAATACATCCAGTCCTTTGCTAAACCATCCAAGGAAAAAGGGAATACTCTGAGCTTAATTTGTTCTTCTGAGACTCCCTGTGGCTTTATAGTAGAGCAGACAACATGGAATTCCTTCATATATTTGCGAGGGTCATCTTCTACAAGTCCATGAAATTTAGGAAGTAAGTGAATCAAACCAGATTTAAGCTAAAAATTTGCATATAATTCTAGATGTTGTATGCAAAGATTTTGATAATGCACATTAGGAGCTGTTAATTCTCTAATGGTTTTGGCATGCATGTTATCATTCAAATTTGCATTTATATTTAAGTTAGCCTAAACATGCATATTCATGTTAGCATTCATTTAATCTTGTTCAGCCATATTATCTCCAGCAAATTGAAGTACACAATCAATTCCTTGCACACAATCAAAAGTAGAAGAAATAGAACTACTGATTCTTACACTATCCTTATTTTCCTTAAGCCTTACTTGTCTTCTAAAGGTTCTTTCAATTTTCGGATCCAAATTAATTAATTTTCACCAGAGCTTCTTGTCATAAACCAATTAGACAAACAAAAACTAAGAAGGAACACAAGAATCAACAAAGAAAAATTAAAATAATAAATCTAGAAAAATTAGAAAAATCCTAGAAAATTAGAAAAAGTGCCTTAAACGTTGGAATTTGGCCAAAAAATGGTGCACCAAATAGCATTGCTATTACTTTTGCTTAAAACACCTAAAAACCTTAGCAAATAAAGTTTGAGAATTTTCTGGGCACTTCAAACAAAAATTCCAACAAGCAGATCAATTGATGGGTAACACCGAAATGATCCAAATCCAAGTTCAAAACAGGGGAAAAACTAAACAAAAATAAAGCTAAAATAGAGTTTAAACACTTAGAAAACTTTTTCAAATAATTAAGAATCTAAATCCTTAACAACGGCGCCAAATTTTGATGGGTCTGTCGTGCAACCCCAAAATAAAACTAAGTTGGATTAATATATAGCTAGTGGCACAACCTAGGTCATCTCCCTTGGAAATGGAGTTCAATATTCAATTGGGTCTTCTAAGTGTTAAAAGATCCTAGAACTATCTAATTAAAGGGGTTTTTGATCTAATTAAACTAAGTAAATTGAAATTGAAATAAAATTCCTAATTGCTACCTAATTGTATGGATTATGGTTGAATGATAGACTTGTTACTAGTTTTGGATTCGTCCCTTGGTATCCACTATCCTTATCCTAATTTATTTGCGATTAATTCTAGCCTAAGAGTCTTTAATTGTGTTCAATACAAATTATCTTGAGTTACCACGCAAGAATCAAGGAACTAACAATTTAATATTGAATTGAAACCTTAATCCCACATCAAATTACTAATTCTCGTCATTAGGATCAATGAACACTTGAATTGAATGATTAATTGATCAATTAGCCTCTGAATTAACACCCTAGGAAATTCAATTAACCAATTAAACTCCAATGGATCCTCAAATTAGACAATTAAGCACATCAATTCTCAGAAGCATTTCATCAAACACCTTGATTGCACACTTGAAAAATGGTAGGAAAATAAAAATCTAGCATTGAAATTAATCAATTAAAACATCAATTGCTCTCCTAATTAGTATCTAACCATCTACTAATCATAAACTACATTAATCCAATTAATTACAAGCTTAGCCAAGCAAATAAAATAACAAAAATCAATGTAGAAAGAGAGAAAAGAAATAGAAAGCTTAGCCAATGATTCTAATTCATAGATTCAAACTTCTCCAAGGACTTTCCTCCTAGCTAGCTACAATCTTCAATTAAGCTCTTATGGAGGTGGAAGAAAAATGGAGGAAATGGATGATGAAATGGCTACGACATGGTGGGTGGCCTTTGGATGGAATGGATTGGACGAAGTGAATGCGTGAATGGAATGTAGCATTATTTTTATTTGATGAATGGAATCCTCCCTCCTCCTGGAGCTTTTCACATGTTTCTTTATTCATTTCATGTGCCTTCTTTTTCCTTAATTGCACACCACATATTTTGACGTTGCTTCATTCTTAATTCATTAATCGACATGCTTCTTACGTGTTTCCTTCATTTAATCCCTTAGCTTCTTCTCTTTCACATCAGCTTTGCATAGTGTTAGAAGCCTTCATCATGTAAACCTCCACCTTGTTTAGTAGCTTCATTTCATTCTTGCGTTTTTCTTTTCTTTACACATTAGCTCACTTCAACACGTGCTGTCCTCATGCTTCCTTTAATTACGTGTTTCTTCCTCCTTATTTAGCTTCCAAAACTCGTGGCTTCATACTTCTTTCCATATAGTTTAGCTGACTCTTCATTTCTCTACACATTCTTTAATCACGTTGCTTCTTCTCATTTCTCCTGCCCATGTGAGCGAGATGAGAAAGTAGGCTACATGAAATAACTCAAGACCTCTCTCCTTTAGCATCAGACCTGTGGCATGTTCATGTGATTCTTCCATGTGTTTTCCTTCTCTATGTGGCTTTGTATGGGTGGCTTTCCTTTCTCATGTTCTATGTATTACTTTCTTTCTGCTCGTGTGTGGCTTTATCAGCTCTAAACCCATTGTCTTTTTTACTTTAATCTATTGCTTCCATATTCTGCACTACATGCTTCTTAATGTGTTGTTCTCTCCACATTCTGGTTTGGAGCTCATGCGCTTTTCTTTCCTTCTCTCCTTTCTCTGCTTCTTCCTCCCACACACACATTCTACCTCTTCTTTTCCACATGTTTCCTTCCTTCCGCTTCTGTTGCATGTTCTCCACCCCATAGCACTTACACATCTTCTAACTCACCAGAACAGAGCATCGTGAATGGTCATGAGTGTGAAAGCATTAGCTCGAGCAAATGTAGTGAGCTGAAACCTTTTCTCCAGCCCACGTTCTACTCTTGCCATGTCTTCATTTCCTGTAGTTGCCCATTGCTTTGTTTGTTTCTACGTTTCTGCCTTACATGTGAGATGCCGATGTTGTGGCTTCCTTCTTGAGTCATGCATGTGTATTAATGTTGAATGAAGGGCTGCTCGAGCAGTGTAGGAAGACATGGATGTCTATGGCTTGCATTTGTGTATAAGTGAATGAGTAAGCCACGCATTTTGAGCTACCTTCCATGCAAATTTCCCTAAGTAAAAAGAAATAAAAACAAAAATAAAAATCAAAGCCCAAAATAAAATAAAAAAAAATAAAACACAACAAGATAAAATAAAATGAAATCATTATCTAAGAAAATGAAATAAAATAAAGTAAAATCATTAAAAATCTTAATTTATTCAACAAAATTCTAAAAGATGAAATTATTTTCTAAACTAAATAATATCCAATTTAAAGCTTAAAATATCATCAACTATTTATCAAAATGCCTAATTAAAAGGGAAAAAATATATGACATATTGCCTTCATCAGCCCCACTTGAGAACAACTAAGAAGATTTGATTTTTAAGCAGAACCAAGGGTGATTCTTAGGAAAAAGGGTGTGGAGATTAAGAATATGCAAAGAGAATTAACAAATAACCATAAAAATTCAAGATGCAAAGTCTAGGGTTTATATGTTCCTTGTAAAATTGGATTTGATACCTTGATTCCTATGTCTAAATAAGAGTTTAAATGAGCTCCTAAGATCTCTAGAAGTCTCCCTATGTGCTTCCTTCATCAAGAAAACAAAGCAAAGTTCAAAGGGATCATAAAGCTTCCTATTCTCGGCCTAAAGGAGTTTATGTACCTAGGGATAGTTTTAATTTGTTCTAAGCCCATTTTTGAGTCATATATGATGAGTGAAGATGAGGGGAAGCCTTGGAAAAAATTTAGAAACCATAGAAAGTGAGTTAGTGCTTTATGTTCCATAATATGACCTAAAGAAGTAACATGTAGTTAGGCTCTTTATTTTAATTATATGATGACTCCAAGAGGCTTAAAAGGAGTCAAAAATCATATTTGAAAGAAAAGAATGGAGCCTAGAATTTAATTGATGGGTGTTGCTTCATTAGGTGCATTCTTAGAAACATAAAAAGGTTTATAGACCAAGTTAGAGTCTAAGTAAGTTGTGTGGCCTTAGAACTAATTCCATGAACCTAATTGGCTTCCATAAGTTGTGTCTAAGCCAAAAGGAATGATCTCCACCTTCTTGGATGTGTGAGGTCAAGGGAGAGGAATCAAGGCTTAAGGAAAAAGTGTACAAATGTTAGCAAGGTAGCTCTCTCTACCTTCTCTCATGCATGATTTCTTGCTTTACTTGTCTTTGAATGTGTGTATATATATTTCAAGCCATAAAAAATGTTTTAGCATGAGATCTTACTCTATGGTACCATGATGATGCATTATATTTTCCAAATGATATTTATGATGTTTACCTTGGTTTGCTTAAGTGTGGTGAGATCAAGAACCTTTAGCCATGGTGAGGATAAGGCAAAAACTCTTAAGATTGGTTGAGACAAAGTAAAGAGTCTCCCAAAAGTGAGGTTGACTCCTAAGATCATGGTTGAGTCTAAGAATCTCTTCGAGAATGGGTGAGGCAAGTCCAAAATCCACAAGAAAATGGGTGAGGCCAATCCACTTGCTTGGCAAGCCTATGTATACTATGTATAACTTTTTCAAATGTTAAAAATGCTTCTTGAATTATTACACATGACAACATGCTCGTGCATGCATTTGTAAGACTTGTTTTGCATGATTTATGTATGATTGAATGAGAGATGAGCTAACATGCTAGGTGGGCCAAGAGAGCAAGATAATGGAACCCAACCACCTTGAAGAAGAGAGCTTGACATCAACATGTATAGTTTTGTTCTTCAAAGCCATAGTGATGTCTAATGATGTAAATCATGATTGTATATGGGTTATAACCTCTTGAACATATGTAATTATAATAATATGCCATGTATAAAGAGGAGAATATGATATGTGACCATTAAAATGTGATTTGGGTATGTTATGGCAATGTGACTTCTTGAATGATGTTATGGAATTGCGTATAAGTGTGAGTGAGATGGCCAAAATGAGATGCATGAGGTTTGGGACCATTTGGGCAACTCACACAAGTCCTAATTATGCTTTTAGACTTGCTCAAAAGGTGTCAAACCCCAAGGAAAGCCATTTGGACATTTTGGTATCTCATATGGAACCAAAATTAACCATAATGGAACCCTATATCACTTTTTGCCCAAATGAGCTCTTCTTGATCTGAGATTTGGTATATAATTAGAGCTTGTTGATAGATTTTTAGAAAGCTAAAGAACAGAATTTTGGGAGGTCTAGAGAATATTTGATGAATTTTCAAAGTTGGAAAATTTTCTAGTTTTGGTCATGTCATTGTTCATACTAGTCCAAAAATGAAATCTATCACATAGGGCTCAAATGATGTCCAATTGCCACAAACGTTTATACAAAGAAAGCAGACATTCCCAGTGACTTATGCCAACTAGAAGCACCCCATTTGGATATCTAGAGAGGGAGATATGAATTTTTAAATATTCTATACAGTATTAGGAACTTCAACTGACCTCAGGTATTGTTTGATTGAATTTCAATGCCTAAATGTGCCTGAACTTGTCTAAAGTTATTTTTTTCCTCTATCTAACATCCACATCTTTTCGTATTGGTATAATTTACATGGATTGGATTTTTTTGAAATTAATTGGACATTTTTTAAATTTGCTACAAAATTCTATGATAGTACCAACGGATAGCATGACCTCTAGACCTTTTCTAATGTCAAATGTCCTCTGTGTTGGATGTTATGGTCTGAATATATTTTTATCATGAATTGTACATGTATAGCTTTCTAAAAAGGGCAAGAAAATTTTATTATAATTAGTTATGATTTTCTATATTTTGTGACAAAAAAGAGGAAAATCTGGCCAAAAATGTATATATGCATTTTATGCTTCCCTTTGAGTTCCATGAGATGTAGGATACTTTTGATAATACAAATGAGTTGCATTTATGTAATTAAATATGAAAATGTGATATATAAGTCCATATGGCCCACGTGACTCCAAAAGAAAATTTTATACGCAACGCAACATTGAAAAATGCATTAAAATAATGCCATTTTCTTGCATCTTGTATGGATTGCTTGATGTAAGGCATAGATATAGTATGAAATGAGATAAAAATTTATGGTGTTATAGTATGTCACTCTTTACTTAAATCAATAAACAAATACATTCTATTTCTCTTAGTATGACTAGTGGCTTGGCAATTTAGCAAGATAAATAAGAAATCTTTTAAGTTAATGCCACATTGACCGTCCCAATTATCATTTTGGTCATATTGTATTAGGTGGTCCACTTACATTTCCTTATTTCCTTTAAGGGGAGAACAAGTTCAACAAGAAAGAGAGAGAGCTTTCACGGCTATTATGGCATCTTGAGAGGGCTGCAAAAGACACAGCTACATGAGGTAAAAATAGGATTTTTAGTTAAATATGAAAAGGGAAAAAATGATCTAGATAATAAGAGCTTCCTTTTTCACCGATTAATTTTCTAATTAATAATCTTATGATTCTGGTTCAGTCAAGAGATGGGAGATGGAGGGCTATCATGGAATGAGAAGAATGAAGAAATTATTCTTGAGAGTTGTTAAGTGAATTGGTGAATGGAAGAAGTCACATAAGGTAAGAGTCCAGTCTTTTACCTAGATATAACTAGTTGAGAATGTATATGCTTGTATCAGTGATTGTATGTTGAGCAAATAGATTACAGAATTATTAAATTATGATTTGAATGAGCATGTGACAAGCTATAATGATAATTAATTGTGTTATATATGCTTTAATGGTAGTTGTGAGCTCACTTTGTTGTCATAGTTGGAGAGAAGCATCTAAGGCAAAAAGAAAAACTTGTTGATAAGTTTAAATTGTTATTTGAAATGATGTTTAGGAGCTAGATTTTATGACTTTAAATCTATTATTGTGAATCTTAATAAGGTCAGTAGGGAAGGGAAAATGAAGATTTAAATTGTTCTTTAATTGGGAATTCTAATTTTTAATTGATAACAAGTAAACCTTGATTTATGGCGCTTGAAATTAGTGATTCCATTTTATTTTAGAGCTTTCGCCATGGCTTATCCTTAGCTTAGGATGTTTGTATGATTGTAATTGTAGGAAGGAAATTTTGACAAGAACTAAGTGTTGGAGTGATTAGACTTTTGCAATTGGATAAACTTTGGTAAGACCTCCAAAACATTTGAATTTGATTATATTAACAAGTTGGAAATTGTATGAATTTTGTGGCTGATTTATATATATCTGTCTATATTTCTAATTGAATTAGATTTTGGTTCTTGACTTGTTGGAAATAGGAGCTTATTCATGGGATTTTGGGTGTTGGCTAATGTAACACTCAGTTTTTCGTAAAAGGCCATAAACTAGGGATTTCCAAAGGAAGTCCCATAAATCATATGAATAGTGGCCAAATAAAATTATATGGATAAACTAGACCTCTAAAAATAAGAATATGAAGCTTGAAATGTCCGAAAACTCGAGCTAGAAAAGTTATGAAAAATTGCAAAAATATATAGTGGCATTTTTATAGTTTCGGGTAAATTTTGGAAAACTCATATGAGAAATTTTTAAATGAAAAAATTAAGTTTTTTGAAGTTTTTAGAAGTCTTAAAAATCATAGCAACCCCTAGAACTATTTAAACCCCTCCAGTGTGCGATTTCGGCAAAAAGTTGACAAAAACTTTGATTGAACGGTTCAAAATGGTTTCAAACCTAATTTGAGTAAAACCAAAGGTATTTTATAAGTTAGAGTACCTAAATTTTATGATAAAAAAGATGATTCTTAAAATGGAGTTGAAATAAAGCCAAACAGAGAAATCATGATTTAGGGACTAAAATGAAAAGTGAAAAAGTTGCATAAAGTGACCTTTAGCCTTCTTAAAACACATCCCTGTCTCCCCCATTTCTTCCCACCGAATCTTTTCTGGACTAAAATAGAATTGGAACTAACTCTAAGTGGTGTACCAAGAAGAAAGAGAAGAAGCTTCAAAAAGGGTAAGATTTTCTAGTTTTTACACACTCTTTGCTTTATTAAACTTATTCCCTTCTTCCTTCTCTCTCTTTCTATGGTTTTATTGATTGAATTGGTGTTAATTTATGGCTAAGTCAGTGGAGGGAGGAGAAGATTTAGGAGAACTCTTGGGAGCATAAGAAAGAGCTCTAAAGAAGCTTGAAAACAAGGTATGAGACATGGTGTGATTTTGCTTCCTCTTTTCTCTTGTATCTCAGCCAGATTCAAGGGTCTAAGTAAGAGGCTTTGTTCTGATTCAAACTTGATAGGGAAAGGGATTTTGAAGCCTAAGGAACTTAAAGGAAGTAATAGGAGTTAAAAAGAAGCCATAAAAATCCATTTGTGACACTTAGGGGATTTGACATGTAAATGAAAATTTGAAATTTCCAAAAAGTCATATGGCTTATGTAAGAGTATGAATGAGGTCTCAAGGCATTTAGGAAGTTTCACAAGTGGGTAATTGCACAGAAAAACAAACAAAACTCCATGGGCTTCCATAGCAAGCATAGTCTCTACCTAGAGAGAGAGAGCACCTAGGGAGAGTTTTTCTTGATTCCAAAGTTAAAAGTGATCTATATATGAATTATAGACACTAAAATAAATCATTGGTTTAAATTTAGAAGCTATAGTTTATAAGATGAAAGTTAGGATCCCTTTATGGATATAAAGAAGCAACCTAGTATTTGGCTTCTTAAATTAAACTTATGATGACTCCAATGAGTTTAAATATAGTCATATGACTTAGAATGAATAAGAGATTGGAGCCAAGAATAAAGATTATGAGAGCTACTTCATTATGCCTTATATGGAGTCATAATTGAACCATAAGCTAGCATATGAGTTTGCAGAGCTTATGAGATATTAGAGTTGGTTCCAATGATATTTTTGTGCCTTGTTGGATGTCTCTAGGCTAAGCAAATCAAGCTCCCCATCATTAGGTGTGTAAAGCGAGAAGAGGAGGGAAGCTTCAAGGAGAAAAGTGTGCTCCTAGCCTTGAAGTAGCTTTCTATCCTTTCTTGTATGCATTTGTTAGGTGATTTAGTGTCTTTGCTTGCTTTTATGGATGTTTGAACTATGAGATATGCTTATAGCTTTTGTTTACATGTTATGGTACCATTATGTGTATTAAATGTGTTTTAAATACAAGATAGCTTGAATTAGATGAGGTTGTGCCAAAAGTCCTTTAAATTGAGTGAAGAGGAGCCAAAAGCCTTAAGAATGGGTAAGACAAAGCCAAAAGTCTCAAGAGTGAGTGAGGCTAAGTCAAAAGTCCCTAAATGAGGGTGAGGCAAATTCAAAAGTTCTTAGAAATTAGGTGAGACTAGACCAAAAGTTCCTAAAAGCTATTCTTGAATGACATGAAAATATATTTATGCATGTCTTATATGAGTATTTAGCATGCTTGCATTCATTGACATGAAAACGTACCATATATTTATACTTGAAAGGTAGATAGCTATTGAGATTCTTTGAATCTCACGCCTCTCTATTTTATCACTAACCATGTCTAAGTGAGCCATATAGAGCAAAGAAAGAGAACCAAGAAGCATAAGAGGTGGTACTTTGACATTAGAATAGGTTTATCTACAATTTGATGTCAAAGTATTAATTATATAATGAACATGAGATGTGAATGATGGATCATATGTAAATGTATGTATGAATATTGTATGTATCGGATTTGAACTCAAATGAATGAGAATGTGTAATTTTGCCACCCTTGAGCTTAGTTGCATAAGTGTATAAGTCCATGTGAGAGAGTGAAATTGAGTGCCATGATGATTTGGGCTAATGGGAATGCTTATAAATGCTACATTGGTGCTATGGGACGTGCTCAAATGGCCATGGGTTATGAAGAAGGTAATTCGGTACCCTTTAGGGCCATTTAGAAGCAAAAATTGACTATAAACTAACCTTGAACCAAAATCTGACCAAATGGATTAGTCTTGGCATGAAATTTGGCATACTTATAGAGCTCATCCAGAGCTTTTCATAGAGTAAAAGATCACTTAATTTGGATCTCTAGAGAATTTATTAAAAATTTTCAAAGTTGGTCAAATTATGCAGAATTGTCAAGGTTGCTATTCATATGGTCAATTTACATTCTTATGCCATGCATGGGTCAAATGAACTCCAATGCTCATGAAATTTTGCAAGCATAAACTAGACATAATAATATTTTCATAACCACTAAGAGAACCTTATTTGGAGCTATATTAGGGGAGATATGAAGTTTTGGATTTTGATGTCAAGTGCAAGATGCCACCTAGACTAGTATTACTCTCCTAATAGTTTTTGTAGGGGAAACCTACTTGTTTTCATCTGAAATTTTTATGGTAATTAGGGGACATCATGGGCTTTCCATAGTGATATAATTTTCATGATTTTGATTTTTCTAGAATTAGTTATGAAGTTTTAAATTTTATATTAGAATATGGAACTAGAAAATCTACAGCAGTCCAAGAGCACAACCCAGTATACTATTCTATTGATTTTCATAGGTTGAATTCTATTGTTTTCATCTAGAATTATTATTATTTTTTACATCTAAAGCTTTCTAGAAAGTTATCACATGCATGATTTGGATTTTTCTAGAATTAGTTACGAATTTCTAAAATGCATATTAGAAAATGGATGCTGCAACTGAGAGCAACTTATGGAATTTGTGATGTATGGTTCAAAAGCCAGGATGTAAGCCATGAGTTATGATATTTCTAATATGAATGAGTATGTTATGGATAGAGGATAATTTAGATAAGTTCAAATGCTTCATTTGCCTTAAATTGAATTAATTTGGTTTCTAATGATGGTTAAAATCGCAGCCAAAAGTGTCATTTTCATGCGAGTAAATGATAAATGCCTCTTCTTATGTAGTTTTAAGGCTAAGAAGCTAAAGTATTACAACTAATCAGGTAGTTAGTAGTGCATTTATTTTATATATATTTATGCATTGAACTGAATTTGTTGATTGAACTATGCTATGCTGAATATTTGGTTGCACTTATGTCTATTCTTTAATTAAGATAGATGTTCTAGGTACTAGTCCCCCTGTTGTTGGCTAATAACCTAAGTGTGATAATCTAATGGATAAATTAAAGCTACTATTTAGCAACCAAATGGCTTCTCTATTGAGATTCTTCAGTGCCATTTATATATTCTTTAAATGTGGTGCTAACTATTGGGATTATTATCTTATTGCATGACTAAATTTTTTTTTCAAGGAATTAGTTTTGAAGCTAATAGAGCCAAGTCTGCAAAAAGCTAGTAGATGAAATGCTTAGCTTGTGTATAGTCTATATAGTTAGCCTTTTTTGTAAATCTTTTGGCAATGTAAATAACAAAAAATTAACTTGGTTTTGGTGGCTATGAAATTAAATAAATATGTGTGTGTGTGTGTTTAGTGTTATAAATATAAGTAAATGATCACTAGCTTGGTTGTACTATTATAAATAGAAATGCTATGCTCTAAAACAGATTTGATCTATGTAATCATTTGTGTGTAAAATTAATAGTTAAGGACCTTAAATAGCTTTGAAATTTTTGCCATATGCAACTAACATCCTTAAGACTTATTTCGGTAAATTTTAGAATTTAACAACTTGGTATTAACTAGGCAAGATAATGGATAACAAGTTAGTATTTAGAATTAGGATGTGGCCTGAATAGTCTAATGTTTAGGTTTGGTTGAGGTATTTAGAGGCTGAATTTTGAGCCTCAATTTTTATGGTAAGTCATTAGCTCACTAAACCTATGATTTGGAAATTTATAGAAATTTTTGGGCAGGTTAGGTACCTGAATCAAGTACTAACAAAATCATACTTAAATATAAGACAAAGTCGAGTAGATTTAATAAGGAACTTGGTTCAACAAGTAAACGAAGGAATTTATGCATGAAACCTTATAGGAAAGTAGTTAAGACCCAAAAACTTAGGTTTGGAAATTTCAGGGTCATTTGAAGTTCAATTACTAGAATAATAAGTGAATCTCAAAGGGGATTAAGTGATGCAAGCAAAGATAAGATAGGGCTCTAAACGTGCTTTGTTAAGTGCCATAAGTAAGATTTTTAAAAAACCATTTCTATGGCTTCTAGTTAACATTAAGAGTGAGCATTCCACCAATTTTTATGGAATTTGGATGTCTTTTGATGGGTTAAAAAAAATTACATAGGAACCAAGTTCAAAATTAGATTAACTTGAGCCTTAAATAGTGCTTAATCTCTTTTCTAAAAAAAATGAATAATTTTATAACTTCACAACTTAGTAAACCTATGAATCAACATTTGTTTGATTTAATAATCAAATTAAAGCTCCTTATGTCTAATATATGCATTCCATAGTTCTAAATGTAATAGATACCAGAATGTATATAAGATGCATAATAACATAAGATAAGGGAAAATTTCCACTCTTTTAGTTATATGTTAAAGTGGACTATTGATATAATGGAATATAATGAATTTTATAGTTATTGCCATTAATGTCGCCCCTATATATTCTTTATGATATATATATTTATTTATATATAACCTACTTTTGTTGTTCAACTATAATCATGTACTTATACAAGACAAATTATATAAAAAAAGTGATTTCTATAGTGAACTGTTATACAATATTTTAAATAATTGTTATTATTATGAATTTTTTTTATTTTTTTTTTTCTCAATAATGTGCTCAACTAAGAGTCTAGAAGATGCCAATCCTCAAGATCACCATTAAAGTCAAATGGGTTTAGATTAAGGTCCCACTAATAGGTCCTGTACAGGTAATTTAGAATGTTAAGATGGCCCTAGGAAATGAAGAATAGTAAGAACCAAATTCATTTATTAATATGTAATAGTTAGGATCAAATGTTGAAATAATTTCCCACTTATTGTATAAATAATTTCATAGATAATGTTGTATGATGAAGTTGCTTGTAGCATTTATGGTATAATAGTGGAATATTTTTAGTGATGCTTGAAGTTAACTTATATATGGTAATCTCTCTATTAGGTGTCTGTTGTCCATTCATGATATCCAAATCTTTGTGAGAAACAAAGACTGAAAAAAAAAAAGCAAAAAAAAAGTTATTTTTCTTCCTTTGGATTTTGAATTATTCACCAAAAATAAGAAATCCTAATGAAATTATCTTATGTCATTAAAGGAGATAGTTGTATACTTGTAATTAGAATATTTCCATAACTAAGCTTTCATATGTCTTTCATAAGAAAATTCACAATTAATGGAATAGATAAAATAATAAAATAAAGAAGAATTTTTTTTTAGTAATTAAGATAAATAAAAGAGTGTTACAATGTGTAAAAGATTGTTGCTTCCAAAGGATAGAGGAAACTATTCCAGCATTCATAGCTATAGTCGTGCTAGCACAAACCTATTCCATTCAACCAGAAGCAAATCAAGCCAAACAAAGTTGGAAGCACAAACATATGATCATGTGCATTAGTTACATAATAATGAAAATCTTTCACATAAAACTTTTGCTATGAAATCAAATAAAGCATAATGAAGACCATTGATCTTATCTATGCTATCCTCTAAAACTTGAAACAAAACAAAGGTGCATTAAGCAAAACCTCCCCCCTAAGGAAAAATAAACCAACCTATACTACAACAAGTAAGGTATCCAAGTAATAGGTGATACACTACTTTATGAATTCCACCTATTCCTAACATAATATAAACCCACCAAGAATTTGAAATCTTAATCCTTTCTCCTGTAAGAAAAACTAATTAGCTTGAATACACCTACACTTTATATAACATCACTAGGGGCATGAAATAGTAGATGTTTAAAAAATTTGTACAAAGAACGAGATAGGCAAAAGTGCACAAACCTAAGGATAAGACATGGGTCTCTACACAAAACAAACAACCAAAATGGCACATATCCCTTCTACACAACATGAACATAAGCTATGCCTTAGCTCTTAGTGATTATCCTATAAGTAGGAAAAGATTTGACAAAGTATACAAGTTCCCATATAAGGTGAATAAGCATAATTAATTCCAATGAAGAAGTTAAGATCAAAACTTAGTCTAGCCATCAAACTAAGGATGATATGCAAATGTTAGTTTATGTTGAATTCCTAACTTAGACATATATTCCTGCCAAAGCAAACTTACAAATTGGATCTTTGTTGATTACCAATATCACTAAGGCATCATGTAATTTGTACACTTGATTAAGAAATAACAAAGCTATACTAGATGCTATATAAGGATGAGAAAGAGCCAAAAAAGTGTGCATACATGCTTAGTCTATACAACTACCATTAGAATCACATATTTACCATGAGAAGCAAGCAACCTTTCAATGAACTCTAATGAAATTAATGTTGTACCAAACATCGTTAGGTATGGGCAAAGGCTGCAATAATCTAGGTGAAGCCATAGTTTTATACTTCCCTCTTAAACATGTGTTATAAGTGCATATGTAGTTTTAAATATCCATTTTCAACCTCTTCCGATAAAACATAGCTTTTTATTCCTTGATCAATAACATTTACCCTTAAATGGGCACCTTAGGGTGATAAGTGAGGTCAGTCCAAGATTTGTACTCTTAATTCCCTTTCAATGGTAACTACCAACCTACCTTTTCTTCTTAAACATCCATTAATCCATAAGTAATGTTGATGCTCAATAGAACCATTTTAAAGATAAAAAATAATATGTTGCAACTATATATCCTTTTATTAACCCTTTTTAAGTAACTCCTAAAACTATGGATACTGAAGAAATTCTAAACTAACATAATTCATAACTCAATACTCTTGATATGGTGTTTGCAACTTGATTTTCTCTCTGTAATCTCATTATGATACCCTAGCAACCTTGTATGCCAAAATTACTGAAAAGGAGTAGATAATTTTTTACCAAAAGGAAAAGTTAAACTTTATTAGTTAATTAGAATTTTTAATGTGCCTTTATGAGAGATATTGCTACCATTTGTACCAAAAAAATCACTACTAATAGCTCCTTCTTATAACAACTAGAAAAAAAAAGTTAAAAAATTTTTTAAGGGCTGAAAATTTTCTAAGTCTGCTAGCTATAGTGAGAAATGGCCTAGCTATAGTGAATGTACCTATTCGCTATAGTGAGAAATGGTCTAGCTATAGCGAGAGTGCCTTCTAACTATAGCGAAAATGCTTCTAGCTATAGTGAGTGTGGGCATGCCATACAAAAACCAGGGAGTTGCTCATCATAGCACGTACCGTAGTGAAGGCAGGGGTCTGGGACTGATACGTGCTCGCCATAGAGAGGGTTATGCTTCGCTATAGTGAGGGTTAGTCCGGAAAAATGTGAAAAAAGAAAATTTGACTTCTTAAAACGTCCCAATTCATTCCTTCTCCTTTTAACCGACTTAGGCTCCCTCTAAGGTAGAGAAAAGGGCAGAGGAGAGAGAGAGACACCTAGAGAAAGAAGGAGGACAAGAAAAAGGTAAGCATAACTTGGGATTTCCCTAGCTTTTCTTCTTAGAATCTTGTTCTTCTCTCCTTGCCCTCTCTTTCTATGGTTTTGATGGTTGAATTAGCTATGTTTTGGGCTTAGTTCAAAAGAGGGAAAGTGGAAAACCACTCTTGAAGAAGGTTAGAACTCATGTAGCTTTACTTCCTCGCTTTCCTTTCTTAAGAGCTTGAGAGAGGAAGGATAGTTGGTAAACTTCTAGAGAGAGGAAGAAACCCCTAGTTCTTATATGCTTGGTAGGGTTTGTTATAAAGAAACCTCTAGCTTTGTGAATAAGTGTTGAGTTATGAGAGAGTAATCCTATACTATTTGTGTGTCTAAGTCCAAGAGAAGCGCTTCCATTTAATTGTGATAGTGAAATCAAGAAGGGAGAAGACAAATTGAAAGGGAAGGCTTATGTTAGCCTATAAGGTAGTTCTCTCTCCTTTCTCTCATGCATGAATGTGTGTTTAGCTTGTTCTAGAATGTGTGTATGTGTATTTTCAAGCTATGAAAAGTATGCTAGCATGCCTTTACATGTCATGATCCTTGATGCTATGTTATGTGTTAAATGAATCCATGATGTTGTATGAGTTTGCTTGAGTGTGGAAAGGCTAAGAACTCTTCCCTTGGGTGAGGATGAGCTAAGAACTCTCGAGCTTGGTTGAGACAAAGCAAAAGGTCTCCCAAAAGCAATGTGGATTCCCAAGAGTATGGCTAAGTCCAAAGTGCTCAAGAGTGGGTGAGGCAAATCCAAAATCCATAAGGAGAGGTGTGAGGCCAATCCAAACACTTGGTGAACCCTTGAATGGCTTGTATGCTTGATTCACATGCCAAGGTTGTTTTTAAAGTGTCCATGACTTCACTTTTTCATACATGCATTTGAAAAGCTTGCTTACCACATATTATGTATGATTGAATGAGAGATGAGATATTGGGGTTCTTTGAATCTCATCCCCTCCTCTCCACTATCCTAACATGCTAGGTGGACTAAGTGAACAAAGACATGGGAGCCACCAAGCTTGAAGCGAGGGAAATCGGCAAAGGATTTGTAAAATAGCCATTTTGTCACCGTTTTGTTGTTAAGAGATGTAATCAAATGATGTACATTGGGTTTGCACTTATGAATACTTGTAAATAGATGTACTTATTATATATGTATGAGAATTAGAACTATAGTGCATGATGTAGCAAGTTTTTGGTATGAATAGTAAGATATTGGCATTATGTACATGGTATATGTGTTCGTGTGGGAGAGTGAGTTTTACAAATCTGGGTTATTAGACATTTAAGCCATGTTTAATAACCTATGTTGATGCTTTCCCATGTGCTTCTAGAGCCTTAGGAGTAGGAGAAGCAAATTTGAACTCTTGGAGCCCTCTTTTAACAAAAGAAATTGGCACTTGGCCCCCTTATGTCAAAGTTTAACCAAATGACCTCTTCTTGCCTTGAAATTTGGCATGTGACTAGATATTTCCTAGGGCTTTTTGGGAAGCTAAAGATCAAGTCATTTGGAGGTCTGTGTAATTGTCTATGATTTTTCAAAGTTGGTATCAGAATTTCATATTTGCATCAGTACTATTCATTTGGTCAGTTGTGTAATTGTGTCATCCGAGGGGCAAACGTGGTCCAATGGCTACAAAATTTTATAAGCTGAAACTAGACATTCACAGTGACTTTAAGTAATTGGAAGCACCTAATTTGGAAGTCTAGAGAGGAAGATATGAATTTTTGAAGTTTCTGCCCAGTATCAATCATCTTGCCTGACCAAAAGTACTGTTCTATCGATTTCTGAGAGCTTGGCTTCATGAACTGATCTGGAGATATTTTTCTTCTCTATTTAACATCCACATATTTTCATATTGGTATCATTTGTATGCATTGGATTTTTTTAGAATTAGTTGGACATTTTTGAAGTTTATATTAGTAAACTGTGACAGCATCAGGACCAATCCGACCTCCAGACCAATTCGCGTGTCAAACGTCCTGTGTGTGTGATGATATAACTTGTACATATTTTTAGCATGAATTAGACATCCCAATATTTCCAGAATGACCGAGATCACATGTTTTCAATTTTTCTATATTTAGTGGTGATTCTCTAAACTTTGCCCAAAAATGAGCCCAAGTCTGGCCGAAAATGAATATGCATGTTCCATATCCCTTTTTGGTTTCCATGGGTTTAAAGCATGTTTTCAGGATTGAAATGAGTTGTAATGGTGCAATTAAATATGAGGATATATAGCATGAGCTCACACGGTCCATGTGACACCGCGATGAATTTTTAACCATGTCACAATGCAAGAAAGTGTATGAATCCAATGGAAATTCTCACTTTATCCTTACTATACCTCCCATGAGCATGTGTGTGTGGGATGATGGGTATGAGTTACAAATAATGGTGTTACACTTCTCATATACAACCATTACCTTATGTTTTGAGATAATGTTTTATTAAGAAATGTAATGGGATGTCCTTCCAACATCAATATAGCTCATATCCCCAAGTTACTAGCATTAGTTTCTAATACAAAAAATTCGACAAAAAAAAGGGAATTCTAATATTGGTGCTATCATACCTACACATATCATATGTTATAATTCACCATGTTGGAGAACCTTGTACTACTAACAGAAGACCCTGTTGATAAGGTTTCAAATTTCATAGTGTCAAATTCAAGATCTTGTTTACAAGATCCTAGACTTAGGAGATCCTTATTAGTATACCTGGGCGATTTCTATCTTATCTATAAGGAAACATAGGTTCATAACCTTGTTCTTCTAATTACCATACAAATTTACATCCCGTTGTGAAAAAATGGAAGCTACCATAGTTACAATTTGTTTAAGTTTTTGGACCTATTTTTGTAAAATTTCCTTCCCCCATCAAATGACATCCAAAAATTAAAAAAATGGTATAATGGCTCCTTATTATGTTAATTATAAGCCACTAAAATAGTTTGCAAAAGCACCTATGGATGACCCCTTAACCACAACCATTTAGGCTACTACCTCAGTTGAACTTGCTGCACCTAATTCCCATTGTTTCTAACTTAGTGGACCTAGTAAACAAATTCTGAAAATTTCCAGATCTAAGTTTATCTGTTTTAGCTACCTTCCTATAAAATTTCATGCATTAATCACTTCATTTACCTATTTAACAAGATTTATTATGAAACTTGCTCAAAGTTATCCCATACAAAAGCTAAGCTGAATTAGTACAGTGTTTTCTTGATTTGACCTATTCCAACAATCCAGTAATTTTCTAGACCTCAAGTCCAAAAGATGGGGAATTCATTATAAAAATTTGGACTTAGAAATCCTATGATAATGGTAATCAGTTTCATGCAAAATAGTAAATTAAGTTACTTTTCCATGCAATTCAACATATTTGTCAGATATCGTCGTCAGGTTGTACGGACAGTCACTCATAGGCCATGATTATACAAATACAAAAAAGGAGTTCACAAAGCAACTTTACATTATCCAACTAAAGTCAAGCTCTAACATTTACCACCATTTAAAGGATTTACAGAATTAACTACAACCAATACGTGGTATACTAGTCTGCTTGTCTATTCTTTGCTTGTTTGACTTCATCTGTGGTATAGTTGATACCTCAAAAAATTGTTAGCTTTATAATGAGATAAAATCCCAGTAGATAACATTGTATTCAAAGAGCATACATATAAATGGCACTGAATACTATCCAAGATACATTCGATGAACAATTCAGTGTAGGAGCACATAATATCTAGATAGTAGCTTATATATTCATTTGTTAAGTTAATGTGCTTCAGTCATTGGCCAATAATAATGATCTATTACACATAAGAGTCACTTTAATAGACATACATACAACCATACACAGCATAAGACATTCAAGAATATGCAATTACATATGTAAACAGAAAGAATATAGTGTTAACTACCTATTTTGTTACTGTTGTTTGGTCAAGTTATTCCGTAGCCCTTGTTGTCCCAATTGCTTCCCTTACAATTTCAATCATACATTACCTTAATTAAGAATAAGTCATGGTTAATCTTGCATTTTAATTAAACTATTAGTTCTCGTATGTAATTCCTAATTTCCTTTCATTAGTTGGAGATTAAAATTCCTAATTGTAAGAAATCACATTTTGTTTTCTTTTTTCCTAATTAATTAGATACCAGCTGAATTAATTATGTGGATTCTAAGGCCTTAAGGTTCAGTCCCTAATCCTTGTTGATTTTGTAATTTAGTACCTAACCAATACCTTCCTAGCCTTAGTACATCCATTTCAAATTTATGGCAATACGTATTGTGTACATTGTATAATAGCTAGTTAAATGGTTCTATTTAGTGTATAAATATTCCATATACATACTGGCCCTTTCATGTTATTTCTATAATCCATTTTAAGACATTCTTAAAGTGCTAACTCCATGGCCAATTTGTCATACACAACTCCCTTCCCATTATACTTCCTTCATCAATTTTACTAGTTTCAAAAGAGAAAATTGAAGCAGTCACCTTCAAATATCCATGGCTTCTTCCTAAGCTTCTATGGTTGTCCAACCATAATAGAACCTCTTAATTTGGAAACTCAATCGGTTAAAGTGGAATAATTAAGGAATTTAGAAGTTTTCCTATACTTACTTCCAATAAGTCTCCTTGAAATCCCCTTCTTAAATTCATGGCTCCTTCTTCTCTTCCAACTCCTTGGCTTATGTAACACCATACTTCTAAGATCCAATTCATGCAATTCCCATGCCTTGTTTCACGCTTATTCTATGGGAGGCAATATAATGATATTAATTCTCATGGATAAGTTGCATTTCTCTATGGGTAAAATTTTTTTGTCGGAGTCCCATATTTAATTACATAGATTCAACTAAAATCCATCACCAAAAGTAGCCTAGAGATTGTGCAAAGCAAAGGGAAGCATGAAATCTTATGAAGTAATTTCAGCCAGAATTTTGGCTTTTCTGACACTAACTTTAGAAAATCACAACTAATTCTAGAAAAATCAAAAACAAGCATTCTTTACCATTCTAGGAAGCTATATATGTCTAATTTATACTAAAAATATGACCAAACAATGAATCAACTCACAGAGGATGTTTGACATTCAAGAAAGGGGCAGAGGTCTGGTTGGCTACTAGTACTATCATAGGTTTCTGTAGTAAATTTCAAAATTATTCAATTAATTTCACAAAAATCTAATCCATGCAAATAATACTAATCTAGAATCTATGGATATTAGCTAGAGAAAAAAAATAATGCCAGACCAGTTCAAGCACACCTATACCTCAAAATCTAATCAAACAATACTTAAAGTCAGTTTGAGCACCTTATACTAGGCAAAAACTTCAAAAATTTATATCTCCCTCTCTATATATCCAAATGGGATGCTTCTAGCTGACACAAGTCACTAGAAGTGTCTAGTTTCTTCTTATAAAATTTTGTGATAGTTGGACATCACTTGCCCCTTGAGTGACAAATGTTATTTTCAGACCTGAGTAAATAGTACACCAGACCAAAACCAAAAAAGTTTTCAACTTAAAAATTCATCGAATATTCTCCAGACCTCTAAAAATTTTATTCTTTAGCTTCCCAAAAAGATCTCAACAAGCTCTATATGCATGCCAAGTTTCAAATCAACAAGAGCTCATTTGGTCAAAAAGTAATATAGCCTCATGAAATGGTCATTTTTTGCTCCCTATAAAGAGTCACTTTAGTCCAAATGGTCTCCTCTTGAGTTTAGCACCTCTTGGACAAGTTTAAAAGTATGAAAATAAATTGTATGAATTGCCCAAGTGGTCTTAAATCTCATACATCTCAATTTGGCCATTTCACTTCCATTATTACACTAATCTATCTAACCATTCAAGAGCTAAACTTGCCATTCAATACCCAAAACATGCTATCTCATACATTTGGCATCAAATTTCATTCATTCATCATACATTTGGGTATTTACATATGTTCATATGGTTACATAACAATTTCATCATGGGATTACATCATATGTCATATATATATGGCTAAAGAAGGCAAAACTAGGCATATTCATATACTCTGATACCCATCTTCTTCTTCTAAGCTTGGTGGCCTCCAATACCATGTTCAATTGTT